>ML779178.1:871918-938638 GCA_009831015.1 Picea engelmannii | reverse complement strand
GACTCTCTTCATGAGCCATACTTGGTGAATGCCTCCTTGAAACTTGTGGTGATGATATAAGCTTCCTCCTTGAAGGATGAGAACTTGGCTCTACAAGTTGACCTTCTCCTCTTGTGATTTTCAACCTTGTGAGCATCAGAAAAAAAACACTTGCAAATAATCAAGTCTTCAAAAACCTATGCTCTGATACCAACTTGATCTAAAAATGAAGAAGACTTGTATTCTTGAAAATATTTGCAAGTTTAATTTTATGTGTTAAAATGCAAATGGATCAATTTGCAACACAACTTTTATGGAAAATACTCATTCAAGATGCATATAAATAGCAGCAATAAACAGTGAACAAAAAACACATAGCACAACAAATGATAAAGGAGTTCACCCCTCTCTTGGGCTACATCTCCTGGTCCAACTTCCAATGGATCTTTTGTATTATTTTCTCAAAGTGCTCAAAAATGTGCTTTACAATTATCAAAATGCCAAATAGATGGCTCCAATGGCTCCAGAATGTCCAAAAACCCCTAGCTGGGATTTTTCGGCACTTCGTTTGGCCAAAAATTGAAGAAGATAGGCTTCCTAGAAGTTCCCCTTCAAACTTGTTGTCTCTGGATCGCCAAAATGCACCCTTATTTGCTCAACCTAGCCCCCACGTGCTTTTATGATTTAAAACTCAGCATCGGGTGCAACCGCACAACCGATACAAACTGTCAAACGGTTACGCGCTGGCCCTTAACCGTCTAAGGCCCATGGGTGCATAATCACCATATGACCTCGCGTGCATATAAAAAAGGGTCGAGTCCAAACCACAGGACAACGGTCGACACACTGGTGGTTCTATGCACAACACATGTGACCAGGCTCATATTAAAAAGGGCTATGTTAATACACATCGCATTCCCGTGGTCATATTACAAGGCATACGACCGGGGTTAAAGTTTGAATGCACGCGCAAAGTTTTAAACCGTGGCCATATTACAATATAACATAACCACGGGCTGGGGCTAGGCCCCAGCCCGACCCCCTGCCCAAAATTACAACATTTGAATTCAAATATAATCCACACCATATAGTGTTAAGAAACACTATGGTGGCACGTTGGTTGGTGGTCTTTGCCAAAGCTTTACACGCGGGTGGAGGTCATGGGGTCGAATCTGGTGGACTCCAAATAAATTTTAAACCAATATATAGGGGACACGTGGTGGCCATTGATTGGGCCACGTGTTGCCATCCTATTCGCTGCAAACAAGCCATGTCATATGCTAGCTATCCAAATAACTTCCTGCCATGTGTCGTACGACCTGCCACGTTAGCGTCCGTACAGACTGTACAATCAACATCCCTTTTTTTTTTGCATGTTTGTCATTTTGAACAGAACACGATATCTCTCGCTCCTTTCGTCTGTTTGAACCCAAACGAGTTGCGTTGGGTTTGTAACGATGAGGCCTACTCTCCCGTTCGATTTGAAGTGATTCTGAGCACTTTTAATTTTGAGCAAAATAGGATCCCCTAGATCAATGAGTAGGTTGGAAACATTCTAACCAAACCTTTAATGAAGGGTAAGCTTGTTTTCTTCAGAGACAAACTTGGAGTGGTGGATAATACCTTCCTCACTAAGAGGGAATGTTGAAGTATGTAGCTCAGATCAGGGATGATTTTAAGGATGGAAATTTATTTTAAAATGTAGAAACCTTGGCGAATCTTACTAATCCTTCACATTCCAACTATAAATGTTTGGCGATATTTTTGTAAAAATATTCAAATTTCTAAGGATTTTATATAGTTTTAATAAAATTTTGGCGATTTTTAAGGTAAAATAATTTTATCCTATAGAATTTGGGCAAATCATTTTTAAAATAGCGAATCTCATTTTTGGAAAAACCATGGAAAATTAGCCCATGAGCGAAATTTAGCCCCTAAAATCATCCATGGCTCAGATAGGTATATCCACATTGGTTTGTGTCTAACATGTAGAGATTGTCATTAATACTTCTTAAAACTTTGGAAATTCACTTTAATAATTTTAATTATTAAAGTGAATGTCATTTTATAGTTAATGGAGGTTAATTAAATGAAATGCCTAATTTTTTGGTATTAGTGAACTTAATTAATTAAATGAATCTTAGTCATTGATCTCAAGTGAGGTGAGATTTAATCTCAACCATTGATCACTTTGGATATTAGGGTTAGGACTCAACTCAAGATTAATAAAAGGAAACTAAGGTGAGAGGAGAAGACACACAAGCAAGGAGTTAGTGACTTGTTTGAGTGGAGAAGGGCTTTCACTCTGCAGATTTGGCTAAGGAGAAAAATTTTGCAGTCAGGAAATTTTTAGTAGCTCGTACCAAGCAACACAGAGGTCATGAAATTTTCTAGAGGGTTCGTACAACCTACAAGAGTATCCATATAATACATACATCATGTGTCTAAGGTCGTACATATCACAATAAGAAGTTGCAAGTGACCGTACATCCCGTGAGTAGCATTTGTATAACTTGCAACATATCGTACAACCTAGGACAGACTATGTGTCATTCAAAACTTTTAAGTTTTTCTACATATTTTTCTTTTGAAGATCCTTTCTTAATGTGACAATTTCTTCTTCCAAATTTTCAATGATCCTGTCTCTTCCTTCTAGTTGTTCTTTGAGTGCTTCTTCAATCCGAACCTTCAAATTTGTGATCATTTGTTCTAGTTCTTGAGTGTCTTCTTTCTTGTCTAGTTTTGCTTGTAGCTTCTTGTTTTTCCTCTTTTCTCTTCTGATAACTTCTATGACACTCATCAATTCCTCTCGGTAGTCAACTTTTGCCTCTTCAATTTCTTCTTCAGCTTCTTCATATTCTACTTCAGAGTCTTCTTTATTAGAGTCTTCTACTTCCATGAATAGAAATCTTTATGTCTCATTGTCACTGACTTCATCTTCATTTGATGATGAGATGTCTTCTTTGGTGCATAATCTTTTCTTGAAAACTTTCTTTGTGGTTATTTTTCTTTTATATGTTTGTTTGCTTTTTGATTCACCTTCATCGTTTCTATTTTTCTTATGAGGACATTTGTTAGCAAAATGACCAATACCATCATAATTAAAGAAAATTAAATGAAGTTCATCTCTATACCTATAGTCGGTTCCCTTGTTCAGTCTTCTGACAAAGTTGGCCACTTCTTCATCATCTTCCAAGACGTCACTATTGTTGCTATGTTCTTTTTCTTGTTTCTTTCCCTTTTGTTTTGATCTTTTGGATGCTTTGAAGGCTGCTTCTTTTACATCTGGATTTTCTTGTTCAGTTCTCATTTCATATGTTGTGAAGATTCCATGTAGTTCATCCATGCTTATTGAGTTTAGATCTACTCTTTCTTCTAGTGTTGATATCTTAAGGTCAAATCTCATAGGAAGAGATCTTAGTACCTTTTGAACAATTACTGATTCTTTGATTTCTTTTCCCAATCCCATGATTGCATTTACTGTTTCATCGACTCGTAAGCAGTAAGCTTCAATATTCTCATCTTCCTTCATCTTTAGTTGTTTGAACTGACCTCTGTAAGTTTGAAGCTTTGCTTCTTTGACTTTTGAATCTCCTTCATAAATATTTTGAAGTTTGTCCCAAATCTCTTTAGCGAATTTACAATGTGCAACTTTGGTGAATATTGTTTCACCAAGACCATTCAGAAGTGCATTTGTGGCTTTGGAATTATTCTGACCGAGTTTCACTGCTTTGTCATTTGTTGGTGTAACTGTTGATACTGTGTATCCATCTACAATTGATTGCCAAATTTCAAATACATGTGCTTGTATATATGTCTTCATCCTTATGCTTCAAAATGCATACTTTTGTCCATCAAACTGTGGTATTCCATTTTTATACAAGTTGATGCTCTCCCTGATCTACCTTTCAGTGGTTAAATTGATTTCTGAAGGAACCTGCTCTGATACCAATTGTTGGATTACTGAGAGGGAGGGTGAATCAATAATAGAGAAATTATAGTCCTTTTTAACCATAAAATCCAAGTGTTATATCAATGTAGCATTATCATCCAATAACTGCAGAGTAAATAAGCAATGAAAAAATGAACAATCATACACATACATAGTACACCAGTGTTTTATGTGGAAAACCAAAGCGAGACAAAACCACATAATGATTTTTCTTATATTTCTTGAAGAATTACATTCATTGGAAGCACCAACTTCCTTTATTTTCCAGCTGCAATTGGAAGGAGGCTCCAACCCCCAAGTTTCTCAGGATACAACCTAAGGAAAGCTCCAACTCCCCAATTCTCTGGCTACAACCAGAAGGAGGCTACAACCCCCTAAGTTCTTCGGCTACAATCGGAAGGTGGCTACAACCACCTATCCTTGCCCCATCCAACCACCTTGAAGTATAAGTAGAATGATGAAACCACTGTCACACTATCACTGTGAGATATACCACTGTACAACTGTATCAACCTGTACCACTGACCTGCTTCCAACCTGTACAACTGCCCTGTAATCAATATGTACCTGAACTGAACATGTATCAATAAAAATACAATAGGTACATGACCTGTAGTTCTGCAGCACGCGTATGTACGTGCCCTATATGTTATTCAGCCCACATATGTACACGACCAAACTGTTATGCAACCTGTGTATGCCTTCTGAAAACTAGGGTTTTATTTCTTCTGAAAAATTCTGACCCTATGTAACTTCTTTCACATAGATCTGTAACCTGTCACTATATCCAGACTATAATTGTACCATGTGCATGCATCCTCATACATAACCTTTATCCAAAACATATATATCTCTCTTTATTCATGTTCCATATAGGTGTGTGTAATAATGAACAAGTATAATAACCCTCACATGATCTAGTCATCAAACCCTTTTTGATATTCAACCTCTCAATACATCAACCACTTCACAAGTACAAGCTCTCAATCATGTACCACAAACCCTTAGCCATATGCTAAGAAATACAAGATGTGCCTCAACAAGAAGTATCAATGATAAATATACCAACACTTTATTTTTGTAGATCTGACTAATGAAAAAGATCCCATGCAACCACTAGTCTCTCTAGGCAGAATCCTCAAATCTCCATAACCATTTCTCATGCATACATCAAAATCAAACTATTCATAGAAATAAGACATACCTTTTGAACCAATGGATAGATCTGATGTATATGAGCACTGTAGATCTTCCTGGGAGCTTGATATCATAATCTAGAACCTATGCATATTCATATTCTCAAGTTTCTATGGCTTTACCAACATGTACACACCCTAATACACTGCCAGCCCATGTACATACGCACCCTATTACACTGTCATCCCATGTACTCCTCAGTATGTACACACCCTAATACACTGTCAACACGTGTACACCTTGAAAAATATGGTTTTTTGTATTCATTGTAATTCCGATAATTTCACCGTCAACCCTTCGTACTACCTCAGACTTTCGCAACTTCAGATGTATCAATGAGTACTTGCAATAAGCCTCACACAACAAAAGATATTCAATGTGTTCAAGTGTAATTAAATGAGAGAGCCTTACCTCTTATTTATACTTTCATGTAGAATTCCACTTTCCTTATTTTAGGGAGTTATCCATTAAATTTATTATTTAAATAATTTATTTTTCAAACACTTTGACTTTTAGGGGCTTCTAGATAACTCATGAGGGTCCTCCAACTTCACATGGCCATAACTCTCTAACCGTGAGGATTTATGTGGCATTCCACATACAACCGGAAATGGCATGAAAAGCACTATACATATAGGATAGTGTCACTAACAAATTAAATGACCTTCATATCATTATTCCACAATTAAGCATGGGTTCTATAACCATACTTCTAGGATAACTCAATCCGCAAAGCGTGTTCCCATGAGGGCTTTCACCATAAGGGGACCACTTTGGATTTCATCCATTTGTACTTCTTATTAACTATTACAAGACAATAATGAGTCATATTTACATCAAACAAACTTGGGTCCATTACCCAAACCTTTGTGCTACCGGATTTTCTTCAAGGGTTGACATCAATGAAAACCAACCTTAATCAACAATAGCAAGGGACAACAAGGGGGAAGTGGGTTTTGTTAGCTCAAATCAACTCAGGTTTTACTATTGTTTATATTTTTCTTTTTGGGCCATTTTTTCAGTAAGGGAACCCTTTTATGCTTGAATGTTATTTTAATGAAGAGAAGATTTGAAGGAAAAAATGTGTTGTGCATGTGTCACTGTGAGATTGGTTTCCATTTTTATTTTGCTATTTGTTTCAGTTAATTATTTCAGCAGTGTAAACTATTCAATGAGTTGCAATTTAAATTTAAATAAGGAAATTCACTAGGAAATCATTTATCTAGGATAGAATTATAAAATTAATAGCTATGATTTTTTTACCTTTATTCCTCTTAGGACCACTACAATCACTCTTGACCTCTTTCCATTTGCATCAACCTGCCTCCATTTTGTAACCCTTACCCATGGAGAAAATTGTTGCTATAAGTAGAAATTAATTGCCCAATACCATTCTTGCATTTAATTTGCATAGGTCAGTTCCACGTACTTAGAACATAGTTGCATCTCATGGAGCCACTCATTTTCTCCAAACAAGCTACTTTTAAATATTTTTCATGCTTGTGAAACCATGAAAAAGACACTAACAAGCTCAATTTAAAAAACAAAAAAATTAAACCATGAAAAAGACACTATTAATTACACTTTTACCTCTTTTCTGCACTTGTAAAATTATGGAAAATACACTATCAAGCATACTTTTATCTCTCTTTCGCACTCATAAAACCATGAAGGAGACACTCAAAAATAAAAAAGAGGGGTGGGGGGGGGGGTGGGTGTTACCTTGATAATTTTTTAGAAACGTGTTAGTTGTTAGTCATTGTCACCCTTGAACATGGAACTTGTTTGCATATTCATATTATAGTTGGGTTATATTTTTCCTAGGTTGTAAAATTCCCAAGTATATTTAACAGGAATTTAATGGATTATTGTTTTTCTGACTCTGGTATTTTGTCAACAGTTTGTTGTCTTTTCCTTCTAAGTTGCGCTGGGGTTGATTTATAGAGTTTTTGTAGAAAGTAAATGAAGGAAATATAGCAACAATGGAAACACAACCAAATACAATAGAAATAGCACAAGAAAATAACCACAAATACCTCATATATGCATTTTATTTAAATATATGGTTGACCTCAGTATAAGAGATGGATAGATCTAGAATAGAGATGGAAGAATAATGTGTGTGGCTGATAATAGTTGTAAGATACAATAAAAATAGAGAGAGATGAGCTATCTTGAACTCCCAATAACTGCATGAAATATCTTAAAGATCAATTTCTTTCCCTTTTGTTCTATAGTTGGCTGCTCTGGTTGAATTATGCCCCTCTCTAGCTGGAAACTCTCCTTAGAATTTTGGCCCTGCTATATCTGGCCTCCAAACCATTGAAAATGGCTGCAAATCTGTAGATATGAAGATGATAAACTCATAAGAAGAGATTCCCTAGCCGTAATTGTAGATCCGACCCTTCAAAGCAATGCATCTCTAAGAACAATTGCACCCTCCTTAAAAAATTCTCCCAACTTCAATAATAAATAATTATGAGGTGATAAAACCTCACAATATGAAGAGAAAAGTTTCCCTAGGGATGGAAAACCCTCCTGTGGTGAGATCTACTCCAGATCCACTATCCTCCAGGCAAAACAAGCTTCTCTTTCCTTGGTAGTGCACCCCAATCTTGTAGAAACCTTCAAAATGGCGTCCTGAATCCACAAATCACTACTGCAAATTGATATAGAATTGTGTAGAATGATGAGGGTGGAATCATTCTCCACCTTGGCCAAGCTTGGATTAGGAACAAAGGAATATTTCACCTCCTTGTTGATCTCTAGGGTTTGTTCACTCAAAATCCTCAAAACGTCCAAGCTGTAGAGATCAAAGATGCAAGCGAGAAATGATAAAGAATGACCTGAGCAAGTCACCCTCCTTCCTTTTATCCCATCTTCTAATTCTCACTTAAATAATTATTTAGGCTTTCTAATGTTCTTTTCTCCAATTATTCCATAAGGCCACTTTACATTTTTCTTTTTAATCTTTGTCACCATTTGTAATTAACTTTAAATATTTGGTGACCCCCTTTTTTACTCTCTTAGTCCCCTTTTTCTTAGTGAGACTATAGCCTGGGGAAATAAACTAGTCTACTAGGTTCTCCATGGTCAATATCAAATATAAGGGGACATTACAATCTCCCATGCTGGAAATTGCTTGCCCACAAGCAATTCCAAACGTGGATGCTGCAAAACTTGTTTGCCCTCCCAAGTGGCATCCTCTATTGGAAAATTATTCCATTTGATCAAATATCCATTGATGCTATTATTTCTTAGTATTTTCTCCCTCATCTCCAATATCTCCTCTAGTATCAAAATCAATTGGCCCTCCTCATCAAGAAGTGGAAACTCTTCATTAGGAGTAACATGATGTCCTTTTACTTTCCTTAGGCATGACACATGGAATACATTATGAATCTTTCTCCCTGGTGGTAACTCTATCTCATATGCAATTGCTCCCACCTTATTGCTTACCCTGTATGGCCCATAAAAATGAGGTTTGAGATTCTTAGCACCTCCTTTTTTGATGGAAGTCTTCCTATATGGTTGGAGCCTTAGGTAGACTAAGTCCCCCACCTCAAAGTTGTGATCCACTCTATGTTTATCTGCATAAAACTTATGTTGGTTTTCGTCTCTTTTCAAATGATCCTTGAGCTCCCTAAGTATGCCTTGAATATCTTATATCCACTCCTTAGCCATAGGGGCTCTACTATCTCCAAAATCAATCTCCATGAAGATGAGTGAATCATATCCATATAGTGCTATGAAAGGAGAAATACTGATGTGCATGTGGTGAGTGGTATTGTAATAATATTCACCCAAATGCAACCACTTGACCCACGCCCTTTGTTGACCTGTCACATAATTTCTAAGGTATCCTTCCACCCATTTTTTGACTATTTCAATTTGACCATTTTTTTGTGTATGAAAGCTAGTACTAGGGATCAACTCCATACCAACAAGACGAAATAGCTCTTTCCAGAAAGTGTTCATGAATATATTGTCCCTGTCACTCAAAATAGTCTTGGGTATCCCATGTAATCTAAAAATATCCCTGAAAAATAATTCTTCTATCTGTGATGCGTTGTACTCCATGGATATAACAAAAAAATGAGAGAATTTTGTCAAGCGATCTACCACCACAAAAATTCCATCATTCCCCTATGCCCTGGGCAATCCTATAATAAAATCCATAGATATGATTTCTAATTTGTGTTATGGAATGGGAAGAGGTTGTAATAAACTTGCTAGGTGGGTGTGTTCATCCATGTTTTGCTGACATGTGACACACTCCCTCATGTGACGCATAACTTCCTCCTTGAGACCCCTCCAAGCGAACCTTTCTCTAATCTATCTATAATACTTGAGGAACCCTTGATGCCTTGCTAGTGGTGAGTTATGGAATGATTGCAACACGTTTTCCTTGAATTTGGATTCAGGGACCAAATATATCCTCCCTTTATATTATATGATATCATCCACAAGCTTGTACCTATCATCCTGGACTTGACCATCCATCAATTCACACACAAACTTTTTTTTTGAGTATTCCACCAACATGTGTGATTTCCATCCAACTGATATCTCCAACATGGAATAAGTTGAGGGTCTTCTAGATAAAGCATCTGCTACTACATGGTTTTTCCCTTTAACAAATTCTATGTCAAAGTCATAGGCTTGGATTTTACTCACCCATTTCTTTTGCCTCTCATTAAGATCCTTCTTCTCAAGAAAGTATTTGAGGCTATTATGATCAGTTATGACTACAAATTTCTCTCCCACCAAGTATTTTCCAAATTTGGCTAGTGCATGCATGATGGCTAGCATATCCTTATCATATATGGTGTATAATAACTTAGGCCCTCTTAATTTTATTCTCTCAAAAGCAATATGATTCATGTTTTGCATGAGTATAGCCCTAACTCCTTCCCTTGATGCGTCACACTCTAAAATGAATGGTTGGGGAAATATGGTAAAGTTAGGACTCGAAAAGTGCTCATGACCTTATTCATTTTATCAAAAGTCAATTGTGCTTAATCACTCCACTTGAATGCACCATTTTTGGTCAAATCAGTTATTGGTTCGCATAGTTGTGAAAAACTTTTGACAAACCTCCTATAATAGTTGCAAGTTCCAAGGAATCCCTTGATCTCTGTAAGTTTCTTAAGTATGGGCCAATCTAAAATATCTTGGATCTTCTCCTAATGAACCTGCACCCCTTGTGCCCCAATTATAGTACCTTTGTCATCCCAAATTTGCATTTGGACTCTTTTGTGTACAATGATTGTTCTTCCATTATTTTCAAGATCTCATCCACATGCTTGAGATGATCCTCCTAGGTTTTGATATATATCAACAAATCATCGAAGAAAACCAATAGGAACTTCGTTAATTGCTTATTAAATATATGATTCATACATGATTGGAAGGTGGCTGGCACATTGGTTAGTTCAAAAGGAAGAACTAAAAATTCATAATGCCCATAGTAACACTTGAAAGATGTCTTGTGTATATTTTTGTCCCTCATCCTAATCTAATGGTATCCTGAGCGTATATCAATTTTTTTGAAATATACTGCACCATGAAGCTCATCCAATAGCTCATATATCCTTGGAATGTGATACCTGTTTTTAACTGTCTTTTTGTTTAAGGCTCTGTAATCAATATATATGTGCATTGTTCCATCCTTATTTTTTACTAACACAATGGAATATGCAAATGGGCTTGAGATTGGCCTAATATGACCCATGTCCAAAATTTATTTGATGGATTTCTCAATTTCATCCTTGAATTTATTTGGGTGCCTTTAAGTTCTGGTAATGACAGGTTTGTCACCAACCTCTAGTTCTATAATGTGTTCAAAGCCTCTATCTAGTGGTTGTCCTGGGGGAATCTTTCCAAAAATATTCTCATGCTTGTCAATTATCCTCTGTATGTCTAGTGAGTAGTGTTAGCACTTATATTGAATGTTTTGGGTGACAACTAGACACTCTGCTGCATAAGCCACATCCCCGTGCCTGAAAACAAACCCCATGCACTTTGCTAAAACCACCTTGGGTGTATTATTTGTCATTCCCTTCAAGGTTACCCTTTTTCCTTCTTCAGAATTGAAGGACATATCCATATTCTTGTAGTTCGTAGTGATGGGTCCCAAGGTGCTAAGCCACTAAACTCCAAGTATTACATTAGTGTCTAGATGATCCATCACATATAAATCTTGATTTAATTTGTGCCTACCCAAATTGAGGCTCATCAGGGGAATGTACCTATCACATGGCATGGTGCGCCCTCCTGCTACCTCCACAAAAAATATCTCAAACTCCACATTGGGTAGATGACTCTTGTTCACTAAAGGAGAATCAATGAAATTATGGGAAGCCCCACCATCAATAAGCATTGTGACCCTTTGTCCTTAAAGGAGTCCTCTTATCCTGAAGGTACTAAACATTTTCACCCGATTGATGGATTTTATTACAACCTTTTTGATCCCTATTGTATTATGCATTGTCTCATCCTCCCCTTCCTCATGTGTGTTCTCATATTCTTCTTGGGTCACCTCCATATTTTGAATATGTACAACATTATATTCCTCCTCACTATCTGAAAGAACCTCTATGTAGTGTATTTTTCCTTTTCCCATGCATCTATTCCCTAAATCCCATGGTTCCTTGCAAGTATAACATAGTTTCTTCCTTCTCAACTCCCTTCTTGTCGCTTCATCAAGTTTCCCCTTACCCTTTTCAACCACTCTTTGATCTCTTCCTCTTGGAGCAAGTGGGGGTATTGGAGTAAACTTGTTTCTAGAAGTTTCTCCCTCCAAATATCTAGTATTCCAAATCACATCCTATAGTGTGGTAGGATTAAAATCCTTGACCCAACCACGCAATAGTTATGTTATCCCTTCGGAAAAGAGAATCATCAACCTATATTCTGACACATCTAGACCCATTACTACTATTCTATGAAATTCCTATATGAATGTTTCCATTGAACCTATTTTTCTAAGTTGTGTGAGCTCACAGAAGTGAAGTTCTAGGTCCCCCTAATCAAATCTATCCATGAGCCTATGTGTTAACTTTGTATAAGAGGTAATGTGTGCATTCCCCAAAGTGGTCATTCCATGGTACAACCATTCATGGGCCTTTCCTTCCAAATATAAGGTAGCAAACTTGATGCCATCCAACTCCATCATGGGATTTAGTTGTAGATAGACATCAAATTTTTGTACCCGTTCCATTGTTGAAGATTTAGATGTTCCATCAAAGGGGAAAATCTCCATTTTCCCTACTTTTTCCCTAGCTCATTGTTTCTCCTGTGAAATTCCCTACGCCTTCCTCTATACTTGATTCCACAATATTTTGATAATGTGAATTGTCTCTTGAAACCTGCGCTCAAGGATGCATACTCTCTTGCATACTCCTCAAAGTTATGTTCTACCTCTATACACCCATGGACGTGAGCATCATGATGTTGTGCGTCCAAAAAACTAGGCATGTAAGACCTAGGTGTGAACTTGCTACTCTCTGGCACCTTGTTGTTTGCGCCCCCAAAGAGGCTTTGTCCCTCAGTATAGTCCTTATGATTAGATTCAACATGATACTGCTCTTCCCCATGAGATCCACTAGCCCCATTGTTCCCTCCATAATTAGGCAGTTCCTTGCCATGTACCACTTGCATGAGTAGTTGTGCGATCTTGTCTTGTCCTGCATCCACTAAAGAAATCAATTGATTTTTCCTCTGTTAAATAGTTGTCAAAGTTGTCTTGAGATCATTTGGTCCCCCTTACAAGTTCTCTTTTGTCTCTTGCAAGTGATGTTGCATGTCAAATTGTGTCTTGTCAATAGAGCATTGTATTTCCTGAACTATTTTTGCCTAATCAATCCCTTTTTCATTACCATCCCCTGTTTCTTATCTCTCCTCCATTTCTAGAATTGTTTATGGTCCTCCTGCCTTTCTATACTTCTTCCTTATGTTGTATCCTTCCATTAGAAATTCTCACATGCAAGGAGGATTTGCACTCTGATACCACTGTAAAATTCCCAAGTAGATTTACCAGGAATTTAATGGATTATTGTTTTTCTAACCATGGTATTTTGTCAAGCAATTTGTTGTCTTTTACTTCTAAGTTGTGTTGGGGTTGATTTATAGAGTTTTTGCAGCAAGTAAATGAAGGAAATATAGAAACAATGGAAACACAACCAAATACAATAGAAATAACACAAGAAAATAGCCACAAATACCTCATATCTGCATTTTATTTAAATATATAGCTGACCTCAGTACAAGAGATGGACATATATGGAATAGAGATGGAAGAATAATGTGTGTGGCTGATAATAGCTCCAAGATACAATAAAAAAAGAGAGATATAATCTCTCCTGAATTCCCAATAGATGCATGCAAGATCTAAAAGATCAATTTCTTTCCCTTATGTTCTATAGTTGGATACTCTAGTTGAGTTGCACCCCTCTCTGGCTAGAAAATATCCTCAAAATTTTGACCCTGTTAGATATAGCCTCCAAACCCCTAAAAATGGAAACAAATATGTAGATCTAAATATGATAAACTCACAAGAAGATATTCCTTGGTTGTATTTGTAGATCTGACCCTTCAAAGCTTTGTATCTCTAAGGACAAGTGCACCCTCCAAAAATTCTCCCAAATTCAATAATAAATAATTATGAGATGATAAACCCTCACAATCTGAAGAGAAAAGTATCCCTAGGGATGGAAAACCCTCCTGTGGTGAGATATACTCCAGATCCACTGTCCTCTAGGAAAAACAAGCTCCTCTTTCCTTGGTAGTGTGCCCCAATTCTACAGAAACCATCAAAATGGTGCCCTTTCTCCACAAATCATTGCTGCAAACTAATATAGAACTGTGTAGAATGGTGAGGGTGGAATATTTCACCACCTTGGCCAATCTTGGATCAATAACAAAGTAATATTTCACCTCCTTGCTTATTTCTAGAGTTTTTTCATTCAAAACCCTCAAAACATCCAAGTTGTAGATCTCAAAGATGCAAGTGAGAAATGATCAAGAACGACCTAAGCAAGTCACCCTCCTTCCTTTTATACCATCTTCTAATTCTCACTTAAATTATGATTTAGGCTTTCTAATGTTCTTTTCTCCAAATTTTCCATAAGGCCACTTTACCTTTTTCTTTTGAATCTTTGTCACCTTTTGTAATTAACTTTAATTATTTGGTGACCCCCGTTTTTACTCTCTTAGTCCCCTTTTCCTTAGAGAGACTATAGCCTAGGGGGGGAAAATAGGATACTAAGTCCCCCATGGTCAATATTACATGGAAGGGGAAATTACATAGGATTCATACCATGATTGTGAGTCATATACTCCTCTAGTTACTCTTCCGGTCACTATGTAGAGTGTTTCAATGCCTCTTGTATTGTTGCACTATATCGTTGATGTTCTCGGGTTAGTGTTTCCAATTCATTAGTATTCTTTGTTATATGTTCAAGGGAAGTGAATCCTGAGTTAGCTATTATATAGTCTTGTTGACCTTTCATGTCATCCATCCATGTGTAAGTTGTACTTGGTGATTCTATCTCTTCACATAATCTCTTGGTGATTGTATCATGTTGATTGATGAGGGATACATTAATGCCCTCCTTTGGCAGATCTATTCCTATCAACATCAACACATTATCTATAAAAGGGATCTAGAAACCAACAAGTACCTTGGAACTTACATTCCTAGTGGTAGGTCTCCTCACAATCAATAATGGGTTCACCTTATTGACTCTCGATCAATTGATTCTACGAGTGTTCGATGTCAACTACTCTATTCACATTCATTAGATTGTACTAGGTATCTTGGGGTCCATTTTCATTATTTGTGGGTCCCCTCACATCCATTAATGGTATTCCTCAATGACCTATAATTAGACCATTTCTACCATGCTTGTCATCAACTCATATATTCACATGTTATAGAATCATACCATCAATGGGCTTGGATTGAAGACCTTGGGCCTAGGGGGAATCACTCCTTTATGCTACCCCCCCCCCCCCAAGTTGTGATGGAGTATATCACTATTGTTTGAGTACTTTGAAGACCAAATGGGCACTCTCACTAGTGTTATATGTCTTTCTAATGTATACTATGACATAGATCCACATTGTATCATGGCTATGATCTTTTTGATGACATGGATCCACCGTGTACTTTTTCATCGCCATGGTATAGGAATAATTTTAAGGATGGAAATTTGTTTTAAAATGTAGAAACCTTGGCGAATATTACTAATCCTTCATATGCCAACTATAAATGTTGGCAACAATTTTGTAAAAATTTTCAAATTTCTAAGGATTTTATATAGTTTGTATAAAATTTTGGCAATTTTTAAGTTAAAATAATTTTATCCTATAGATTTTGGACGAATCATTTTTAGAATAGGGAATATTTGTTTGGGAAAAATCATGGAAAATTAGCCCATGAGCGAAATTTAGCATACATCCGATAATGGGTATGCATACCTCAAGGATGATATATATATATATATATATATATATATATATATATATATATATATATATATGTTTGGTGGATGATTGTTGTTGGTACTCACCGGTTCCTCATTTCTTTTTATTATTGGTAATGTATTTCATCCATCAGTTCCTCTTCTGAGATCACACATTAGAGTCCATCTATTATACCTCTATTTCTCACCCTAGGCCTAATCAAGGAGATATTGATACCATCCTACTTGAAAATACTTTCCATCACTCAAAAATCCTTGTTTTTATGCACGACCACACCTTTTCCTCTTGCAAGGCATGAGTGGTCCTTATTTTCCCTCTTGCAACATGTGATCAATCGATAGTTTCCCTTGTGCTACAAGTGACCACCTCTTGAATCTTCTAGAATTGAGGATTTTGGAGGAGATTAGATTGGGTTAGACTAGCCATCATGCATCACAAGCTATGGAACTTGTGCATAACCTATTGTTCATCAACTTCCAATATTTAAACCTATATCTAGAATATCTTCCATCAATCTATAAAAGAAGGACAAATCAAGAGGTAAAAGGATATCAAGACAATTCAAGACAATTGTATGCTATCAAAATAACTAGGGATGGATTTATATAGTCTGCATAGCTCAGATCACATTGATGAAGAAGGATAAGGAAGGAAGTCTCAAAGATCTTGGTGTTGAAGGAGTGATTCAACAAGTCTCAAGATATCTTCACTTGATGGATTTTTCCTTTGATTAATATAGATCTATGGTTTTTCCCCTCCAATTTGGTGTGATATATGATTGTTGCATATATTACATTGGTATATCTATCTTATTTTGAGAAACATAGGTTAGATTTGATACATAATTTGACTCTTTATGATTAAATTATTTTGAGAAGAGTTTGGTTGTTGTATTGTGTGCAGGTGTCAGGTTGCAGGATCTAGTAAGTAGATCTAGGAGCGATGTCAACACAAGAAGCTATAGGAAAACCATCAAGAAAAGGTATGTTTTCCCTCTCCTCTTTTATAAAAACTAGAGTGTGTGTACTTCAGATCTAGAGGAAACCATTAGTGATCTATCTAAAATATCTCATTTATCTTGGGCAAATCAGTGAGAGGTCTCACCTATATGTAAGGGAGATAACTCTACAACTCTAGGATCATCATCAGTAATAGACAAAGAAAAACCAGAACTAAAATCATGTGGAGTATACCTTTCTATTTATCTTCTTTCCCAAACCGATCTCCTCAATACTGGAGTATGGGGTTCTTCTTCTTTTGATTCATGTTCTTCTATCGATTCATATTCTTCACCCTCCAACTCAAACTCTATTGTCTTTGGTTCTTATTATTTTGGTAGGACTTGTTGTTTGGGAACATATTTAACATCTCTAAAGGCAACATCCTGACTATAAACATTATTCTTAGTTTCTGGGTTCCAATGTTTTTATCCTTTTATACCATCTTCCTACCCATAATTATTGTCCTAAGCCAACACCACTGAGCATGCTCCTTGATTTTTCCATCAACATCATATTCATCCTTTCTACAACCCCATTATGCTAAGGTGTGTATGGAATAGTTTTCTTCTTTCTATATCACTCTTATTACATCATTCCTCAAATTCATTCCCGCATAACTCTTCACCATTATCTATCATCGACACTTTTATTTTCTTCTCTATTTGATTCTCCTTAAGAGACTTGAATTCTTTCAATTTACCAAAGACCGTAGATTTATTTCGTAGGAAGTAAATCCACTTATTCCTTGAGAAATCATTAATGAATGAAACATAGTACATAGATTTACCTAGTGATGGAACATGCATAGGTCCAAACACATCATTGTGTACTAACTCTAAGATCCCCTTTGCTCTTGTAGCACCACATGATAATTTTCACCCAATTATGTTTACCATATATGAAATGTTCACATAAATCAAAATGTAGTCTGCAATCAAACATACCTTAAACCATACCTTTACCGTGTAGTGTTCGGAGGCCCTTCTCTCCAATATGTCCTAGTCTTTGATGCCATGCCATTGTCTTTTGTCCAGAGATTGTAGGGTTTTTGTCTTCTTCATTTACACCCTCAACAACAACATAACTATTACACCAATTATTGGTAATGCTTACCAACAACTTGTACAAAGTTCCATTTTGAACTCCCCTCATCAACACCATTGCTCCTCAAACCATTTTACAAGTTTCCTTTTCAAACACGGCATGTACACCCGCATCACTCATCTTACTTACATATATCAAGTTTCTAGTAAGCTCTAGAATGTGCAATACCACAAGGATTGTTCTAATCCTTCCATCCTTGAGATGCAACTTTAATTTTCCTCATCTTTTGATTCTTTTTGTCAATTCATCCCCTATGAAAATGTCACCTCCACTATACTTTACATATTCAAAAAACCACTCCCTATGGGGAGTCATATGAAAAGAATCACTTGAATTGATCATCCATACATCATGATCTACATGTGTTCTTGAAGATGCCAAGAACACATTCCCTCCTTCCTCTCATCAGGTATTCCCTTATGTGGAAGGACATCATTAGATACCTTCCCTCTCTCCACACTTTTAGATCTACAATCCATTTTGTAATGCCCAATTTTACCACATTTCCAACATTTCTTGAAGGATTTTCTTGGAGATTTAGATCTCCCACTCGAAGGCTTATTTTTATTTCTATCTGGGGACCATCCTCTTATAGATAAGGCTTATGTTCTTTGAATATCCATGGTTTCCCCCCTCATTTCTTCCAATAACAAGGATAAAACCACATCATCAAATTTTAATGTGGTTGTATCACTCCCAATAGCTACAACTAAACTATCCCATGAATATACAAAAGAACAAAGTAAACTAATGCACTTATCTTCATCGAAAAAATTTAATGTCGAAAAACAACAATCAACTTACCATATTATTTAAGGAATTTAAATTCTTTGTCACTAAGTCTCCATCATTTATCCTCAAGAAGTACAACTTCTTTCGAAGGAAAAATTTGTTTACCAAGGACTTATACTGATACAAAGCCCCTAGCTTATCCCATAATTCCTTGGTTGTAGCTTCTCCCGAGACATTCAATAACATTGAATCTAAGAGACACAAACAAATTATTCTCTTTTCCTTCCTATCTAACTTTGTCCACTCCTTCGTCGACATGCCTGTAGGTGCAATACTAGGATCCACAATGACCCATTATTTTTTATCTACCAAAAGATCCTCCATCTTCAACTTCCAAAGCTCAAATATTTTCCCATTAAATTTCTTTATCTCGATCTTATAACTTGTTGTAATTCTCTTTCACCATAAGATTCACTACTGCAGAGCTCCCATTGAAACTAGGTTTATCACAAATCCAAGATAACTGAACCCTTATAAATAAAGGAGTCCCCCTAAAGCCAATAACTTCTCTGATACCAAATGTAGTTTTTAAACATTTACAATATAGCAATAAACACAATTTTTTTTTATAGAAAAGAAATAAAACAATAGAATCCACACATAGTACTTAGAAATTTACCCTGGAAACCCTTAACCGAGAAAACCAACAAATATTTAGAACCGCCCCTCTAACTCTCATTGTATTAACTTCACTATATACAAATATAATATATATGATTCCAATGTTGGTTTCAAGAGCAGGAAACAAACAATAACACACAAAGATCAGCCATAAGAGTATAATATACACCAAAAACTCACAATGTATTAATATACAAAAAAAACAAACAATATGTCTCTCTTACACAATACCCAAAATCTTGCCACTCACACTTAACTTAACTTTGACTCATTCTATGAAACTCTCAATCTCAATAATTCAACTCAAATAAGCCTTCACCTTAACTAAAAACAACTTTCTAGCTTTCACTTAGTTTACCAAAAATCTCATGAACTATTACCTCTCATACATTATCTCAACAAACGTTATACTCTCGATCCTTATAACCATTGACTTTAACTTTTACTTTGACATACAAAATTCACTCACCCTTAAATTTTTTACTTGAAGTAATATATTTATAACTTAACTCTAGGATAAGCACACTCATCTCACACTTTACACATAGAATCTTGACGTGACTTCTTTTCAGATATGTATTTTACTTTTTCACTTTATGTCTGTTTCACTTTGACTAAAACCTCACATGACTTCATTTTCACTACATTTTAGAATACAAAAATACCTATGCCAAGATAAATAAATAAATGCCACAATGTTAAATACAATCATTGCCAATCACATCGTTTTGCAAATATTCTAAAAACAAATTTAGTGATAGGTAGTCCAGATCCCACGCTCTACACTAGATCATTGGCTCTGATATCAAATGTTGTTTTCAAGAGCAGCAGGAAAAAAACAATAACACGGGAAGATCAACCAAATGTTGGTTTCAAGAGCATCAAGCAAAAAACAATAGCACAGGAAGATCAGCCATAAGAGGAATAAATTATAATATACACCAAAAACTCACATTGTATTAATATACAAAAGAATAATACATATCTCTTACACAATACATTCATGAGGCCTCATAATATAGTCTTGAGACACTCATAAAGAGATGTCCAATATAACATAATAATCTCCACAATATCTCCATGAATACCTCCATAAATCTCTAAATGATCTCCATCTCTAACTTCACTCATCTTCCATCATACATAGACTTCTAGAGTCTTCTTTCAATAATATGATTCCATCATAAGTATGAATTTGTATGAATTATTCCTTCATCTGCGACATCGAAAACCTTAATCCATTGACCTAGATTAGATTACAACCTTAATTGATTAACCAAAATTAGAAAAACATGGGCTAGAAAACCACAAGCCAAAACTACCCAAAACAGAGAAAAAAACCACCCAAAAACAAATTTATGAGGGCTCCGCATACATACCACAAGTGGGGATAACCATGGAAGAATATAACACATACCCAATAGAGGGAACTCACAGGAAGACTAGGGTTAGAGTTTTTCCCTAAGTAGACCAAGGAAGATAGGGTTTTGGAGAAACCTCGGAGGATAAAAATAAGCATTTGATATTTTAGTTCTTGTGAGAGAAGACTAGGGTTTTGTGAATTTTGGATTTCCTAGTACTACTTGGATTGCTTGACATAGAGGAAACCTTAGTCATTTAGATTAGTGTAAACTTTGTATACATTCTATTCAGTCTTGTTTGGTTCTTAATTTTGCAAATTTGAGTTTAGCTTTTCTTAATTGAAAATATTGTACCATTCCTTTTAATTTATTTTCAATTTCTTTCACTTTGATTCTGATGTTATTTTCTCTTCATTTGGTTAACATACTAGGAAGTATGTCTTACATCATAAGAGATTTCTTATTTTAACCATACAATTAAGAAGTTTTTTAGTTATGGAGAAAGTTCTTTATTATCCAATATAATTTCAGTGTTCATTCAAAGAGAAAATGCTTATCTAACATCATCTTTAAATATCACCATCCATTTCATGACATAAAATTGACGTTAGTGATAATTAGAAATGGGAAAAAATTGTAGGCTTGATTTTTATTCACCAAATTTTTTGTTGATCAAAGCAACTCTCATAATACCCCGCTTCCATCACCCGATTGCATATCACAATTCTCTATAAATTAAATAAAAAGGGTGAAATTTATAAATAAGGAAGTTGAAAGAACTTAAAGAAGAACAAACAAACTCGTTGGGGCTATGGATGCTCGCTCACAGTGGGTCAATGTTTGTGATTCACATTAAAGGGTATATAAATTCTCACAAATAGGGACACAATGACAGTTTGAAAGAGAGATGAGGAACAAATGCGTGCAAATATTTGGTTTGAATAAAGATTTAGGCCTTTATTTGATTTCATGACAGATTAGAAGCTTTGTCTTATTATAACTAATGAACTTCATATCACTATTTTTTTTTTACCTTATGATAAGTAAATAGTACCGCAGAATGAATAACTAATCATTTTTAGATATTAAGAACTGTACTCCTAAACTATTGAGCGAAACTGTCAAACCAAGATTAATAAAATTAAATAAGAAAACCCCAACCCTTTTAACTGGTTCGCTTAGTGTGTTGCCATTTGAGGCTTCAAAAACTCCCTTTAATTTTTGGAAATAATTCCTTTATTCACATTTCATTTTATTCTTTCTTGATTTAAAGGTTTTCTTGTATGATTTTCCTTTTTGTTATTTGATTTCCACAATTATGATTTCAATCATGGGATTGTTGTGTCATGGCATTTCGTCGCATTTTCTTCACATGCATGATTGTTGTGCCATTTGAGTCTTTTCACATTTCGATCATTCAACATTCATTTATGCTCATTTGGACTTGCTAAAAATAGTTAATTACATCCCTTAGTTTGTGTAAATTGGATTATCATGACAATTTGATGGTCTTGCCAAATTTTGGTCTTCAATACATTACCAAATTAGTTGAGCACCTTGGCAGATTGAAGTAATTCAATTACATGTTAAATTTTAAGATGATTGATTCGTGCCTAGAAAGAATATATGTTAAAGAACAAAAGTGACCTGACAATTTTGAAATTTGCATAATGTATTATTTTTACAAACTCTAAATTTGTAATAAAAAATTATGCATTTTTATGATTTTCCCTTCTTCGAAAAAACAAAATTTATTCACACAAGGCATTTTCATATGCATTTATTTCACTCCTTAAAACAATGTATATCAGATATTAAAAGAGAGGCAATGGTTTTCAATATGAGCAAAGTGTCAATTTGTGCAAAACTCTTACTTTCATTTAAAAAAAAAAAAAGAGACTTTTGCACTAATGATAAATTTTATTATTCTTTTAAAATCATGATTTTTTGGTTTTTATGTCCACAAATTCATTTCTATCTATCATACAAAATTAATATTGCTTGAAGTTAAATCATATTTTCTTCTCTACGCCTTTTTTATTACCCTACAAAGAAAAACATTTGTAAATAATGATAATAGCGAATACTAAAATCATTTCTAGACTTTTCTAATTTCTTTTAAAAAAATTATTCTAGGATTTTCTTTTGCATGTGATATTCTATTGTTTTTTTTTACTTTGAATACACTCATTCAAATTAACATTTACATTTTGATTTTTTGCAGGGATTACGTGGATACAAAATAAATGGTTATGTCAAAGAGGAATAAGTTAAGGTTTTAACAAAAGAAAATCACAAACCTATAACGAAAGTGGATCAACATCAACACAAAAATTTCCTCAGTAAATCAAGGGAATGTTAGTTTGACGTGTCAAACAAACATCAAGCTTGGATGGTTTAAAGGAAATATCACAGGATTCTAGAAGGAGATTAGAGACTTCACAAGCTAGGAATTTTTTGGCAGCAATAGGATGCGTTTTTTTTGTATGAAGCACATAGGAAATTGTAATTCCTTGAGACATCGAAGAATGATGTATTGAATTCATTGATCGATTTAAATAGAGCCTAGTGTCTTCTTTTTATTTCTTGTATTAATCTTCTCAAATTTCTCACAATCGTTCTTTCTTTGATTTTGTAATTTGCAATAAGATTGACATATTTTGAAGATAGAAATTTCCTACAACAACCACGTATGTTATATATGTTTTATTGATTTTATGACATAGTCAAATTCAATAGGATCACATAAATATACTTGCAAGTTATTTAATCTAAGTGTATTAATGTTGGATTCATAATTTATGCCCAACCCATACATTTAATATTTTGTTGTATTCATCGTTTGAGATGTGCAACAAACCATCCTTTCTTCATCTCAGATTTGTAGAGATTGCTTTCACCCTCTATATTGTTTGAGACTTAATTGTCTTCGTATTTCTCCCACCTTTCACTGCCATCTTTTGTGCTCTGTTAAATGGATTAGGCCTCTGGTCTGATAGGATTACAATTTCTTTATCCCAGTCATCTGTCAGTTTATCTTAATCATTGTCTGCCTAATTATCCCATTCTTTATCTTTCAATTCAGGTATCTGTGCTTAATTGTTAGAACTTTTGCTTAGTGATAGTAGGCAATTAATGTTCTTAAATCATATGAGAGAGCCCTCTTTGGTCCAAGAGTTATCTTTGTGGCCTAAAGTAGGTGCAAATATGTATTTTCATGGTTTCTAAGCATCCATGAACCATCTCAAGTTACAACATTCTTTTTGGTGTCGTTGTTGGGGATGAAGGTTTGATATTTTCCCTAGGGTTTTATAAATATTAGATCTGGTTCTTGAAGGTGAACGAGGATCAAACACAGACTGTGTGGTTATTCACTTGGCGACTCCATTGTGATTTCATTATTGATTCCACTATGTTTCAATGTCAAGATCAATTCCTGCTAAGATCGTCGCAAAGTATGATACTTTCAATTTTTCAAGTGTTTATGTTTTTCTTAATCCTATGCCTAGCACAAAATATTGGCGAGACTATCTTCCACAATTCATAAAAGATGAGGATAATTGTCCTGCACAATGCTTGATAGATTTTCATGAGTGCATGAATCAACTAGGTATTTATCATGAAAATGTGCTCATGAAAATGTTCATGATCTCTCTAGAGGGAGATGCTTGTTAATGGTATAAATATTTACTTGTTTCTTGTATTGCTTCTCTGAAGGATTTTCATACTCTATTTCATTATCGTTGCAAAAGGTTTTACCTAGCTAAGTTTCTATATGAAAATTGTTGCAATGAAGAATTCAATTCAGTAATAGAACATAAAGGGATTGATTATGATATTAGTGAATAAGAAAGGGAATTCACTATTGAAAGTAAGTATTCAGATATTACGGTCCCTTCTCTTTATGTTATTCAAAATAAAAATTTCATTGAATAAAAAGTCAATTTTGAAGAAGAAGTTCAATCATTTGAAAGTGGTTTTCATGTTCAAACAGAGTTTTTTGCAGTTGAATCCTTTTCACCTTCTTTTTGTTCAAAAGGATATACCTCATAATTTAGTACCTATAAATTCATTTTCAGTTGTCTCGGTCATTTTTAATAAAGATAAAGAAACTTGAAGGAAGATAATCATGATGAAATTACCATTCCAAGTCTTTATGAAAACCAATTTGTACATGAAGAACATATGCAACAATATTTTCAAGAGAATTATGAAAAACATATTTTTGAATTAGAATTTTTTATCAATAAACCCAAATATGATAAAAACCGGGAAGTAATCTTTTATGCTTTGGAAGATCTTGTTGCAATTTGCTTAGAATCATCAAGTGGAATGAATTTTTCAATATTCGTATGTTGTAAGTATGGATATAAATTACGTGGTAAGTTTCCCATCACTTATATGCTGCAATCATTATTCTTTTTTTCTTAATCATTTGCAAAGAAAGAGTTTATAATTTAATTAATGAAACACTTTCTTGGTTGCATTGGAAATTTGATGTCATTTGATTAAGTATTTTAAAAAAACGTTTGAGTAGGAAACATTGTATAAATAACCACACATTCGAGCATTTATTTTTAGTTTGTGCAAAGTTTGTGAGTGAGTATGTGTTTCAGTTCAATTTGATTTTTGGTTAGCTTGGTTTCAAAGATTGACAATAGTTCGTTTTCATATTCTAGAAGGATCATGCACATGGTTTGCATGTTCTTTGGTGCTTCGTAGGGAGACAACATCCCCAGTTGGAGCCAGATGTTGTAACATAGAAAAGTTTTTGCTAAAACTTTCTTATGTTTCGCAAAATTTGCTTATTTTCCCATGCCTAAAATCATTTTCTTATCTTAACTATACATTTAGTTTAGGTCACTTTTGATTGAATAATTTTTTGTTTTCTTTTCCCACTTTTCAAGTTTGTTTGATTGTTTGGATTTACTTAATCATTTAGATTAGTGTAAACTCTTTATACATTCTATTCAATCTGATTTGGTTCTTAATTTTGCAAATTTGAGTTTAACTTTTCTTAATTTTAAATATTGTACCATTCCTTTTGATATATTTTCGATTTTATTTCACTTTGATTCTGATGTTATTTTCTTTTCATTTGGTTAAGATATTGGGAAGCATGTCTTACATCATAAGGGATTTCTTATTTTTACCATACAATTAAGCCGATTTTTAGTTATGGAGAAATTTCTTTCTTATTCAATATAATTCCAGTGCTCGTTCAAAGAGAAAATGCTTATCTAACATTGTCTTCATAGAGAACCATCTATTTCATAACATAAAACTGACATCGATGATAATCGTAAAAGGGAGAAAACTATAGGCTCGGTTTTTATTCACCATTTTTTTTTATCAAAGCAACTTTCATAATACCTTGCTTCCATCACCCAATTTCATATCACAATTCTCAATAAATTAAATCTAAAGGGTGAAATTTATAAAAAAGGAAGTTGAAAGTACTTAAAGAAGAACAAACAAACCCACTGGGGCTATGGATGCTCACTGATAGTGGGTCAATGTTTGTGATTCACATTAAAGGGGATATAAACACTCACAAATAATGACGTAATGACAATTTCAGAGAGAGACGAGGAACAAACGTGTGCAAAGATTTGGTTTGAATAAATATTTAGGCCTTTGTTTGATTTCATGACTGATTAGAAGCTTTGTCTTATTATAACTAATGAACTCCATCTCACTACTCTTTTTGACCTGTAATGATAAGTAAAGACGATTGTTGAATGAATAACTAATCATTTTTAGATATTAATAATTGTACTTCTAAACTATTGAGTGAAAATGTCAAACCAAGATTAATAAAATTAAATAAGAAAATCTCGACCCTTTTAACTCCTTCACTCAGTGTATTTCCATTTGAGGCTTCAACAACTCCCTTTAATTTTTGGAAATACTGCCTTCATTCACATTTCATTTTATTCTTTCTTGATTTAAAGGTTTGGTTGGATGATTTTCCTTTTTGTTATTTGGTTTCTACGACTATGATTTCAATCATGGGGTTGTTGTGTCATGTCATTTCGTCACATTTTTTTCACATGCATGATGGTTGTTCCATTTGAGTCTTTTCACATTTTGACCATTCAAAATTATTTTATGCTCATTTGGACTTGCTCAAAATAGTTAATTACATTCCTCGGTTTGCGTAAATTGGATTATCATAACAATTCGATGGTCTTACCAAATTTTGGTCTTCAGTGCATAACCAAATTAGTTGAGCACCTTGGTGGATTGAAGTAATTCAATTATATGTCAAATTTTAAGATGATTGATTTGTGCCTAGAAAGAATATATGTCAAAGAACATAAGCGAGCTGACAATTTTGGAATTTGCAAAATGTGTTATTTTTACGAACTCTAAATTTGTGATAAAAAATTATGCATTTTTATGATTTTCCCTTTGAAAAAATAAAATTAACTCAAACAAGGAATTTTCATATGCATTTGTTTCACGCCACAAAATAGTGTATATCAGATGTTAAAAGCGAGGCAATGATTTTCAACATGAGCAAAGTGTCAATTTGTGAAAAAAACTCTTATTTTCATTAAAAAATGACTTTTGCACTACTATTGAATTTTATTATTCTTCTAACATCATGATGTTTCATGATGTTTTGGTTTTGATGTCCACAAATGCATTTCTATCTATCATCCTGAATTAATATTGCTTGAAGTTAAATGATGTTTTCTTCCCTAAGCCTTTTTTATTACCCTAGAAAGCAAAACATTTGTAAATAATGATAATAATGAATAACAAAATCATTTCTAGACTTTTCTAAATTCTTTTAAAAATTTATTCTACGATTTTCTTTTGCATGTGATCTTCTATTGTCTTTTTACTTGGAATGCACTCATTCAAATTAACATTTACATTTTGATTTTTTGCAGGGATTACGTGGATACAAAATCAATGGTTATGTCAAAGAGGAATAAAGTTAAGGTTTTAATAAAAGAATCACAAACCTATAAAGAAAGTGGATTGACATCAACACAACAATTTCCATAGTAAATCAAGGAAATGATAGTTTGACGTGTCAAATAAACATCAAGCGTGGATGGTTTAAAGGAAATATCATAGGATTCTAGAAGGAGATTAGAGGCTTGGCAAGCTACGAATTTTCTAGCAACAATAGGCTGCATTTTTTGTATGAAGCCCGTAGAGAAATTGCAATTATTTGAGACATCGAAGAATGATGTATTGAATTCAATGATCAATTCAAAGAGATCTTGATATCTTCTTTCTATTTCTTGTATTAAGCTTCTCAAATTTCTCATAACTGTTCTTTCTTTGATTTTGTAATTTGCAGTAAGATTGACATATTTTGAAGATAGGAATTTGGTACAACAAGCATTTTTGTTATATATGTTTTATTGATTTTATGGCATAGTCATATTCAATAGGAACATATACATATACCTACAAGTTATTTAATCTAAGTGTATCAATGTTCGATTCATAATTTATTCCAAGCCCATACATTTAATATTTTTTTGTATTCATCATTTGAGATGACCAACAAATCATCTTTTCTTCAGCTCAGATTTGTAGAGATTACTTTTGCCCTCTATATTGTTTGAGATTTAATTGTCTTCATATTTCTTCCACCTTTCACTATCATCTTGTGTGCTATGTTAAATTAGATTGTACCCAGTGGTTTAGGCCTCTAGTCTTATAGGATTACAATTTATTAATCCCAGTCACCTATCATTTTATCTTAAACCTTGCCTTCCTAATTATCCCATTCTTTATCTTTCAATTCTTGCATCTGTGCTTAATTGTTAGAACTTTTGCTTAGTGATAGTAGGCAGTTAGTGTTCTTAAATCATATGAGAGATCCCTCTCTATTCCAAGAGCCATCTTGTGGCCTAAAGTAGGTTCAAATATGTCTTGGCATGGTTTCTAAGAAACCAGGAACCATATCAAGTTACAACACCCCCTTAGGAAGAAATGGTCTTCATTGTGTTGAGTGACCCATCAAATGGGGAAACTTCAGTTGAACTTGATGCTTGGTGAGACACTTTCCTTGGTGTAGTAGCTTCCCTGCTTTGACAAACCAATAGAGTTGGATCTTCTATTGGCAGGTGCCCTTAACCTTTCTGTCCATGATCCGATCAATGGTTTCTTGTTCCATGCAATCAGGGTTGAACTCTATAGGTGTCAGCTTCTCTATCACTTCTGATGTGTCCATTAGCGACGTAATATATGGACGAAGTAGATCCACATTGAATACTGGGTGCAAGTCAAGGAAGGGGGGAATACTTAACTCAAAAGCATTTTCACCCACAACCTTGGTGATTGTGTAATGTCCATAGCGAAGTGGCTACAAATTTTGATGGGGTCCTATAAGGAAATATTTCTACAAATGCAACCAAACCTTGTCTCCCTTTTGAAAATTGTGGGGAACTCGGTGTTGATCATGGCGTTGCTTGTACTTAGCATTGAATTTCTACAAAATATCATGGAAATTTTGGTAGATGTGCTGAATTTGTTCAATGAATTTGGTAGCTTTGTCAACCTCAGATTGAGCATGGGAATATTATGTCTCTTTGGATGCAAGGGGAAGTGCTACATCAATGGGGCCCAATGGTTGAAATCCAAGGCCCACCTGAAAAGGGTTGTGGTCGGTCGAGCTATGGAGGGATCTATTGTAGCTATGTTGGAAATAAGGAAGGCTCTCATACCATGTGCATGGATGCTTGGAGTTGTACATGCACAACATATGCACGATCATCCTATTGATGATTTATATTTGTCCAATAGTTTCAAGGTGGAAGGAAATGGATTTGGTAAACTTGGTTTCCAACAATGACCAGAGGCTCAACCAAAATAATCTCAATAATATGTTATCTCGATCTGATATGATGGTTTTTGGTAGTTGGAAGTGTACCCATACATGCTCAAAAAAAATATTAGTAGTGGCCTTAGTTGTGATACTCTTCTTGCAGGTGGTTAGAATGGCCATCTTAGAGAATCGATCAACAACCATGAACACACAGTCATTTCCATGTTTGGTGGAGGAGAGACCTGGCATGTAATCCATTGAGATGGATTCCCATGGACCGTCAGGAGTAAGCAGAGGGGTGTATAGTCATTTTTTAGTAATGGTTGGCTTGGCAATGGAGCAAGAACTTCAAGATTTGATATACTTACTAACATCCTATCGAAGTTTTGGCCAATAGAAATACTTTTGTTGTACTGCCATTGTCTTCTAAACACCAAAGTGTCTTGCCACCTGACTGTAATGAGATTCCCAAATCATCTTTTCACGTTTGCTTGAAGGAACATAGAGATAAACTAGATGACATAACAATCCATCCTAAAGATGGAATTCAGATATGGTTGTGCTTGTTCCCAACATCTGGTAGGTCATAGAAAAATAAGGATCATTTTCATAGACTTGGGACCAACCAGAGGTTTCATGCTTGTAAAAGTTGAGCACCATGGTTAGTATTGCAACTAGAGGTCGACTGAGGTAGTCAACGACGTGATTTGTGATCCCTTTATTATGCTCAATGTTGAGGTGAAACTAATGCAAGTATGTGGACCACTTTTGATGGTGGTCATTCTGTAATTTTCTTTGTGTCTACATGAACTGTAGAGACTTGTGATCTATATGATCATTGTCTCCTTCCTTAGAATGTTATGCTTCCATTAGAGGTAGGATTATATGATGGAATACATTTATTTGTCATAGGTGGACTACTTACAGATTACATATGAGAGTGTATCGCTATGATAGGCCACCGAATGACCATATTGAGTGAGAATGACAACAACAACATAATTAGAAGCATCTATCTCAATATCAAATGGTTGTTGCAAATTGGGTAAGGAAAGCATTGGGGCTAAGCATAAGAAATGTTTAAGATCATCAAAGTCTTTCTATTGTGATTTTCCCCACACAAATTTGGCTTTGCAACCACCCTTGGTCACTTGGCTAAGATCCCATGCGATATGGGAGAACCCCAACATGAACCTTCTATAGAAGTTGGCAAGGCCTAATAATATTCGAAGCTCAATTAGTTTTGTTGGAGTTGGCTAGTCACAATTGACTTGGATATTGGCTAGATCAACATGCACACTGTTATCACATGCTAATTTGCATTAATTTCTTCCAAAGCATCTTGTCCTTGTGGTATATTTCCACTCAGATTTTAAAACTTTTTCACCAGCTTCGTCAAGCTCTCATCACCTAAATCCTTTACTCAATTGATCATCCAAAATAGTCATGTCCTCCATGAGTAAAAAATTTGGCAAATATCCCAAACCTATACCTAGCCTTAATTCTTATCTAAATCTCTTAGTTCCATCACTTCATTCATTTTTACCCTTATTTTCATATTCCCCTTGAAAATAAAAAAATATTCCTTTTATTAAGCACCCTTATCCTATCCACAAAGTCATGTGTTAAGCCTCATATGCCCAAAGTCCTTAGAAAATAGAAAAAGGGTTTATTATTATTAATATAAATATTTTTATATTAAAATATTTATATTAATATTTGATCCAATATTTAATTTATGGCATCATGTCAAATCCTGGGCTCGAATCTCAATTTATAATGTGGAAAATTCAAAGGGTGGATGGAGGGCTCACATACATATCAGGCGTTAGAATTAACGCAGAGGCTAATTATGTGAAGACGGGTCGATATATAAAACAATGGTTTTTGGTTTGGGAGACATGTCCTTAAGTGGTGAATATCGGGGGTAAAAGTAGTGTGGATTAAACCACTCCAGCCCAAGCCCGATATAATAAATGCAACCATTTATCATATAGTTTATGTGCAACATATTTTCCAGGAACACATTTCAATAATAATTATGGAATTTCCAATAAATGAGATTCTTCCACATGGTGAAAAGGTTTTACAGAGGTAAAATTTGAGTTTTACAAATTAAAGAGATTAATGTTTAGTTCCATGGAAAATAATTAAATGGGAAGATGCACGTGAAAGGAAGACTTGGATAATTCTTTATCCAAAGGTTTTACAGAAGTAAAAAAAGAAGATCAAAAGTATTTTACCAAAGATGGTAAACAAGACATGGTTTTCAAAACCATGGGAAACAAACCAGTAAACGGTTTTCACAGTGAAATGGTAAATTGGAAAAAAACAAGACACAATAAAAGTTTTTCCCGGTGAAATGGTAAATTGGGCAAAACAAGACATGGTTTTCAAAACCATGGGAAGAAAGCAATAAATGGTTTTTCAAAACCATGGGCTTGAATTAAATTATGGAAATTTAATTTTAAAGGATAACAAATATTTGGGAATTATTTTTATTCAAATATATTATTCCCAAATATTTAAGAAAAATATGGATAAATAAAATTAGATTTGGAAACAACACAAGTGACATTTCAAAGAGGATGTGGCAGTCAGTTTTTGTAGCAGTTGAGGCTTACGGGATGACTTCCGGATGAACCGGAATGAGTTTTCAAAATTCAAAGAAGGTTATTCTCAAGCACGGACCCTAGAACATTAACCTTGTTCATTTTTCACACAGGTGTCACAGATTGGGAGATTCGAGGGAATATTGGAGCCATATTTTTCTGTTATGATTTCTTGTTCGAGACATGTTTTTGTGACACATATTCCGACCAGCTGGAGATGAATTTCAAGAAACTGAGAGATTTTTTTATTCAGAATGAGCTTATCTACAAATACAATTCTCAGATTTTACACAGATGTTATGGTTTGATAATTACAGGTGGCATTTTGAAGCCTATGTTTTCTCCTGAAAAACATGAGATCAGTTAATCGTGTCATGTTCTATTTGTAACTGTTTCTATTTTGGGGAAGAAGCTGAAACGTTTCAGTTCAACTATTGTAATCAGTTTCTAATTAAAAGGAACTCGAAATTGTATAAATGATAAAGGTTCTGAATGTATTAATGTTGGCATAAGTGAAAGGACACCTTTTGTTGTTTTTGAACTTTATTGTAATTTTTTGGAGCTAAATTGAATACATATGCAGAAGCTTTTGAAATCTCCATGAAAAGATTCTAATGGTGGTGATATGAGTTTTGTCTCCTTTCATTGTATGTATTTCCTGTGTTCTTTATTTCCATTTACATTTTCTTCTATTTAAATTGGAGAGTTAAAGACCCAAAATTCATCTTATGATACTCTCAACTTAAGCAATTTAAACTATGTGTGTTCCTTCTTAACTAATTCAGAATTCATTTTAGTAATGCTCTGATGCAGTTATTTTTTTTCTCCTTCTTCCTACACTTCGCTTAAACTCAATTTGCAGCTCAGATTCATTGCCTCATTTAGCCTTTATTCTCTAGAGAGTTCTACTAGCCAGTCATTTTTTTCACTCACTTTCAAAATTTCAACTCCATAGCCCTAAGTGTCCCTCCCCTTCCTAGCCAACAAATTTATAAAAAACCCCAAAATAAACCAAATCTAGCCACTGATTGCCAAATATATATCAAGTGATACGAGAGATCCCTCTTTGAGTTGAGCAGGCTAGTCCCTAGCTCTAAAGTAGGTTGAAACAATTACCTCTATCATTTTTCTATTCAGTCGAACAAAATTTACAGAGTGCTAACATTCAAGCGTCGCTGCCAGGGATGAAATTGAAAAATCTTCCCTGGGAGAAACGACAAAGTTCATATCCAAGTACTGATGGTGAATAGTATTCAAACGCGGAAAGGATGTACATCATTCACTTGACGACTCCATTTTCAAGAATCTAGAATTCAAAATTTTGATGGCGACTCCACTGTCTAAAGACAAAGTAGCCTGAAGATTTTACTAGCGACTCCACTCAAGATTCAAATTTGATTCAGAGACTCCACTGGAATATAAGATCCCTTGACAGAGGTATGAAAGGACATCATGGGAGAAAACAAGTACCTAAAGTTTAGTTTTTTCCAAGACATAATATTTTTTGTTATTAATTACATGTTGTCCTTTCCTGAACATGCTAAAACAAAATTTCTTTACCTATTGCATTCAAATGATGATCATGAGAGTCTTGCAATTTTATATCCTCCTCCTAAATTTGTACATATATCTCCTCAGTGTATCATTGATTTTGATCAAAAATTTCCATCTGAGCCATGTGATGACCATAACCAAGTTGATGAGCCTCATGAAACCAAGGTTGATATTTCACCTCTTGTACTTGATCCAACACCCTCCAATATTATTTTCCCTCCAAGATACATACCTTTAAAATTACCTCACATCCTCCATTACTTTCCTCCAAAGCACTATAAGTACCTACATGTGTTTGATGGAGAACCCGATGCCATCATAGCTGAAAAACACATCCAAGATTTTTAACATTTTATAGATTTGTTTAAGATTAATCATGATGATGTTTGTATAAGGACCTTCTCTCAATCCTTGAAAGGGGATACTAAAGACTGGTTTAAACACTTGCAACCAGAGACGATTAACTCATGGGAGGAATTGAAGAATATATTTTTGAAGTTTTGGGGAAAGAAGAAATCTTTGAATCTACAACTTACAAAGTTCTATGCCTTGACAAGACAGAGCAATGAAACTATTTCTACATTCAGCAGGAGCTTTTCCAGTATTTATTACAATTTTCCAAAAGAAATTCAACCCACTGAAGTTGTTGCCATGCTCCATTATACAACTCTTCATCAAGATTTGTCTTTCCTCCCGATGGAAAGAAGACCTAAGTCCTTACAACAAATGTTTAATGATGCTCAGGAGATTCAACACAATATCCAAGCATGTAAACAGATTCGAAATGAGGAGTTAGATGCTAAAGAATATGACAATGAATATGAACATAAAACAGTTCATTTGAACTTTGAGCAGAGAGTTAATAATATCATATGCCCTCTTGAATTTTTTAATGCCAATGATTTTGAAAAAAATTATATTCCACTTGTTGAAAGATGAGGTGTTGATTTATTTTCTAATCCATCCCATGATAAACATGGGGATGATTTTTTTATGTATTCATTTGTAGACAATCAAGAAGATGAATTTGCAAATCAGCTTGTTGAAGAGCAGGTTGATGTTCCTAGTTTTTTCTTGTTAGATGGCATTGCAGATGTTGTTGATTTTCCTATATATGATGAATATGATGGTTATTGTGATGTTGACTTCCTAGAACAACTAGTTGTATGTTCTCTATCATAAAATGTTCCTTTTCAATAGTGTAATGAGAGCAATCAACCTACATATCACAGTTACAAAGAAGAAAGTATTGAATCAGTTGAAGGGAATTATTTACCTTTATGATTTTATTCATTTAAATTGTTGAAAGAAGATTCTAAGATCATCATTGAAGAAAAGGAATGTGTGTTGATGCCAAATCACACTGATTCACTGGAAAAAATTGACAAGAAATTGCAACAATCTTCTCATGTGTTTGATGACCCTGTTACTTGTTATGTAGAAGGTCTTGTCAGTACAAATTGCAGCCATTGGTCGAAGATGAATCTGAAAATGAGTGTGTTTAGAAATCCAAAGAAATTGAAAAAAGTGCATATGACAACAGTGAAGAAAATGAAGAAGGTTTTGAATCTGGTGAAAGAACCTAGCCATTGTGTTTTGCTTCTTTCAAATTGTTGAAACAAAACGTTTATACTGTTTCAAATCAGAAATCCTCTAGGCATGATGTTGAATATGAAGAGAACAATGGACTTGAAAATGAAAACTATCTTTCATTATGTTTTTCTTCCTTTGAATTGTTGAAAGCAAATCATGAGATAATAGAGGAAGTAGGGAAGTCTGACTGCATTCACAGTGGCATTGTTTTACATGAGAAAATTGTTATCAGTGAGGAAGACCAACAACCTTCTCATACATTTAATGACCATGTTGTTGATTACATAGAAGATTATTTTAGTTCATATTTGCAGCATGTGCTCAACTACCAGCTTGGAAATAAAGATTATGGTAAATCAACGTTTGTGTTAGATATGGACTGCTTTCCACCAGGGGTTTCATTTCAGCCCGTACTGTCTTTTGATTCAAAAGATTGTTATTTCCAGCAGTCTCAACATATTTTTCAGCCTCTTAGTGGCAATCAACATGTTAAATCACATGAAAACAAGAATGTAGTGGAAGGGATGAAACATGATTGTTGTTTTGTGCATGTTTTAGAAGATCCATTTGCAATTTTTTTGGAGGTAGTAAACAATCCAAATGTTTTTAATTTTTTGAGATTTGGATTTATGGATGAATTTTTGAATGAATTATCAGTAAAAAGGCTTTGGAACAAGCAAGTGCAAAGAAAACAAACAGTGGATAAAATGATGTCATGGTTGCATTAGCATTATGATTTCACTTGATTGGTAGTTCATTTCAACAGTTAGGGCAGGTACGAGTGTGCGAATAATCTTGTTGGTCAAACATTTTTCAGTTTGGATTTCTAGTAGTGTGTACAGTCAGATTTTAGCAGTGTATTCAAGGTTCAGTATCCAATTGAGAGCAGTGTGCAGAGTTTGGTTTTCAGCAGACACTGGTGACAGGTCGGAGCAGGGTACACACACATGTTTTGGGAGCATCCCAATGGATCAGGCACCAAGTCTACGAGTTCTTTGCTACCTCACTAGGAGGATAACATCACCATTTGGAGCCTATGTTATCACATGATAATTTACATTAATTTCTTCCAAAGCATCTTGTCCTTGTGTTATCTTTCCACATATATTTTAAAACTTTTTCACCATCTCCGTCAATCTCCCATCACCTAAATCCTTCACTCATCTAATCATCCAAAATATTCATGTCCTCCATGAGTCAAAATTTGGCAAATATCTCAAACCTATACCTAGCCTTAATGCTTATCTAAATCCTTTAGTTCCATCATTTCATTCATTTTTACCCTTATTTTCGTATTCCCATTGAAAATAAAAAAATATTCCTTTTATTAAGCACCCTTATCCTATCCACAAAGTCATGTGTTAAGCCTCATATGCCCAAAGTCCTTAGAAAATAGAAAAAGGGTTTWTTATTATTAATATAAATATTTTTATATTAAAATATTTATATTAATATTTGATCCAATATTTAATTTATGGCACCACATCAAATCATGGGCTCGAATCTCAATTTATAATGTGGAAACGTCAAAGGGTGGATGGAGGGTGCACATACATATTGGGAGGTTAATTATGTGAAAGCAAGCCAATATATAAACCAATGGTTTTTGGTTAAGGAGACATGTCCTTACTTGGTGAATATCGGGGGTAAAAGTAGTGTGGATTAAACCACTCCAGCCCAAGCTCGATATAATAAATGTGACCATTTATCATATAGCTTATGTGCAACATATTTTCCAAGAATGTATTTCAATAATAATTATGGAATTTCCAATAAATGATATTCTTCCTCACAGTGAAAAGGTTTTACAGAGGTAAAATTCAAGTTTTAAAAATTAAAGAGATTAATGTTTAGTTCCATGGAAAATAATTGAATGGGAAGATGCACCTGAAAGGACGACTTGGATAATTCTTTATCCAAAGGTTTTACAGAAGTAAAAGAAGAAGATCAAAAGTATTTTACCAAAGATGGTAAACAAGACATGGTTTTCAAAACCATGGGAAACAAACCAATAAATGGTTTTCACAGTGAAATGGTAAATTGGAAAACAACAAGACACAATAAATGTTTGTCACAGTGAAATGGTAAATTGGGAAAAACAAGACATGGTTTTCAAAACCATGGGAAGTAAGCAATAAGTGTTTTTTTCAAAACCATGGGCATGAATAAATTATGGAAATTTAATTTTAAAGGATAAAAAATATTTGGAAATTATTTTTATTCAAATATATTATTCCCAGATATTTAAGGAAAATATGGATAAACAAAATTAGATTTGGAAAAAGCACAAGTGACATTTCAAAGAGGATGTGGTAGTCAGTTTCTATAGTAGTTGAGGCTTACACGATGATTTTTGGATAAACCAGAATGAGTTTTCAAAATTCAAAGGAGATTATTATCAAGTACGGACCGTGGAACATTAACCTTGTTATTTTTCACATAGGTGTCACGGATTGTGATATTCGAGGGAATCTTGGAGCCATATTTTTCTGTTATGATTTCTTGTTCGAGACATGTTTTTGTGACACATATTCTGGCCAACTGGAGATGAATTTCAAGAAACTGAGAGAGGTTTTTCTTCAGAAAGATCTTATCTACAAAAACCATTCTCATATTTTACACAGTTGTTACGTTTCATAATTACAGGTGGTGTTTTGAAGCTTATTTTTTCTCCTAAAAAACAAGAGATTAGTTAAATGTGTCATGTTCTATTTGTAACTATTTCTATTTTGGGGAAGAAGCTGAAACGTTTCAGTTCAGCTATTGTAATCAGTTTCTAATTAAAAGGAACTTGAAATTGTATAAATGATAGAGGTTCTGAATGTATTAATGTTGGCAGAAGTGCAAGGACACCTTTTTGTTGTTTTTGAACTCTATTGTAATTTTCTGGAGCTGAATTGAATACATATGCAGAAGCTTTTGAAGTCTCTATGAAAAGATTCTAATGGTGGTGATATGAGTTTTGTCTCCTTTCATTGTACGTATTTCTTGTTTTCTTTATTTCCATTTACATTTTCTTCTGTTTAAATTGGGGAGTTAAAGACCTAGAATTCATCTTATGATGCTCTCGGCTTAAGCAATTTAAATTGTGTGTGTTTCTTCTTAACTAATTCAGAATTCATTTCAGTAATGCTCTGATGCAGTTATTTGTTTTCTCCTTCTTCCTACACTTCACTTACACTCAATTTGCAGCTCAAATTCATTAGCTCATTCATCATTTATCCTCTGGAGAGTTCTACTGGCCAATCATTGTTTTCATTCACTTTCAAAATTTCGACTCCATAGCCCTAAGTGTCCCTCCCCCTCCTAGCCAAAAAATTTATAAAACCCCCCAAAATAAACCAAATCTATCCATTTATTGCCAAAGATATATCAAGTGACATGAGAGAGCCCTCTCTGAGGTGAGTAGGCTAGTTCCTAGCTGTAAAGTAGGTTGAGACAATTACCTCTTTCGTTTGTCTATTCAGCCGAACAAAATTTACAGAGTGCTAACACAATCCATGCTCATCTACAATGTATATGAGATATTGAACTATGTTCATGTCAAATGAGCATTTATCTAAGTTAGCATATATCTTGTGTTATTGTAGGGTATGGAGGACCTGTTGAATGTGTTTAAAGTGTTCTTCCCAACTCTTGTTGAAGATGAGGATGTCATCCAGATACACAACCACAAAGGAGTTGCTAAGTATACATATTATTTTCATTTTTTTCTTTCCTTTGTGTGACTTGGAGAAGTAGAGAAGATACCTCAGTCACAAGGAAAACCTCACTATAAGATTTATGTAGTGTAAGAACCCAAGTTCTTTCACTTCGTGTGAGTATTGTTATCTCCTTATCACACTCCTTTGCATTATATAAGAAAAAATATTGATTTATTTTCTTGCAATTTCTTGAATGACTAGACCTAGAGATCAGAAAGGAATTTTTTTTCCAAAATCCCCCACTCCAACAACAGGCCCAAGAAATCTAGAGATTGGTCCTGAAACACTTGAAATTTTCTTGGAAAGGGAAGCTAGAGAATTTTGAAATATTTCAGAGGAAATATAATCTCTCTCACCTTGTGCTATGGCTGGTGAAGAAGAGATATTTGAATTCCCCATTTGGGAATCCAATGGAAAGACCAAGATGAAAATATTAACCCTTCTACATTACCTCATTTTCATGGACTTGTTTCTGAATATCATGGCCCTTTATTCTTTGAGTTTGCAGTTATATGCAAGACATATGATTATTCTACTAATTAAAAAAAGATTGAACTTTTCCCTTCTACCTAGAAGGATTCAGCTCTAAGATGGTTTATGATCCTGGAGGGAAATAATATCACAACTTGGGATCAAATGAAAAATACCTCCAGTGAGAGATACAAATATTGTTGTAGAGCAAGGGACAAAAGGAATGAGATTTTTAGAATGACACAAGGACCTAATGAGTTTCTAGAATAATTTCAAGAGAGATTTCATCTAAGATTCAAAAGATCTMAAAAATGCACTCTAGATGAAGACTCACTCAAACTTGTCTTACTCGGAGGGGTAAGAGAATATCTAATGGAAACATTGAATCTCTTATCCAATGGAAATATCTATCAGCTAGACTATGATGATATCGAAAGAATATTCGAGAACCATTCAAGGTCCTCAAGGAAGAAAGTTAGAATAAATAGAGGTTTAATACCTCAATCTTCTAACCCTACAACTCATATAAAGAATGAATTAGGAGGGTTAATAGAAGACATGAAAATTGATATTTTGCATTCTTTATCCATGCAAATGGATACCTTGCAAATAAAAAATAAATAGGAGGAAGAAAAGAAGGCATTGGTTGTCTATTGCCTTAAATGCACTAAAAAGCGTCCAAGAAATGAGTGCCCTCTAGACCTTATACATGGTTTTGGTATTTGTGAAGAAAAACATCTAGCTAACAAATGCCCTTCTTTGTCAGGATTGAAAGCTACATTTCAAGGAGCAGAGGAGAATGCAGACACACTATACTTCATCAATCAAAGGAGGCATGGAGCACCAAGACCCTTCCAAAAAAGTTTGAACTTCAATCCTTTTCAAAATTTAGGTGCATACAATACTCAAATGTATCCTCAACCATGGTATAATCCAAATCCATATCCTTGGAAGAATACAAATCCTTGGAAATATCAGGGACCACCAATTCCTCCTCCATACCATTATTTTCCTAGCATGCCTCAAAATCAAAACCCTTAGTAGAGTCAACCTATACAAGGATGGAGGCCACAAAATTTTTAGCAGCTTGCATTAATGCCTCCTCCTCCTCAAACCAACAATGATACTCAGAATAGTGTTCCTCCTAAACAACCTTAGCTACCTGTTCAACCTACTCCAAATCTAAATAAGAAACAAGTTAAACATGTACACAATAGTGAAACAACTTATCAAAGTTATTCCTTATAAGTGCAGGAGATCGATATTAGATCTGTAAAATTATTACAACAACAACCAAATCTCATAAAAGATGTATAATCTGAGAAATAAGATATTACCTCACCCCAACCACAAACCCCTCCTTACCTTGAAATATTAAATGAAATTAAAACTTATACAACTGAAGAGAAATAAATTTTAAGGGAACTTAAGAGTTTGTGTATAAAAACACCTCTCTTACAATCCCTCAAGGATGTTCCTATTTTCAATAGGTTTATCAAAGAAGAGTGTTTTAGAAGGCTATGGAGGAAAAGGGAAGATTCCCCCACCATAAATGTTATAGGAAAAATAGCTAACCTTAAGCTTGGGAAGTTAATTATACTTAAGTACTTGGATCCAGGAAGCCCCCTAGTAAATTTTCACATCAAAAAAACCTTGATCGAAAATACTCTCATAGACTTAGGGGCTACCATCAATGTTATAACCAAAGATACTATGTTAAAAATTAACCTTTAGGGATGTTTGAGAGATAATCTCACTGTCCTTTAGTGTGCAGATAGATCCACAATCAAACCTGAAGAGATTATATAAGATGTCATAATATTTATTGATTATTGGGAGTACCCTATTGACTTCTTAGTCCTTCAAACCAAGTCTCAATCCAGTGGATACCCTCTTATTTTAGGGATTCCTTGGATGACCATAATATATGCATGTATTGGTTGTAGGTAGGCAACATGACTATAATTTATGGCTTGTCCCAAAAGAAGATTGTTCTTTATCCTCCTTCCCAACATTTAATAATAGGAAACCTCCCTATATGGGTAGAGGAAGAAGAAGATTTGTCACAAACAACTTCCTATCACATCTACACGATCAACATAGCTTTGAATAATAGCACGGTTGATAAAGACACTTTACTTGACTTTTTTTTGCAAAATCAATATCCAACTGATGTGAAAATAGAAGGTATAAATGATGAGAATAGATCTGAAACTTCCATTGAAAATAATACAGGATTATGGGTAGAATTGTTCGCTACTGATATTGAATATCCACCTGTCAAAACCATAGATATCATCCCTACAAAAACACTCAAAATTAGCAATAAACTTACTAATCAACAAGAATGAAATTTATTAGATGCACTGAAAAGAAATATTGAAGCTTTTGCATGGGATTATAAGAACATGAATGGAATCCATCCTTCTAATTGTACTCACTGTATTTATATCAAGGAAGATTGAAAACTTGTTAGGCATCCCCAAAGGAGGATGAACTCTGCAATGAAAGACATAGTTAATAAAGAACTTCAAAAGTTGTTAGATGTTGGATTCATATATCCAATCTCAGCCATTGAATGGGTCTCTCCTCTAGTTCTTTTTTTGAAGAAGAATGAGAAATTGAGGATATATGTGGATTACCAAGAGTTAAACAAGGCTACAAGAAAGGACCATTTCCCTTTACCCTTTATTAACCAAGTCTTGGATGTATTAGTTGGGAAGGAATACTTTTCATTCCTTGATGGATTTAGTGGATACAACCAAATTTAGATCAATCCTGGAGATCATAAAAAAACCACATTTACTTGTACTTGGGGTACATTTTCCTACAATTTTTTTCCATTCAGACTATGTAATGTCCTAATCACTTTCCAAAGATAAATACTCAACATATTTTCATAACTCATCCATGATAAAGTTGAGATATATATGGATTAATTTGCCCCTTATGGAAAGTATTTTGATGAATCCTTAGACAATCTAGATAAGGTTCTCCAAAGATTTAGAGAAATGAACTTATCCCTTAGTAATGAAAAATGTAATATGATGATTAATGAAGGGATTGTGTTAGGACACCATCTGTCCTCCAGGGGGAAACGAAATCAAAATCATCACCCCACTTACTACACCTATGGAACCAAAGGATATCAAGAGTTTTCTTGGACATGCAGGATATTACAAGAGTTTCATCAAGGATCTCAGTAAGATGGCTTCTCCCTTACTTACCTTTCTATCCAAAGATGTATATTGTTGTTGGACTCTAAACTCTCAACAAACATTTGAAACAATAAAAGAGAAACTCTCAACTACTCCTATGCTACAAGGTCCCAATTGGGCTCTTCCATTTCATATTCGCATAGATTCATCTGATAAATCTCATTTGAAACAATAAAAGAGAAACTCTCAAATACTCCTATGCTACAAGGTCCCAATTGGGCTCTTCCATTTCATATTCACATAGATGCATCTGATAAATATGAGGGAGTATTCTTAGGACAAGATGAAGATAACAAGCCTTATTCCATATCTTTCATAAGTAAGAATTTGGTTGGTGCATAACTAAACTACACTATTACAAAAAATAATTATGTTACAGGGTGTAGATCTTTTGTACACACATATCATGCTACCATTAGATATTTGATGAAAAACCCTAACATAAATGGTAGAATGATTAGATGGTTTTTTTTATTTACAACAATTTGATCTAACTATTCTTGATAAGCCTAGAAAGCATAATGTATTTGCAGATTTTTTGTCCAGGTTGACTGTTCTTATTGAAGAAGACATGATTTATGATCAATTTCCAAATGAGCACCTATTTTCCATATCAACAAAACCCCCCCTAATTTTCTGACATATCAAATTATCTAACAACAAGGAAGTTTCCTCAACATTTCTCCTATAGAGAAAGATGCAAGATTGTTTGAAAAAACAAAGCCTATACTTGGGTAGCAGGTTATCTATTCAAACTTTACCCAGACCAAGTCTTGAGGAGATGCATAAGATAAGACGAGGTGCATGATATCCTCCATGCTTTTCATGATAAACCATGTGGATAACATTATGCAGCAAAGATGATGAATTACAAGATCTTACTAGTTAGATACTACTAGCTGACCCTACACAAAGATGCTCAACAATACACTTCACATTGTGATGAATTTCAAATAATGGGGAAGCCTACAAAGAGGAATGATATTCCTTTGAAGCCCCAAGTATCATTAGAACCATTTGAAAAATGGGGCATGGAATTTATAGGCCCAATTGATCCTCCATCAAGGAAAAAGAGGCACATATTGGTATGCATTCGCTATCTAACCAAATGGGATAAAATAAAATCTATGAAGGATGCCACATAACAAAATGTAGTTTCATTTCTCCAAGAATGCATATTCTCAAGTCTTGGTTATCTAAGAGATATAGTCACAGATCAAGGACCTCAGTTTACATCCAGACTTATTGAATAAATCATGAAGGAACACAACATCTATCATAGGAAATCAACACCCTACCATCCACAAGCAAATGGACAGGATAAAGTCACCAATCGAGAGCTGGAGAACATACTCACCAAAACACTGAACATGAAAAAGAAAAATTGGTCAAAGAAACTCACAGAAGCAGCAAGGGAATACAACATCACATGGAAGACTACCACTGGGATCGCACCCTTTGAGTTAGTCTATGGTAATAAATTCATGCTCCCTATTTAATTTAATACCATACATCAAGGAAAACAAATGAACTAGACATGGATTTACCATCATCAAAAAGAGAAATATTGAGTCAACTAAATTCCTTATATGAGTACAAAATGTAAGCACTCTTCAACACTGAAGTAGTGTAGCAACAGAGAAAATATTGGCATGACAAGAAAATTAAGCATTACAAGTTCAAAGAAGGTGATTGGGCCCTATTATATGATTCAAGATTTAAATACTTCAAGGGGAAGTTAATGATCATATGGTTAGGTCCTTACACCATTGAAAAATGCTATGATAATGGTTCAGTACAGATTAGAACCATTGATGAAGAAAGAATTCCCTTGCTAATAAATGGATTCAGGCTAAAAGTTTACAAGAAGAAAATGACAAGGGAAGAGTTCAAAGAAATACTAAATACACAAATTTTGGATGTGATTGATGGAAGAAGTGCTCTCAATCCATCCAAATTATGAGATATGAAAAAAAAAAAAAAAAAAAAANTATGAAAAAAAAAAAAAAAAAAAGGAATAAAATTCTTGAATGAAAACCTCCCTAAGGCATCTAGGACAGATATGTGGGTGGAAACCTCTAATGGAGATAGTCTTATATATGAGGAACAAAAGAAATATCCTCATGAAGAAAACCTCCCAAAGGCTTGATAAGGAAAGGTATTGGTGAAAACTAGTAATGGCACCTCTTTCTTGAGAGAAAAAAAAAGAGGAATAAAGATTTTAGAATACTAATGTTTTGTTTTTGCAGGTACCCAAGACATTTACAACAACTATATGCACAAGGAGAAAATAAAAAAAATAATCAACAACAAGCAAATGAAATTCTTAAGAAAATTTTTAGTTTATACACACCTCCCATAACATCTTTGATACATAACATTTTCCATCATTTCCATTTAAATATCATTGTTTTTCCTTTTTCTCATTCATCAATACCACTTTCCATATTCAAAAAATGACATCTTACCCTTTGTTTTAATAAAATAAACCTACAGGGTTATCGTACATATTTCTGGAGGATCTCCCTACAAGATTCTACAAGATCATATCCGCAATCTCTATCAAACATTCGATGGACAAAAAAAAACACTAGCAATCAAAATCAAAATCGATAGCATCACAAGCTTCTCCAACCATTTCTACATCAAATACAACCATCGAGACAACAAAATCACATTTCTAAAGGATACTTTGTATCATGTGGAAAATATTCAGCATGAAAAAAATATACTTCTACAAGATACTTTGTATCTCATAGAAATAAATGAAGCAACAATATTTGAGCTTTCTTTGTAAAGGAAAGTTTGCAAAAACAATATCAAAGAGAAAAGTCTTCAACACCAATATCAAGAAGATATCTTCACATCATCAAGTGAGCCATCAACCAAAGAATGTTGACCAACAATATAGTCTATCATTACTCCAACAACCTGCAAACACAAATCAAATGCATGAAAAGGTAATATAGGTAACACAATTATCTCCCTCCATTAACATTTCTTAAGCCTCATACAAAATTTTATTCATGCTTATTTCAGATCGTCAAAACATTTATAAAATTCTAATGTGGTGATGAGAACAAGGACATTCACCTATCTCATCAGTTGGGGGGTGGCCATAATTCATTCTAAGATTCAATTACCACATGGAGTTAAGTAATTTAAGTGGAGGATCATTCCAAGAGTCATTAAAAACTACGAGAGCATGAATTAAAGAGTAATTAAGACATCATGTTGACAGTTGTGACAAGACAATAGTCTAATCCGAAATTTGGGCATAACTCAGAGTAAAAGGGATTTGAATCACCATTTCAAAATTGTGAGGAAATACGAGTGAATTCAAGATGAGTTGAATCTATGTTGAGCAAAGAAATGAGCTCGCAAGCGAGGAAGATGAGTATAGAACTCAACTAGGGAAGTTGCTCCAAGAAACAAATTGTTATAGGTAGCCATCACAACGTCATAGCTGAAGAAATTACTTTCCAGTTGTAAAAACTTATCGACCTTTGTTTAAATTTATATGGTTTACAAACTTATGGTTGTTGCTAGGGTTTATATTAGCTCCTAAACAAAAGGCATGTGTCCTGTAGAAACTCAACTTACACAGTCCTATAGAAACTCGACTTACACAGTTCCTATAGAAAACTATTTACACAATCCTACATGAACGATTGTAGAAAGATCATATTGATGTGAACTTGTTGAAGAGCCCTTAGATTTTTTTCTCTTTTTTCCCAAGTAATTCTTGTTGAAGTTTTCTAACCACCTTGACTGCCTTAAGAAAACTCGAGGTGTCATATTTTCTGAACAAGTGCCTCTAAAGGAACAATAACCAATATTTTTCCTCATTCTCTCTCTTCAAATACTTTCCTTGGGAATTTCACTTATCAACATCAACCATGGGAGTTGGGTTTATGAAGAGGGATCAAACAAAACCTTCTGGGGTTTATGATAATCCATAGATACTAGAAATTTTTCAAAAGTGTAATTGGTTGGGATATTTTGAAAGACTTAGAGGGTATGATGATGAGGTGACTATGGAATTTTCTCTAAATTTCCAGAATATACAAGAGCAAGATTATGTGGCCATAGTGGGGGGACTGATAATTAGAATCAATGAATCCTCCATCAACAGGGTATCTAGTCTGCCCATGGGTCTCCCTTGGAATAAAGAGGAGAGGCAAGAAACTATTAATGCCAAAAATACATTCTTCCTCCCAAATGAAAAACATGACGAGGACAAAAATGGAATTAAAAGGGAAAGCCTCCCTCGTCCTTGGCCATAAGTGGCTTATCACATCATCAAGTGCATCACATGTGAGGGAAGAATGAGTGTGGTATATGCTTACCACTTCATATTATTACACCAGCTCAGACACCTTTCAATTTAGGAACCACACAAGAACTTGAGCATCCCTTACTTCCTTCTCTAGTCATTAAAGGAAATGAGTCTGAAGGTATAGAAAGGAAAAAAAAAAAATTAGCACATCATGGGCTCATAAAATTGATATTTTCAAATGACTTAAGGAATTTGAGGCACAAAAATTTGTGGGAATATTTCATAAATATGAATTTTCAAGCATTTGAAGAGGCACAAGCAACAATGAGTGAGGATGATAGGAAAAAGGGGGAAGAACCTAAAAGATTCACTAGGCCCAAAAGATATAAAAAAAAAATAAGAAGAAGAAGGAGAAAAAGCAGAAAGGGGATGAAAATAATAAGGAAGTGGATGATGCTTTAACTGCACTAGGGACCCCTTCTGTCAGTCCCTTAAAAATCACTAGTGCAAAATGGGTGTATCCCAGGAGAAGAAGATCCAACATAATTAGGAGTAGTCAAAATAAGAAGAGCCTAATACTAGCTATACTCCACTCACCATTACATCCCAAGTGGAAGATTTCAAGGATTGTCTTAGTCTAGAAGTATCAAAAGAAGAAAAGGGAAGGAACCTCAAGAGGAGACAACAATAAAAGAAGAAAAAACACTACCTATTGAAGGGACCTCCAAGATAAAGACCCTTGTAGATAAGCTCCTCTTTGCAACCTTATTAGAATTAGAGAAGGCCAAATTTGATGTCATCAAATGGAAAAGAATGGCAAAAGACAACAAAGGAAAACATAAATAAGACACCTCTCAAGATTTGGAGAAGCAACGCCAACTTATGTAGGAAAAAAATTGTATTATGACAATGTAAAAAGTGGAATATAGCTAGAAATTGAAAGTGGAAAACCTGAAGTTGCAACAGCAATTGAACAAGGAAAAAAGAGAATTGCATGACAAGAATGAACAAGTATAAATTATTGATGCAGGAGCATCGCTCCAAGCCAACTACGCGCCATCTAGCCAACACATCAAACACACATTCAATGGAAGGAGAGAGGCGCAACCCTCTCGTTTTCAAATTTTGAAAATGTATTAAATGTTTGTAAGGCTGGTAGAGCCAAAAGCCATGCATGTGTGCAGGCTTAGATAAAGGTTTCCTTAAATAGTTTTAAGGCTAAGATCTAGATCCGATTCAGACTAGACAACCATTCAATGTAATTCATTGTAATTAATGAGAGTTGGTGAGGATGGAGGGAAGAGCTTGAGGATCCCCCTTTTGTAAAAAAGATCTTCTTTGTATCTAATAAGTCGATAGAGAAGAATAGAGAGAAAAAGGGAGAAGAGAAGAAGTTGTGACTCTGTTGCAGTCCGCTCTTCACATTGTAAAGAGGCATTTCATATTAATACAATCAGAGCAGTTTTTCCTGCATGTTATTCTATGTATGTTGATGAATGTCTTTATGGGTTGATGATATGTTGTAGATGTATGTTAGGTGTGCATCTGTAGGGATATATAGATTTCCCTATCTGTGAGTTCTTTGATTTCAGGTTTGGGTTCTTTGAGGCTTCATGTAAGAGGTTGCATAACAGAACGTTGTGGGTTCTGTAAGCCAGTGCAATGAGTGCACTTTTGAATTCTATGGAATTTCAGACAAAGATGTGCCAAGAAGGCGCACCAGAGGAAGTCTTAGACTCAGGAGGAATCCTCAAGGTTGTTGAACACCTTGGAGGTGAAGACTGTGCAGATAAAGGCACAGAGAAAATAGAATCACTGAGGGTTTTGTATAACTCTTCCAGGAGGGCATCGAGCGAGTGCAAGGAGTGCACAGGAGGAACTCTATTTCGAGTTCAGGGAAGACAGAACATCTAAAGTTCTGTGGAAGCTATGCCAGGAGGGAATTGAGCGAGTGCATAGAGTGCACCAGGGAACTCTATTTTGAGTTCTAAGGAAAGGGAAGTGTCAAGGTGAAGGCACTTACAGGGTTACTGAACACCCTGCAGGCTCAACAAGGAGTGCTTGAGCATAAGTTGCCAGAGGGCGCTTATATCCCTTCAAGGAGAAAAAGGGACAGAGACACTTTGAGGTCAGAGCCACAGATAAGCTCAGGATGGATAGCACAGTTGTGTGTAGAGGCTCTGCAAGGTGTGCATCAAGCAGAAGAATGCCAGGAGGCCGTGAAGCATTTCTTTGCAAGAAATACTTCGAATTGAGTTATCCGAAAAATCAACAGCATTAGGAGTGTGCTCAGAGTGAACTTCTCTCAAGTTCAGAAGCTCAGGAGGAACAATGCCTATGTGCATAGAGAAATAGTCGAGAGGAGCAGGAAGTCGAGGAACCCTTTGAGGTTTAACAATTGACAAATCTCAGGAGGGACAACATCCTTAGAATACAGGCGAGAGACAAGGATACAGGCTTCGCAGCAAAAGAAAAGGTCAAGGCCTTTGAAACTTTGGAAATATTCCAAGGGGAAGGAAGAAGTGCAAGCTCATGAGGAAGCATAGCTACTGTTGTATCAGGTAGAGGATGAGATATGGACCATTGAATCTACGTCCAGGCAGCAGGAGGAGAGAGCGTAGGAGAAAGAGATCTGGGCCTTCAAATCTGGGCGCACGAACCAATAGCCATCGGATCCAGGAGAAGGTGCATGAGGTTTAACCCTCGCATATGCAAAAGTGAGGACCCACAAAATACTGAAAGCATCGTGGCTGTCCACAAGGAGGACACGTGGCAAGCGGTCAAGGTTTCAGAAAAATTCCTGAAAGGATGTGGGTCGTCGATCCAATTGGATCGTACACGTTGGTCCAAGAGGGACAAGGACCGTTGATCTCTCAGCAGAGATATTTCATCATTTTGGCATTTCGGCTACCGGGAGATACAAAGGACAAGAGTCGGGACTCTTGACCCACAAAATCCTGAAAGAACATAAGTCGTCGGATCAGGGGAGACTCACAGCCATTGATCTCCCTTTGAAGTGGAATTTCGACATTTTGGGGTTTGATATTTCAGCATTCTGAGACCCGGGAGTTTGAAGGGTCAAGAACTGTGGAAGCCGAAATCGCAAAATCCTAAAATTTGAAAACCCGAAAGCAATCGGAGGAATAGCACTGGGTCATGGGAAAGGGTCACATGGACAGGATCCAAGCGGGGATCCTGTCACTCGCCATCCCTTTTGGGGTTCGGCATTTCGTAGTTTCGGGGTTCGGCATTTCAGAAATCTCGAGGACAAGGAGTCAGGGCACTTTGAGTTGAAAACCCCCAAAGTCGTGAAACGCGACGTATCTTTGGAGTGGTGTTGCGGTCACACATTTCGGCCTTTTGGGGTTCGACTTTTCAACACTTCTGATGACAAGGAGCCAGGGATATTGGTGTTGAAACCCCCGAAGTCGTGAAACCCGAAATCCCTTTTCGGAAAAGGTCATGGTCATATCTGGTGGCCGTGAAGAGGTGAAGAGTCATGCCTGGTGCATTTCTTGTGCCAGTGGAGTTTTCATGAAGGACCTATGGATCGAATTCATGGGGTTCCAGTGAGGGCTCGAAAGAACTAATTCGGTTCTGCGGATTTTAAGAAGAGAGATCCTGTGCGGATCTCGGGCCGAGGGAAAGGGGGTTTGCATCAAGAGTGGTATCAGAGCCTGATTTTGTCTGTATACTATAGGTAGAAGGAGGCAGAAGGAAAAGAAAACAATACTCTGATACACAAAGTGGTATCAGAGCCTGATTTTGTCTGTATATTTCAGGCAAAGGGAGCTAGAGGAAAAGAAGTAGTCTGATATGCATCAAGAGTGGTATCAGAGTAGGACTTCGTCTGTATATTTCATATGATGAGGATTGAAGAGATTGTTGTAGGACGCAGCAACAAATAGACAGTCAGGAGGACTGAAGGAAAGGATGAAAGCACTCAAGGTTGCAGAGTGACAACAACAAGTTTGCCAGGAGGGCAGGCAGGAACAGGAAGATGGCTACTGAAGACTATGAGTGTGGTGGAAGAGGAGACCACAAGTAGATGAGTAAAGCTGAAATGGACAAAGAAATCGCCGAGATAAGAGCGAGGATGGAGGAGCTTGCATTTCGAATGTAGAAGGATGCAAAATCGCGATGGGTATATGAATGGCTCATGAAATTGAAAGTGCAATGGCCAGTCAAGGAGTTATTGGCCTGAAGGCAGTGGAAGTTGTTGAAGGAAGGGTTGAGGTATGTGGGAGACCTCAGGGTTGAAGAAGAAGTGGTTCATGTGTCTGAACCAGAAGCTGGGAGAAATCTCAATGATGATGAGGAGAAGAGATCACTGGAAGATCTCAGAGACTGCCAGGCGGGCAATGAGGAATTTTCAATTTTCCAGGAGGGCAATAAGAAGAGGTCACAGGATGATCTCAAAGACTACCAGGAGGGAAGAACAGAAAATTCAGGTTTCCAGGAGGGCAATGAGATGGGATCACTGGAGGATCTCAAATACTGCTAGGTGAGCATTGCAGAAATCCTAGATTGCTAGGTGGGCAAGGGAGATCAGATGAGGCCATGTGAAAGTCTCATGAACTCAGGGATGAGTTTGGATCAGTCTGAGGAGCTGACAAAGAAGATGAGCTTAGAGGTGAGTTCATATCAGCAAGGACAACTGATAGAGAAGGAAGATCAGAAGAGCATTCTGATGATTGGAGGGATAAAGGTATTCCTGCTATATAGCCCAGTTGAGGCCAGCGTGTGTGTTGCGAATGCAACAATAGAAAAAGGACAACCATCTATGACTTTCAAAGAGATGGAGCAGATATTAGAAGCTACCTAAGGAAAAGAAGAGGAGCACACATATAAGATGCTCACTCCATGGGAGATGGAGTTGGAGATGTTGGAGGATTGGTTGAACCATCCAAAGCCAGTAGATGATTGCCATGAGTATACAGTCATGCAGATGATAGTAGAGAAGCATTCTGAGGAATCGATCAGAATTTTCAGCTAGGGATATGAACAAATGAGAACTGCAATGTTGAGGGATGCAACAACAGATGAAGGAAAATTCCAGTTTGAGGAGTAGCTAGAGGAAACTGGAGATGAACCAACAGGAGAAATGGCAGAAGCAAGTCTGTCAGAGGACATGACTAAATAGCAGATCAGTTAAGAAGGTAAGATTGCAGAATTGGATTCTGCAGTAGAGTGGCAACTCAATGCCACAAAAGAGGAAGAAGATGACTTGGGAGATCTAGTTGATCTACCCATTTGCAGGGAAGAAGTGCAGTGGAGCAAGCTGCAAAAGGAGAGCCAACCATGGAAGCAGCTGGAAGAGGTAATTGAGGGAATCAGAAGGCTGATGTTGAGGTCAGCAGTAGAAACTTCCAGTGAGGAGGATTTGAGTAGAGGAGAACTTGCCATAGCAACAGGGGAGCAGAAGAAGCAACAACAACAGTGAAGCAGTGGAGCAGATGGATAGCTCCAGAGAACTGTTTGGGATCCAGGTGGATTTCAACAACCATGCTAGGAAGCTCATGAGCAGGAGCTCATGAATTTTACACAATAGAGGAGTATGATGCAGGAGCATCGCTCCAAGCCAGCTACGCACCATCCAGCCAGCACATCAAGCGCCCATTCAATGGAAGGAGAGAGGCGCAAACCTCTCATTTTCAAAATTTGAAAATGTATTAATGTTTGTAAGGCTAGTAGAGCCAAAATCCATGCATGTGTGCAGGCTTAGATAAAGGTTTCCTTAAATAGTTGTAAGGCTGAGATCTAGATCTGATTCAGACTAGACAACCATTCAATGTAATTCATTGTAATTAATGAGAGTTGGTGAGGATGGAGGGAAGATCTCGAGGAGCCCCCTTTTGTAAAAAATATCTTCTTTGTATCTAATAAGTCGATAGAGAAGAATAGAGAGAAAAAGGGAGAAGAGAAGAAGTTGTGACTATGTTGCAGTCTGCTCTTCACATTGTAAAGAGGCATTTCATATTAATACAATCAGAGCAGTTTTTCCTGCATGTTATTCTGTGTATGTTGATGAATGTATTTATGTGTTGATGATATGATGTAGATGTATGTTAGGTGTGAATATGTAGGGACAGATAGATTTCCCTATCTGTGAGTTCTTTGATTTCAGGTTTGGGTTCTTTGAGGCTTCATGCAAGATGTTGCATGACAGAACATTGCGGGTTCTGTAAGCCAGTGCAACAAGTGCACTTCTGAATTTTGTGGAATTTCAGACAAAGACATGCCAAGAGGGTGCACTGGAGGAAGTATTAGACTCAGGAGGAAGCCTCAAGGTTGATGAACACCTTGGAGGTGAAGACTGTGTAGAGAAAGGCACAGAGAACACAAAATCACTGAGGGTTCTATAGAACTCTGCCAGGAGGGCATCAAGCGAGTGCAAGGAGTGCACAGGAGGAACTCTATTTTGAGTTCAAGGAAGACAGAATGTCTAAAGTTCTGTGGAAGGTCTGCCAGGAGGGCATTGAGTGAGTGCATAGAGTGCACCAGGGAGCTCTATTTTGAGTTCTAAGGAAAGGGAAATGTCAAGGTGAAGGCACTTACAGGGTTACTGAACACCCTGTAGGCTCAGCAAGGAGTGCTTGAGCATAAGTTGCCAGAGGGAACTTATATCCCTTCAAGGAGAGAAAGGGATAGAGACACTTTGAGGTCAGAGCCACAAATAAGCTCAGGATGGATAGCACAGTTGTGTGCAGAGGCTCTGCAAGGTATGCATCGAGCAGAAGAACGCCAAGAGGGCGTGAAGTATTTCTTTGCAAGAAATACTTCGAATTGAGTTATCCAAAAACTCAACAACACAAGGAGTGTGCTTAGAGTGAACTTGTCTCAAGTTCAGAAGCTCAGGAGGAACAATGCCTTTGCACACAGAGCAATAGTCGAGAGGAGCAGGAAGACGAGGAACCCTTTGAGGTTTCACAATCGACAAAGCTCAGGAGGAACAACATCCTTAGAATACAGGCGGGAGCTGAGGATACAAGCTTCGCAGCAAAAGCAAAGGCCGAGGCCTTTGAATCTTTGCAAATCTTCCAAGGGGAAGGAAGAAGCGCAAGCTTAGGAGGAGACATAGCTACTGTTGGATCAAGTAGAGGATGATATCTGGACCGTTGAATCTACGTCCAGGCAAAAGGAGGAGAGTGCATAGGAGAAAGAGATCTGGGTCGTCAGATCTGGGCACACAGACCGATAGCCATTAGATCCAAGAGAAGGTGCACGAGGTTTAACCCTCGTATATGCAAAGGTGAGGACCCACAAAATCCTGAAAGCATCATGACCGTCCACAAGGGGGACATGTGGCAAGCGATCAAGGTTTCGAAAAAAATCCCGAAAGGATGTGGGTCATTGATCCAGTTGGATTGTAGTCATTGATCCAAGAGGGACAATGACCGTTGATCTCTCAACAGAGATATTTCGACATTTCGTTATTTCAGCTATCGGGAGATACAAAGGGAAAGAGTCGGGACTCTTGACCCACGAAATCCTGAAAGAACGTAAGTCGTCGAATTAGGGGAGGCTCACAGCCATTGATCTCCCTTTGAAATGGAATTTCGGCATTTCGGGGTTTGATATTTCATCATTCCAGGACCCGAGAGTTCGAAGGATCAAGAATTGTTGCAGCCAGAATCGCGAAATTCTGAAACGCAAAAACCCGAAAGCATTCAGAGGAATAGCACCGGGTCATGGGACAAGGTCACATCGATAGGATCCAAGCGAGATCTTTTCACTCTCCAGCCCTTTTGGGGTTTGACATTTTGGAGTTTCGGGGTTCAGCATTTCAGAAATCCCGTGGACAAGGAGCCGGGGCACTTTGAGTTGAAAACCCCTAAAGTCGTGAAACGCGACATATCTTTGGAGTGGGGTTGCGGTCACACATTTCGACATTTCGGGGTTCAGATTTTCAGCACCTTTGATGACAAGGAGTCGGGGATATTGGTGTTGAGACCCCCGAAGTAGTGAAACCCGAAATCCCTTTTCGGAAAAGGTCGTGGTCATATCTGGTGGTCGTGAGGAGGTGAAGACTCACACCTGGTGAATTTCTTATGCCGGTGGAGTTTTCGTGAAGTACCTGTGGATCAAATTCGTGGGGTTCCAGTGAGGGCCGAAAGAACTAATTCAGTTCTGCGGATTCGAAGAAGAGCGATCCTGTGAGGATCTCGGACCGAGAGAAAGGGGGTCTGCACCAATTATGGAGGCTATAGTCAAGACAATAGATAAAGTGTCTGTAGAGATGTTGGAATGTAGACCATCAACTAGGAAATACACACTATTCCTAAAAGAACAATGCAATAAGAATCAGATTGAACACTTGGATAAATTGGTAAAATTCAACCTTGATACCGCCAAGGATTTATTTGATGCATATCAGGGTTGTAACATGGAGTAAGGGTTCATACTGTGTGAATTCTACCTACATAACCCCATCCTACCACACCGCTACAATTGGAATCCCAATCCATATGTGGGTGATAACCAATTGATAGCCTTTGCATCATGGCTAAGGCATGAGAAACTGAGGGAAGAGGAACTAAAGAAGTATAAGGAGGAAGAACACCAAACACCCTTATGGATTAGAGCTGAGGAAACCATACCTAGGGATGTCATAACCAACCATCATAACCTCTATTTGGATAAATATGTAGCCACATGTTGGAAAACCAAGAAAAGGGAAGCAATGGCACATATAGATGACTCATTAAGATTGTTGCGAGAAGAGGCAACATAAGCTTTCCACGGGAGGTGGCACTCCTTGTCTCATGGTTTTCAAATCAGAGAGCCTCACTCTCCTAATACCCTGCAAATTTCCCTCCTAAGGATACCTTGGTACAAAGAGGCTTTAAGGAAGATGAAAACTAAATGGATTGGGTTGAATATGAACCCCCCACTCCTCGTAGAAACTATTGTTGACCTCAAAACATGAAAACAAGAAGAAGAGTGAGCCAAGATTATGAAAAACAAGGGGTATCATGAGTATCAAGTCATCACTTTAATATTCCAGATATATAAAGTATGTAGAACAGAAATAAATAGCTAGAAATGGCAAATGAACAACAATATAACCAGAACAACACCACGATAATACCAAAACGATAACAAAATAACACCAGAAATAACACTTTGATTACCGAGATAAATGTTCACTTGCCTCTTCAAGGGGGGAACCTGCACCAGAGCAGATCTCTATTGCAATAATATCCAAGACAAAAGTTCTTATACCCTCAACTCCTACTTATACTAAATATGTCTATCAAAAGAACCATCTAGAGGAAGATCCTTCTAGAAGCGGAAGCTTCTATTAGGTCTTCTTACATTGGAGTTATTCTTCCTTATTTCTAGGCCTTATTAATATTGACCTTTATTACATGGAAATATATCACTCTACCTACATGAGGGGTTAGGTCCCTAACATTTTCTCCCCCCTAAAAACAACCTTGTCCTCAAGGCTTGAGATGGGGAAATTGTTGCAGAATGGTAGCTCGTTCCCAAGTGGCATCTACTGGAGTTGTATCTTTCCACTGGAATAACACTTCCTTTATGGTTTGTTGACGTAGTTGATGCTCATGTTGGTCAAAAACATCTTGTGGTTGTAGCCAAATGGAGCCTTCTTTGTCCAACTCAAGAAGGTTGGTTTGAGTTTGGAACTTAGTTCCAATCACCTTCTTTAAGAAGGAAACATGAAAAATAGGATGGAACTTAGAATGATTGGGCAAAGCTAACTAATAGGCCACCTATCCCACACACTTGAGAATAGTATAAGGACCATAAAATTTGGGCACTAGTTTCTGACAATGGTCATCCTTGAGGGAAGTTTTCTTGTAAGGTTGCAGTCGAAGAAACACCTGATCCCCTTCTACAAATTGGCGTTCAGAGCGACCTTGATCTTCTTGTTGTTTCATACGATTTTGGGCCATGACCAAATTCTCTTTGAGGGTATGGAGAATAGATTCTCAAACTGTAAGTGTTTGGTCAACCACTTGGACCTTCGAGACACCTAGAAAATATGAGAGGACTAAAGGTGTCTTTTTCCATATACCACTTCAAAAGGAGTCATGTGTGTAGTTGTATGGTATGAAGTGTTGTACCACCATTCAACTAGTGGTAACCATTGAGCCCACTGATTCTTCCTTTCCAATGAAAAACACCTTAAATATGTTTCCAAACATTTGTTGACAAATTCATTTTGACCATCAGTCTGGGGATGATAAGTTGTGTTGAGATGCAATTGGGTGCCTTGTAGCTTGAACAGTTCTTCCCAAAAAATGCTAGTGAAAGTTGGGTTGTGATCAGAAACAATAGAATGTGGCATGCCATGAAGCTTGAAGACCTAATCCATGAAAATTTGAGCCTCATCAGATGTTGTAAATGGGTGTTGAAGAGCACAGAAATGAGCATACTTGGAAAGACGAGCAACTACCACCATGATGACTGATTTATTTCCTGATTTAGGTAAGCCGACAATTAAATCCATAGAGATATCCCGCCAAATAGCAGGTGGAATCGGAAGCGGTTGTAGTGTGCCATGAGATTTGACAGTTTCACCCTTGTTGCATTGACACACATCACATTCAGCCACAAAATTACGAATGTCCTATTTCATACCCTCCCAGAAAAAAGAACATTTGACCCAGTCATAGGTTTTGGTAAACCCAGAGTGCCTAGCTATGGGTGTAGCATGAAGCTCAGAAACTACATCGTATTTAAGTTTTGACTGTTTACTTAAATACAAACGACCCTTTTATCAAAGCTCATCATTGATCCAAGAGTACCCTAGGGAAACTGGAGAATTGGACTGCAATTGTTGTATCAGATGTGAACTTTTGGGATCATTTAGCCATTCTTGGTGAACAACTTGGAGCCAATTTGGTACAATGAAAGAGAGAGAAAAAAAGAGACCCTCCATCTTTATATTTTCTTGAAAGTGCATCAACAACCACATTGTCTTTGCCTTTTTTGTAAATGATCTCATAATCATATCCAAAGAGCTTAGTCACCCATTTTTGTTGTTCAGGGGAGGAAAGGCATTGTTCCAGAAAATACTTGAGGTATTGATTATCTGTCTTAATTTGGAAGCATTTACCTAATACGTAAGGTCGCCAAATATCCACGGCATGTAGAATAGCCAACATTTCCTTTTCATAGATTGATTTGCCCAAATTTATCTTGGATAATTGTTTGCTGGTAAAGGCCAGGCCTACCCTCTTGCATAAGGACAACACCAATTCCTTTCCTGGAAGCATCACATTCCAGGACAAAGGTCTTTGTGAAATTAGGAAGGGCCACGCCTAGAGTGGTGCACATGGCCATCTTCAAGGTTTGAAAATCCTGAGCAGTTGGTGGATTCCAAGTGAAAGAATTATTTTTAAGGAGTGCAGTGAGAGGTGTCGCAATCTTTCCATAATTCTTAACAAACTTGCGATAATAACCTATTAAACCCAAAATTCCCCGCCATGTTTTGAGAGTCTTTGGGTGAGGTTAATCTTACATAGCTTCAATCTTTTTAGGATCCACCCTGACACCATCCTTGCCAACAACATGACCCAAGTACTCTACTTCTCAGGCGCTAAAATCACATTTATATTGTTTGAGGAAAAGTTGGTGCTAAGAGAATAGATGGAGAACTCGATCCACATGAGAAAGACGATTTGTCTAGGTTTTGTTGTAGATGAGGATATCATCAAAGAAAACTAACACAAAATGATAAAGAAAAGGATGGAAGACATGATTCATGAGGCTTTGTAAAGTGGATGGAGCATTACACAAGCCAAAGGGCATGACCAAAAATTCAGAGTGGCCCTCATGAGTTCTAAAGGTAGTCTTAGGAATGTCTACCTCTTTCATACATATCTGGTGGTAGCCTGAACAAAGATCAAGTTTAGTAAAGAACTGGGTGCCACTCAATTCATCCAAGCAGTCACCAATGATAGGAATGGGAAATTTATCTTTAATGGTGAGTTTTTTTAGGTCGCAGAAGTTAGGACACATGCCCCAAGAACCTTATTTCTTAAGGACCATGACCACGGGAGAAGAGTAGGGTCTCATACTAGGGCAAATAACACCTGCATTGAGCAGTTCTTCAACCATTTTCTCAATTTAATTTTTTTGGGAAAAGGGGTGATGATGGGACGGATATTGGGAGGAAGGCTTCCTAGGACAAGGGGAATGGAATGATCATGAACACCACGAGAAGGAGGGAGTCCCTGGGGAGTATAAAAAACCATTTAATTTTTAGGGAGGATGGATTAGAGGTCATGCGGCACAATGAGTGTCTCAGTGGCTTGGATGGCATGGAGTTGGGAAATAATGTCAAAATGACCTTTTTTGAGAAGATTTTCCATGCGATGGGAACTAATGATCTATAGGAAACCAGTGGTGATGCCTTGGAACTTATATTGTTGGCCCTCCTAGTTGAATTGCATGGTTAGATCCTTAAAATCCATGAGAATGGGACCCAAAGTCCTTATCCATTCTATACCCAACACAATGTCACAACCGCCCATGTCGATATCAAACATATGATATTTCAGATGGTAATCACCAATTTGGAGATGCACATTTTCACAACGCCCTCCACATTTCATGGACCCACAATTGGAAATCATGATTTGGAAATTATTGACTGTACAGATATAGCAATTAGTTTCTTGGGCAATGTGGAGATGAATAAAATTATGGGTGCTTCCACTATCAACAAGAATGATGACTTTCCTATGCTTGATGTAACCAATTAGCTTGAGGGTTTGGGGAGCAAAGAATCTAGTGAGAACATTTAGGGAAATGATCGATTCTACTTCAGGAGGGTCTGAGGGAGGGGTTCTGTCTATGGGTTCATGTGACACAGACACAAGGGGAGCCTCAACATCCTCTTCTAAAGCATCCTCTGAGATGTCCATAAAAATATTTTGTTCCTTACACTTGTCTCCCAGAAAATATTTGTCATCACAATTATAACAAAGGCCTTTGATTTGGTGTTCATCCATTTCATCCATGGTCAATTTTTGGATCTTGAGTGGAGTAGAAGGAGGAGTGGGAGTTATTGGTTTAGTGTGAGGAATAAAGGAGGGTTTGTGGTTTTGAGAAGAGGCAACATGTTGTGATTCCTTAGCTCTTTTAGTAGCGTCCACCCAACTCTGAAGCCGAGCCATGAGGACATGAGCACAAATCTCATCCTTGAGGCCACTGATAAAACATTCTCGGAAAAAAGCATCAAACATGCCCTCTGTACAAAAATACAGTCGCTCAAAAGAAGCTATAAAGTCTTCCATTATGCTAGATTGTTTCAACTTTTTCAAATGAACTAAATGGTTGGTGTCAGTATCAAAGTGTTCATAAATCTCTGCCACAAAGTGTGTCCAAGCCGCATACCCTTGGCGGGAATTTTTTCTTCATTGCCAGCATTTCCAACGTTCTTGATCTAGATGGAGAACACCATACCGGAGTTTGGCCAACTCATATGTAATTCCATACAAAGAGAAATAATGTTCCATTTGAGTTACTCAGCCAATGGGATTCGATCCATCAAATTTGGTCACATCCAGATGCGGAAGGTGTAGGTCACGCTAAAAGTGATGGGGCTGAAAATTCTGGGAATGAGAGGAAGTTTCACTTTCGGTATGCAAAGGTGGGTCAAATAAGGGAAGATCTGCAAGGATATGAAGCTTAGCACAGATCATCGTAGCGACAGATTCAAGATGGTTAGTAATGTCTTGTTTGAGCTCTTATCTAAGTTCCTCGATTGAGGTAGTGAATGAAGTCGCGATGGAGGAATGCATTTTTTTATTGATGGAGAAAATATTGGCATTGATCTGTCGCACTTCTTGTTGGGTTTCTGTGAAATTAGAGTGCAAGGTATTGAAGCGAGCTTCCAAGTCTTGGCTATGGGTATGGGCCATGATGACTAGGGAACACGAAAAGGGGTGGGTGGGACCACACAGAAAATGGGTTATGGGTGAAGTGTATCACAACGATTAGGGCGACGAGGTGAATCCAATGGGGTAAATCCCAAATAAGGGTGTTGGAAGGAGGTTGGGTCCACACACAAAACAATTTGTTAAAAAATGATGGGTATGACTGCGATCAGGGCGAAGAGAGAAAACCAACGAAATAGATATCAAATAATGGAGCCAACATGATCCAGACTGAAGAATACTCTAATCTGAAGAATAATGCAGTGATGAAATGTCCAAATGCTTAACAGGAAGAAATGTGTAGTAATTTCGCAACTCGAATGCAGGAGACACACTTTCGCCGCAATATATCTTATATGTTATGTTTTCATTTCTATCCCAAGGGTTAGGTATTCAAGGTTTCTATAGACAAGGGTTTTCCCTGTGCTATAGCTCTTTGATATATGTGTGGGGTCCAACAGTAGTACTCAGCCCAATATCTCAGGGCACCAACTAAGGAGGCTAGACCGTACCCTTATCCGTACTACTCGACTACCCAGGTACTAGAGAGTATCTTCCTGAGTGTTGTTCTCAGTGGCACTATAGCAGTCAGGTGACCGATCGATTTATCTATGTAGGGCTTCAGGAGATCTAGGCCAATCCGTATACAGGTTTTGTCTGATGCGCTACCACTCGAAGGGGTACCAACAAAGGTTACAAGGGTGGCCAACAAATGTGTGCTTAAGTACCACTTGTATTTCCTCCATGTATGAATCCCCAACTGCGGGTTTATGTGCGTAATGACATATCTCTGTAGCTTAAAGATATCGGGATACATCTCTACCATGAAAAAAATTAACCCAATTTTTTTTGTCGAGGAAGGTACTCTGATACCACTTGTAATATTCCAGATATATAAAGTATGCATAACAGAAATAAATAGCTAGAAATGGCAGATGAACAACAATATAACCAGAACAACACCACAATAATACCAAAATGATAACAAAATAACACCATAAATAACACTTTGATTACCGAGAGCAATGTTCACTTGCCTCTTCGAGGGGGCAACCTCCAGCAGAGTAGAGATCTATTACAATAATATCCAAGACAAAAGTTCTCATACCCTCAACTCCTATTTACACTAAATATGTCTATCAAAAGAACCATCTAGAGGAAGATCCTTCTAGAAGCGGAAGCTTATATTAGGTATTTTTATATTGGACTTATTCTTCCTTATTGCTAGGCCTTATTAATATTGACCTTTATTACATGGAAATATATTATTCTACCTACATGAGGGGTTAGGTCCCTAAGAATCACAAGGTATGTGGCCTAGGATATGAGACAAGAATTCAGTAATCAACAATAGGTTAATGAACAACAACAAGGTGTTGAACATCAACAAGGTGTTGAACAAAAACAAGGTGTTGAAAAACAAAAAATTAGAGAACAACAACAAGGTATAGGGAAACAATATAACAGTGGTCAGGAGTTTAATGGATAACAACATTAGTAATGAGAGAAGAGGAACAAAAAATTTATTACACAAAGGGTGTGCAAATTTTCAGTTGGGGGTTGATAATGAGCCCAATTATTTCCTATTCCAAAGGGTCATCTTAAGCACACTTTTCCACCATAATATGACTTAATACTTTTCTTACTATATTTAATAGTAAGTCATGGATATTTTTGCATGTTCCTTAGTAAATGTATTTTGAGGTAGAATTTTGTGTATATTATTCCTTTTTCTCTAATGCCTATGCCAAAATATGTGTGTAGCACCAAGTAGGTCAAACTTCATGAGTCAAGGGTTCCAACATCCTAAAAATAGGGGATTTTTTTCTCCCTTAGAGTGTTGTCAGCTAAGAATCAAGGGACATTGTCCCCACCTAACTCTAGAGCGCTCCTTGTGCATTAATACCCACTTCTGATCAACAATAGTTTGAGATACAAATGTAATTAGTTGAGATTCCTCATTTACCCACTTCTCTCCTCGATCTAATAAAGGGAGGTTGAACTCTCAAGCCTATATATATATATAGACCTCTATTCTAGGAGAGGAAGAGATAGATTTTTGGAAAGTATTGTATTGAAACTTTATTCTAAATACTTTTGTTGAATATTTAGAGTCTTTTTTCTCTTGATGTATTACTGTTGTTAATGAAATAGCGATGGTTTTTCCTTCAATTTATTAGAGTTTTCTCAAGGATCCTTGTGTTTCTTGGATAGGGCCCACTTAAGAGGGATTACGGACCCTGTTGTGATTTCTTTGGTTTCTATGCATGTTAATTAGTTATTAGTTATCATTTCATTCTATTTTGAAGGTTAATATAGTTTTGCATGATTAATTTTGGTTTATGTCAAGGTTATCATTGAATGGTTAGTTACAACAGGGATCTTGTAGAAAGGTTCAACATCCTCTTGGATCCCTCTTAGGTTCCTCCCCAAGGCCAAGAACTTTAGATCCACTTCATTTTTTTATAGTCTAGCTTTATTGATGTCTCAAAATACTTACACTAGATTTCTAGGATTCTTTTTGTTTCCTATAGAAACTGTATAGTTCTTGTAGAATCTCTTGTAGGATTGTTTCAGCTTTAGATTTCAACCTAGTGTAATATTCTTTTCATGAAAACATAAATAAACAATAAAAAGACATATGTATTACTATTGATCAAGGGGTTATAAAAATTAGCGTGTTTTATTCATGCATTAGTTTAGTTTTTCTTTAATTACAATTTTCTCTCATAAACTAGAATGAATTCATCTTTTTCTTTTAGTTTTCTCTTTATGATTCAGTATGATTTACTTCCATTAGACTAAGTTCATTTTATGCAATTTAGATTAAATGTCCTTTCAAATTGGTGTGTTTTCCTTCAAAGCAGTAGTTTACAGATTTATTTGGCATTTCAATTCCCTACACCACTTCATGCATTCCAACCTTTGATCAATATCATACCTATATTATTGTCAATGCACACTGCATATACATTGCACAACACCTCTTAATTTTTTACAAATCTCGGGTTAACAAAGTAAAGTAAGAAGCCAAGGATATAAGAGTATTATTGCTACTATTCCTAGGACCATTAGTGTGGTTGCAACCTTCCGTTCACTCTGAGAGAGAATCATGAAGAGGAAAAATTTCCTAGTCTGGGAGATGACCTTCTTGTACTTCTTAGTTGAGACCAAATAAATTGCGGTAGGTGGAGCTACCTCTAGTATCCTGTACAATTGTCTTCCCATAGTAATAATAACACTACAAATTCTAGACTCATATACAACATGATGTTTCCACATATATGGATGGCCTAAAATAACATCAAAAACTTCAAATGGGGCAACATCACACAATACCTCATCCTTAAAGAGATTGATTCGATAGGGTAGATGAAACTGTTGACTGATGTGAAGATCTTGTCCTTGGTTGAGCCATCTGATGTTGTATAGTTACAAATGTGGTGTTGTCGAAAAATCCAACCACTTGATGACCTCTACCGAGATGAGATTGTTTTGGCTTCCTCTATCAACAATGAAATGTAGTGGAGCACCCTTCACTCACATCTGTGAGTGACAAATGTTCTCACCTTCCTCCGACTCTTTTGTTTCATTTGGTTGGATCTAGGTGGTAGTGATTGTGGCACTCGATTATACATCAATGATTTTCTTCACCTTGTTTGCCTCTGAATCAGATTCAGAGCTTGGATATGATTCTAAGGCTTTAGCTCAGCCACCAATGACTTATTAGACTGAAATTCATCAGTATTGTGCCAGGGAATTTTATGGAGCTCCCACCACTTCCCAGTGTCTTTCTTCATCTTCCCATTACCATTCTTTGTTTACGGCTTAGATTGGTTATACCAAGTTTTTCCATCCTTACCTTGTATTCTTTATGTGTCAGGGATGCCTTTTCTCATCTTCTTTTGTGATGCATTTGTAGATCCAAACTCCCATGTATTCCTCTGCTTAAATTTCTTCTCAATTTTGAAAACATATCGATAAGCGGCTCCCAGTGACAAGATGTCCAGAAACTTCATTTTTGTTTGGATGTACCTATGTAGACCCCCATAGTATTTTAGAACCAGATGTTGCTTTGATTCTATGATACCCACCTTGGTGCACAAGGTATGGAAGTTATTTTTGAAATTTGGCACTGTTTGGACCCTCTCTTGATACAATGTGGTTCATCTTTTGTATTGTCCATCATAGTTTCCAACAGGGTAATATTATTCCTTGAAGACATCCATAAAAGAGTCCCAAGTGAGCTCAAACCCAATTATTCTAGAATCCTCCGTGGAGTTTCGATCACAGTGAGTCCCCCACCCATGTTTGACATGGGGGAGGGCCTTAAGGAGTGAAAAGGTGATACTTTCCCTATTGGAAAAATTATGAACAAAGAAATAACCTTCTAGTAGATTTAGCCACTTTTCCAAAGAATTCACATATATATGACCTTCAAATATGGGAATATCAAAATCAACTTGTACCTTCAAGGGGACAGAGCCTCCAAAGTGATCGATTGATGAAGATGCATATGGTGTTGTCGGCAACCATCGAAGGATTTGGGAAAAAAATATCCATCATCTCATTCCTCTATTGCACGAGGGATTTCATGAGAAACATTTTGATAGGATGTCATGCTCCCTTGTCTCTCTTTTCTTCCTCCATGAGAGGTTGCTTGGGTTGGCAAGAGCGGTTGTACTTAAGAGGAACTAGCTCGAGACCCAACTCTCTATATAATGACCTTGTCAGGGACATGCAATAATAAACGACAAGGAACAGACTGATTTGATACCACTAATCCAGATTATGCTAAGAATGAAATGAAGGAAAAGATATAACAAGGAAATACATAGAGACATTGCAAGAAAATCATAGATACTATAATACTCAATTTCTATTAAATAATGAAGTATGTAGAGATTGTAAAAGAAAATACAAAGTGAAAATGAACTCACTAGAATGGTGGTATCTTACCTCTGAGAAGAGATGTGACGACTACACACATTCACAAGAAGATGATTACAATGAGGATTCAAAGGATTTTTTAACATAAAGCATAAACCTCCAAAACCCTAACCTTATGAGATGAAACACTAAAAGGTTTGTGGGCCCCAATGGGGGTAGTTGATACATCAACTTCCCAAGGGCGTAAATTCTGCATACGATCTCCATTTTGGGTGCTCTGTACCTCGATGGAAAGTTATAGTCAAGGAGTACACATTCCAATTAGCCTAGCATCTTCCTTTGCCTACATGCTATGCACTGTTGAGCCAAAAAAAATCATTTAGGGCCTCAAAATGGCCCCAAAAGTTTGGGACCCGAAAAACCATAGAAAAACTTCAAAACTGGAAATTGTATTTTGAGCCAATGGAATAGGTAGGTGGCCACCAATGCCCACCTAGATCACTACGGTTTGTTATTTGGATGGATGACCTATCTAGGGTTTGGAGAGTATGTATGGTCTCCAACGAGGTACCGAGCGCCCAAAATGGAGATCGTATGCAATATATATATATATATATATATATATATATATATATATATATATATATATATGTGTGTGTGTGTGTGTGTGTGTGTGTGTGTGTGAAGTATTCCAACTATTGAGACATTGTGTACTTACATATTTGAATGTTATCATATGTTACATTGATGATTGAGTAGTTTATAGTGCTCGTTATGCATGTGGATTCGACATAGCATTGACTAAATTTGTTAAGCGATTTAACAAACATCTAGAACATAAAAGGGTAGTTTTACTATTGTAATAAGTCATTTTTAGATCTATAATTTTCTTGGGAAGTGTATCCTAAGGGATGAAATATTATTGAATTGAAGTACACTTGATTTTATTTTATTTTCGTGAGTTTTTATTTCTGATTTGGGTTGAAGAGAAGTATTTCTACTATATTTTAATATTTAAAATGCATCCTTAAGGTTGAAAGTTCACATGAAATATGTTAAGCCCTAATGTTGGCTCATTACCCCTTAATTGGGGCATATTAGATTAGTAATGCTATTTTATTTATGTCGGATTTAGGCCATTAGTTGTAATTTAGATTAGTAATGTTATTTTAATTATGTCGGCTTTAGGCCATT
>ML779178.1:848423-866457 GCA_009831015.1 Picea engelmannii | reverse complement strand
ATTAGTTGTAATTTAGATTAGTAATGTTATTTTAATTATGTCGGCTTTAGGCCATTATTTGTAATTATACCTCCTAGTCTCCTATATATACCAAGGAGACATTTTCATTTTGAATCATCTTGGACTTGAACATTTAAGTGGGGCAAAAGGAGGTTGCCCCCTCGAAGAGGATTATTATCTGAAATTATATCTTTTTCAAGGCGTTGAGTACTTTTCCTGAGGTTTTTCTATGCTATATTGATGTTTGGTTCTTAACAAAATAAATCTAGGAAACCTTGAGGTTGAGGTGAAATTTCTAAATTTGCATTGAGTGACCAAGTCATCAAATTTGTACAAAGAAGAGAAAGATGATCATGTTGATGATGAAAATGTTAGTGATGCATGATATTGATAGTTTTATACATTACTTCCTCTAATGTTGTTCATCATATATTTACATGGAAAACACATTGACTCATCACATCAATAGGAGTTGACATATGATGATATGGGCAATGTTTTGACTTGTCTTCACAAATGATAATATGAACATCATTTTTATTTGTGTTGACATATGATGATATGAACATCACTTTGAGTTGTTTATATATGGGACTCACACTCAATGGTTTTCTATAATGATATCATCACCGTGTTCACTTGTATGTTCTATTTTCTATGATTTTTTTCATGACATGACGATGCGATGATCTTGACATCATGTTTGCTTGTTTTATTTGATCGAGATTATGTATGAAGATGATGTTATCAATTACATTCTTGATTATATTTGGATGTTTTTTACGTTGGTTTGATGGATCATCATATTATTTCAGTTTGGAAAATTGTCATGCTAATTTGAATTGAGATATTTTATTATCACTATTAAGTTTAAAGTTATGAGATAACTTGTTCACCTATTTCCAATTATTAAAACAATCATAATATATTTCATATTAAACAAAATATTAATGAAATATTGAATTGGTATGCACAATTGACCCTAAACTGACAATTTTGCAACTTTAAAATATGAATACACAAAGCTAAATATATTGCAATTATAGGAGGTAAAAATGGATGGTAATTTGGATGTTAAAAATGATGCTATATTGGAAGCTAATTTGGATGACATAATGGAGGCAAAAGTAGAGGCAGAACCCAAAGCTAAAATGGAAGAAAAATCCAAGGCTAAAATGGAGGAGAAACTCGAAGTTAAAGTGGAGGCAAAATAGGAGGCTAAAGATGAGGCAAAACAAGAGGTGAAAGTGGAGAAAAAATGCAAAGATGTAGTGGAGGAAAAATTCATGGTTAAAGTAGAGGAAAAACCATAGACTAAACTAGAGCTAAACTAGAAGTTATAGTGGAGGCAAAACTAGAGGCTAAAGTGAATGTAAAACTCAAAGCTATAGCGCAACCTAAATTCAATGTTATATCCATTCCAAAGCTATGGAAAAACACATCTTTGAGCAAATGTTGGCACTACAATTGTTGCAAGCACGATAGACCATATAGAAGATCGACACAAATTCTAAGGCCACCAATTGCTTGAAACTAAAAAGGAAGTCAAATTCAACTCTAATCCCATTGCAAATAATTATATGGAACTAAATATGAAATGCATTTTTGCATTGGAATTATTGTCAATAAAATTCCACTCAAAGAAATAAAACACTAGAAAAGGAAGTTAAAATCGACACTAATCACCTATATTTTTCTGAGTGCTACCAGAATTGAATCAACAATAAATTGTTTCTACATGCCATTGATTTAAAAATGGCATGCTACAGGTATCAATAGGTCCATATTTTCTTTTACAAAACATCCTCAACACATCAATTAATTGACTTTCCCCTAATGCTAGTAGTTTTTTCTTGTTGCTTAAATGTCAAAGATACCACCAGAACATTAGTAGAATGTCGAAGGTGTGGTTGGTACATTAGTCTTGTATCGATTAAATGACACCCCTCAAATATCCATTTTACAGGCTCTGATCTAGAATTTGACACGTCAACATGTGCTAACAAGTAATGTAACAAGGCCACGTTAGCAGGAACTGACATGAAAGGTGCCATGTGAGTAGATGATGACATGACACCTTCCATAACAACACCTATCAAAGGGAATATTGCATGTTGACACAAATTGAATTGGCACCTTAGATCAGGTGTGACGTAAATTGAAAGACATTTATATGTCATGGAGGCAATCATTAGAATGTTGACTGAGAGACGTTTGTTGAAAATCGATGAAAAAAATACCAAGGATGCGTGTGTTTTACTTCAATGATGCAATGTTGTAGTTGTTGCAACCATGTCACAAGAACATTGATTATTCAGCATTTAAGGTTACTAATTAGAAAAAAAATGAATAGGGATCATATTAATTTACCAATGAAGACCCGACACAATAATGTCAAAACTTGGATGTCACAATTGACACATATAACCGATGTCTAGATGATTGAATTCTCAATGTTAACTCTACATTTGTAATGCAATGTAACATCTAAAATTAAATCCATTTGTCTTAGTGTGCACGTTAGTTGTGTGCAAATTTTGCACATTGCAGGTTGCATGTTGGTAGTTGCATGTTTTGTGTTGATGTTGCATATGGACATTGCATGTCGCACATCATGGTTGCATGTTCAACATAGTGTTTTAGCATTTCACATTGAAGTTGTATATTGGCATTGCATGTTGAATGTCACATATTACATATTGCATGTTTCATGTTGCATGTCACATATTGCACATTGCATGCTACATGCTATATGTTGCATGTTGGATATCACATGTTGCACATTGGATGTCACATGTTGCATGTTGGATGTCGCATGTTTCATGTTGATGCTACATATTCTATGTTGCATCTTTGATGGTTGTTTTGTATGTTGCATGTTTGCATTGTGTGTTTCTTAATCGTAACGTTTGTTGCATATTAGCATTACATGTTGATATTACATGTCTGCAAGACATGTAAGTTCTGAGTTAAATGTTGCATGTCATAGGTTTTGTCTTAAATATCACATGTTTATGTTGGATGTTGCATGTTGACATTGCATATTGTTTGTTTGATGTCGACATTTATGTTGCAGGTTGAAATTACATGTTAATTGTTTCATGTCAAAAAATTGTTTGTGGATGTTGCATGTTGTATGTTAACATTGTATATTTTACATTGCAAATAGAGCATTGCTCGTTGCAAGATGACTTTGCGCATAGCATGATGCATATTAACATTGCATGCTACATGTTCACAATGCACACTGTATGTTCCATGTTGTCATTGCATGTTCTAAGTTGGTGTTGCATGTTGATGTTACATATTGGATATTGTTTGTTGCATGTTAACAATGCATGTTGATGTTACACATTGTAAGTTAACATCACATGTTGCTTATTGAGATTGCACATTCATTATGCATGTTGCATACTAATGTTCCATGTTGCATGTTGCATGTTATCTATTACTTGTTTCATGTTAAAGTTACATCTTACATGTCTTACATGTTGACATTGCATATTGTTGTTGCATGATGATATTGAATGTTGATGTTGCATGTTGCATGTAGATATTGAATATCGTGCATTGACATTGGATCTTGTAGGTTGCATCTTGTGTGTTGATGTTGCATATTGCACATTCACATTAGATCTTATGGGTTTCATGTTTATGTTGCATCTTTCATCTTGCATGTTACATGTTCAGTGATGCATGCTTCATTTTTCATGTGACATGTTACAAGTTGCATGTTCCATGTTTGATGACGAAATTGCATGTTTTATGTTGTGTGTTGATGTTACACATTGCATGTTGGATGTTTTATGTTGAGATTGTGTTGCATGTTATGCATTATCTATTACACAGTACACTATGCATGTTGTTGGTTGTCATTGCAAATTGCATGTTGAATGTTGGTGTGCATGTTGTCATTGTTTATTACTTGTTGCATTTAGACATTGTATGTTGAAGGTTGTCATTGCATATTTATATTATACATTACATGTTGCATGTCGACATTAAACATTACATATCGCATGTCGCATGTTCCATGTTGTGCATTGCATGTTCCATGTTGTGCACTTCATGTTCCATTTAGTGTGATGTGTATTACACATTGCATGTTTCATGGTGAATGGTTAATTATGCATGTGACATGTTGCACATTGATGTGACATTTTTCAGTCTAACATTTCACATTGCATGTTGATCACTATGTGTCCGACGTTATATATTGAATGACGCGTGTTGCATGTTGCGCGCGTTGCATGTTGATGTGAGATATTGTCATGGCATGCTACATATTGCATGTCACATGTTGTGTGTTTCATTTTTCACATTGCATGTTGCACATTTCATATTTAACATTGTATGTTGCCTATTGCATGTTGCATGTTTATGCTAGACATTGCATAGTTCATATTGCATGTTGCTTGTTGTATGTGGACATTGCATGGAACATGGATGTTGGTGTTGCAAGTTGTATGTTGACATTGCACATTGCGTATTGCATGTTATAACTTGGCATTGCATTATGCAAGTTGATGTGTTGCACATTACTACTTATGTGTTGCATGTTGACATTCCATTTGCATATTGGCATTGCATGTTGACATTGCATCTTGCATATTGAATGTTGCATGTAAATGTTATATGTTGCTTATTGCATGTTGCATGTTATAAGTTCACACTGCATGTTGCTTGTTAACGTTACATGTCTATGTTGAATGTTTCATGTTGATGTGGCATGTTGTATGTTGTATGTTGCACATTGACATTGGATCTTGCTTGTTCCATCTTAAGCATGGCATGTTGCAAGTTGATATTGCAAATTCATGTGTTTTTTGTTTTGTATGTCGCATATTGATTTGTGTTTCATGCCACACTGTCAAAATTACACATTGCATGTTGATGTTGCCTAATGCATGTTGCAAGTTGACATTGCATGTTGAATTTGCCTAATGCATGTTGCAAGTTGACATTGCATGTTGATGTTGATGTTTCTTATTGGTATTGCATGTCATGTGTTGCACGTTAAATATTGACATTGCATGTTGAAATTGCATATTGATGTGTTACATTGCATGTTGTTGTGAGTTGCAAGTTGATGTTGAATGTTGTTTGCCACTTGTTCATGTTGGATGGTACATGTCACTTTTTGCATGTTGTTAATTGACATGGTATGTGAAATGTTCCATGTTAACATTCAACATTGTATATTAATGTTCCATGTTGCTTGTTGACATTGTATGTGGCATGTTGCGTGTTAACATTTGACACTACATGTTAATGTTAAATCTTTTTTGTTGCATGTTTCTTTCCACATGTTGGTGTGGCATGTTGAATTTTGCAAGTTGCATATTGCATGTTAATATTAGATGTTGGTATTGCATGCCAATTTTGCATGTTGCACATTGCACATTGCACAATGTACAGTTTGTGTGTTGCATGGTGCATGTTGCAATTCCATGATGTATTGCACATTGCATGTTGGCTCTTAATGCTGCATTTTTCATATTGACACTACATATTACATGTTGCATGTAGACATTGTATCTTGCATTTGCATGTTCATGATCGACATTCAATGTTGCATGTTACATTTCGAGGTTGTGTATTTCACTTTGACATTATACATTACACATTTCATGTTACATGTTGGGATCTATGATGCACTTTGTTTTTCGCATGTTGCATATTTCTTATTGCATATTCACATTCCATAAACACATTATACTTGGTAAGTGAAGAGAGAGTGGGGAACATTAATCCTCATTCATTCGTAGGCATGAAACAAAGAGAGAGTTGGGCATTTAGAAATGAATCAAATATCTCAAATGCATACCATGAAAAGAAATAAACCATTAGACAAAATATATCATGAAAGTCTTCAGAACTACACTGAATCAAAGTGAATGACACTTTTTTTACTACAAAAAAATTTCAATAACTTCAACACAACATAGATACATTAAGTTATTTCAGGAGGTAAAGCATTGTTTGTTGCCAATTTTTCTATGGAAATATCATAAATAATGATGTAAATGATTTACACATATATATATAAAGAGATAGTGATATACATGGTAGATACAATAACTCAAGCAAAAACATAATCTATAACCTACAACAAAGCGACAAATTATTTGTTCTAGTGTCATGAGATTGGTACTCTAGTTTTCCAAATATACTCTTTCTATGTTCTCTCCAATTGATATGTTTTTTTGTATTTCATTTATAGATGATCCGTTGTTTAGTTCCCTACATGTGTTTTCATGGTGACTTATTGTCTCTATTGCCATTGAATCAAAAACATTTTATTTGTCACACTTCCTAATATATCCTCTTAACAAATGACTCACCCAAGGGTAATTAGATGTTACTTTCAACAAATTGTACCAAGGATCACCAACATGCATTATGAGGTTATTCACCCTTCCTTGTGCCATTTGAAATTCGATAAAAATTAATAAGATATTGAAGGTAAGAAAACCATCAAATTTTGATGATACGTGCAGGGTGACAAGTGGTCGAATTATCTTCAAAAACATATTTGGATTATGTGTCAACATCCTTTTCTCAATTTCCTTGACCTTATCTCTCTCTATGTCTAATCATTTAGAAATTTGACTTTCAATATTAACTTCCCCTTCTCATCCCAAGGTTTTGGCAACCCCTTGAACTTCCTAACTAAAATATTTTTCTATCAAGCACCATTGGCATTTAGTCTCAACGGTCTCAATTGAAAACTACGTGTTGATGATAGATGTGGATTTTGGTGCAACAATGGTTATGTAATTAATACCTCAACATTGTAACTCTTCATCACTTAATTTATAGAAAAAATTAGTATATGATTACCATTAAGAATTTTAACTGTAATATATTTGACTTGAGAAACATTCATGCTTATTCTCTACCGATGCATACATATTTTTCACATATTGTAAATAGGATTTGAATGCAAGCATGGATGTTTTTACTTGATCCCACGCAAACTTGTGGGCCTCTTCCATATTTTCTTTACTAATGGCCCCATGTTCATATTTAAGGACTTAAACATTCAAACTCTTGATTTGATTTACTAAAGGAGATTTGTCTCTCCCCTAGTCCTCCATATTCATCATCTTCTCTTACAAAGCATTGATTTTAATCCTCCTATTTTGCAACTAACTTTGCATGGAAATAATTTGAAGATTTATTCAAAAGACACAACAATGTATTCCTCTAACGTAGACCCCTCCCCAGACCCGTAGGTCAGGATCCACACGGGATCTTTTCTTTTTGGCCCCTGAGAGCTCGACTGGCTCTTCTATTTTCCTTTCTGGGAAATCTACCCACAACAACACCTTGAGGGAATTCCTCCTTTTTTCGGGATATCGGACTTCACAATTTCGTGAATCCCTTGGTCGAGCGCCTTACCTCTTTGACCTATGAAACTCGAAATACTTAAACACTTGACCCTTCCTGATGTCAATTTCGGCTTTTCGGCTTTCGTGAATTCGGGAGTTGCGATGTCGTGCAACTCTACTCCTCGACTCCCGAAATCCCGAAACCCGAATTACCGAAATCCTAAAATCCCCCTTTTAAGGAGATCAACGGCTGTGAATTCTCCCTTGATCCAACGATCATCACTATTTCACATATCAGGAGTTCAATATGCCAAAGATCAAACTTTTTATCCTCTCCACCTTTCGGTCTCTGAAATCCCGAAATTCTGAAATAGTACGTCACCTTGTTGTTTCAAAAACTCGACAGGAAGTCTCTTGTCCTTCCACGTGTCGCCTCCTCTTCGTTTCAGGTTTTCTCCCCTGTTGCGTCCCAATATCTCTCCCTCGAGACTTCTAAAACCCCGAACTCCGAAGTTTCAAAAACTTAAGCTTGTTTCTCCTTGTTGTTTTCCACAAATCTCGACAAGAAGCCTCTTGTCCTTCCACATGTCGCTTTCTCCTTGTTTTGGATTTTCTCCTCTACTATATCCCAAACTCTCTCCCTTGAGACTTCCAAAACCTTGAACTCTGACCTTCCACTTCTCCTCTCTACACTGATGTGAATCCTTTTGGACTTTGGGTACTTGATGTGTCAAGACCCAAACTTGCAACTCGGACTTTCGAAGTCCGAAACTCCGAAATGATTTGACGGCCCCAGAAATCTTGATCAACGGTTGTCGTTAATCTAGGCTATTCAAAGGATGGCTCTGTCCTGACTGTTATCCCTCTCGCATCTTTCGTAGATCCAACGATCCCCGCTGTTTCAGGATTCTCCTCGAAGAATTTCGACCATCCAAACTTTTCCTCAAAGAACTCTGATTCTAACTTGGCCTCTACATGATGACCAAAGACTCCTCTTCTGCTCTTCAACCCCTTGAAGGCATGAACTCTCTTAAGCTTCCTTTCTCGAACACAAATATCCTATGAGATTTCTGCATGCACTCCTTGCGACACTCTTCAAATACGTCTAAGTATTTGAATCCTTTGACTCTGTGCAACTCCTTGCGACAGTAGTCTTCAACCCTCTCTTTGGTTGAAAAGTTCTGAACTTCCAACCAGCCTACGCACACCTTACACGGCTTCTGTGCCTGACTTGCACTTCCACAGAAAATGAGAATAACGGTATCCCTCCTGAGCTTTCAGAGATGAACTCTAAACCCGTCAACGCACTCCTTACGGATGCTCCACTGCACTCCTTGCAGAAACTTTTACTCAAGAAGAGAAACAATTGAAACTCATTTCCTTACTCTCTTAGACTTCAAATACCCAACATGAAATCATACATACATAGCATAAAATCAAATGTACAACAGAAAGAGTAAAACAACCATGAGCATAACATTCAACATGTATACACAGAAAGCATTAGAACACCATGAGTCTGAATCAAAGCTTCATATATTAATCTCAGAACTTCTGTACATGGGCTCTTCTACACAACTCTCTGCTTCTTCTATTCTCTATGCTCTATGTTCAATTGATAATGTTTATAATGTTACAAATGATACAAGATGAGGGTGTCTATAGTCGGTTTTCCCTCCTATGCTCTAAACTATCTAATTTGCATTTAAATCTACCTACTTACATTAATTATGTATAAATGCCTTCACCTACTATAGATGAGAGAAACTGCTCAAGATCTGTTTACAATATCTAAGTGTGATTCCTCTTAACTATTAATGTGCACTGGTGCTTTCCAACTGTCTTCCATCTTCGCACTTGCTTGCTGCTTTCGATGCTCCTGCATCATACTCCCTCGCTTGAAAATTTTCATGAACTCCTGTTCAGAGCTCTTGCACTGTCTGTCCATGCTTTTGAATTTCTGCTTCATTCTCCTAGCTGGAATCTTCAACTCGATGTCCCTTCCATTTGACCAAGTATTCAAAGTACTATTTTCTCCCGGTCCTCTTGCTGACTCTCTTGTCAAGTATTCTCTCCATCTGTGGCTTTTCAGCTACAGGCATTTGTTTAGCCCATTGAACCTTTGTTTTTTCAATGTATATACCTGCTTCTTTAGCTCTGTAAGGGTACAAATCTGAGATGTTGAATATCGGTGAAATTTCAATCCCATCGGGTAATTCGATCTCATATGAATTTGCCCCAAAATTCCTTAAGACCTTGCATGGTCCAATCTTCTTCATTTTCAGTTTGTTATATGTTCCCCTTGGGAACCTCTCCTTCCTCATATGTGCAAGAATCAAATCACCAACTTCAAATTGAAGTTCTCTCCTGTGTTGATCTTCTCTGCGCTTATACTCCTGGCTTGAATTCTGCAATCGCTCCTTCACTTGGCTGTGAAGTTCTTTCATTGCTTCTACGAAATCTTCTGCACTATCACTTCTAGTTTCATTCTGTTTTGAATTTTCAATTCAAAAACTCCTCTTGGTTGCATTCCATAAACAATATGAAATGGACTCTGCCCTGTGCTTCTATTGATCGAATCATTATAAGCAAATTCCATCTGTGGAAGAATGTGATCCCACTGACTGTGGTGTTCAGTCACTAGGATCCTTAGTAAATCTCCCAAGCTTCTGTTCACAACTTTTGTTTGCCCATCCGTCTGAGGATGATAAGATGAGATAAATGAAAAACTCATCCCCATCTTCTTCCATAAAGTCCTCCATAAATGTCCCATGAACTTGGTGTCTCGATTCGAAACTATACTTCTTGGTAAGCCGTGAAGTCTGACAACTTCTTTGAAAAACAGGTTCGCAATGTGAGTTGCGTCGCTGGTTTTCTGACATGGTATAAAGTGTGCCATTTTCAAAAATTTGTCCACTACCACAAAGATTGAATCAAACCCTCTTTGTGTTCTTGGCAATCCCAACACAAAATCCATGCTTACTACATCCCACATCCTCTCTGGTATGGGTAATGGATGATATAATCCTATGTTCTGTTTTCTTCCTTTTGTGTGCTGACAAGTTCTACATCTGTCCAAAAACCTTTTGACATCTTCTCTCATCCCTGGCCAAAAATATGAGCCATTTAATTTCGAGAATGTTTTATCATGACCAAAATGTTCGGCCAATCCTCCACTATGTTTTTCCTTCAACAAATTCTCCCTCATGGAGCATTTTGGAACACATAATTGATTACCTGTGAATAATAATCCATCCTGGATCATATATTCATTCCATTGACTTCTGTCCCTGAGAATTGGATTCTCATATGCTTCATACGCCTCTTTGAAATTTGGATCATCCTTGTACATGTCCTTGAGATTATCAAAACCCAAAGTTTTGACTCTAAATTCCTGCATCAAAAAACATTTCCTGCTCAAAGCATCAACAACTTTGTTAGCAGTTCTAGAAATATGTTTAATTACAAAAGTAAAATTATGCATATATTCAACCCATTTAACATGTCTTTGGTTCAGCTTCTCCTGTTGAGTTACAAATTGCAATGCATGATTGTCACTGTACATAATGAACTCTTTAGGAACCAAGTAATGCCTCCACTTCTTCAGTGCCTGTATGACCACATAAAAATCTTTGTCATGCGTGGAGTACTTAACCTTCTCCTCATTCAGTTTCTCATTGAAGTATGTGACTGGCATGTCATCTTGACTCAAAACCGCTCCAATTGCAAAACCACTAGCGTCACACCTGACCTGAAATGTCTTCCTAAAATCTGGCAACACCAGAATCGGTTGTTCAGTAATCTTCCTCTTTAAAAAATTGAATTTTTTCTCTGCTTCTTATGTCCAGTGAAAAGATTTATGTCTTTTCTTCACTGTGTCCATCATTGGTGCGCTAATTCCACTAAAATTCCTGATGAATTTTCTGTAGAAACTAGCCAATCCATGAAAACTTCAAACTTCAAAGATACTCTTTGGCGATGGCCAATTCTTAATCACCTCCACTTTATCTAGATCCATATTCAACTTATCTGCAGAAATAACAAAACCCAAATAAATGAGCTTTGTCTTCATGAATGATGACTTCTTCATATTTATCAGCAACTTCTCTTGCTGCAATCTTCTCGTCACTATAGCCAAATGCTTCAAGTTCTCTGTTTCTGTCCTACTAAAAATCAGTATATCGTCAAGATATACAATGACGAACTTTCCTATAAACTCCTTCAAGACTTCGTTCATCAACCTCATGAAAGTATTGGGCGCATTTGTTAAGCCAAATGGCATAACAAGCCATTCATACAACCCTTCGTTAGTCTTGAATGTTGTCTTCCATTCATCACCTTCTCTCATATGAATTTGATGATAACCACTTTTGAAATCAATCTTCGAAAAAAAAATTGCCCCACTCAAACAATCCATCAAATCATCCATCCTTGGCAATGGAAATCTATACCTGATGCTAATCTTGTTAATTGCTCTTGAGTCTGTACACATCCTCCAACCTCCATATTTCTTTGGGCTGAGCACTGTCGGAACAACACATGGACTCAAGCTTTCTCTAACCAACCCTTTGTCCATTAAATCTTGAACCTGTCTCTTGACCTCTTCATTCTCATGCGGTTCCAATCTGTACGTTGCTTTGTTTGGTAAACTGGCTCCAGGTATGAGATCAATGTGATGACTCACACTTCTGATCGATGGCAACGAACGAGGTAGTTCGTCCACTACTATATTAGCAAATTCCTCCAGTAACTTCTTGATTTCCTCTGGTAAATCATCCACCCTCGTATTGGTTAAAACAATTCTAGGAATTCTAACCACGATGAATTGTGGATCTTCCTTCTTCTTAACCTCCTTAAGAAGTTCCTTCCCACTCATGAGAAGTACAGTGTTTCTTACTTCAGGTTTCACCTCTTTGTCCTTAATCGGCAACAACATGTGAGTTCTCCCATTCTTCTCTAGGGTGTATGTGTTCTTTCTCCCATCATGAATCACATTCCTGTCATATTTCCACAGTCTACCCAACAATAGATGAAAAACATCCATGGGAATGACATCACACAATATCTTATCGTTATATCCTCCTATTTTAAATTCAACTAAACATTGTTTAGTGACATTTACCTGATGTCCTTTTTGTAGCCATGAAACTTTGTATGGACTTGGATGTTCAATAGTCTCCAGCTCCATATTTTCTACCATCTCCGTAGAAACGATATTTTTTGTGCTACCACTATCCACGATGACCTTGCATACCCTATCTTTGGTCTTGCAAGCAGTTCGAAAAAGTTTGTTCCTTTGCACTGGATTCTCCGCCTCCTTTTCTGGCGTTAAGAGAACTTTTCTCATCATCAGTGATTTTCCGTCTTCAACATCCTCTGCTTCAACATTCTGTCTTTGTGCTTCGGCAATGTGAGTCTCACCACCTTCTTTCTTCTTATCTGGACATTCATAAGACTTGTGTCAATTCTTTCCGCATGTGACGCATTTTATTACTCCACCTCTGCCTCTTCCTCTTCCTCTAGCGCGAGGAAAAGTGTTATTATTAGCCTATTGTCCTCTCTGTTTGGCATACTGCCCTCTCTGTGAGCTTCCACCTCTCTCAGTTTGAGGTTGAGGTTTCTTCCACTCTTCCTTAGGCTTCTAATTCCTATCTTGTACAACTTGTTTTCCTCTGGGCTGACTTCTGCCTCGTCCTCTTTGACCCTGCTTTCGGCTCAACTTCTCTTCAGCCTTTAGAGCCATCTGTTAAGCATCTTCCACCATTCGGATGGTCATCATGCTCATCTCATCTTGAATGTTGTATCTCAGACCATTCATATACCTGACAACCTTTTCATCATCACTTTCATGATGACCTGCTCTGATGTTCAGTTTGTAGAACTCTTCAGTATACTCTTTTACTAACATCAGTTTCTGTCTCAAATTTTGCATTCTTCGAAACAGAGTAATTTGGTAATCCTTGGGTATGAAATTTGCCTTCATCTTTGCGACCATTCTATCCCAACTCTTTATTTTCTGCTTACCTTTGCAGCGTCTGTCAGCTTGTAGTTCATCCCACCACAATGTTGCATGTCCTTTAAGTCTTGTGACAGCATGTTTGACCTTTTTGTCTTTCTTGACATCTTCATAGTCAAAATACGTGTCCAGAGCTCTAATCCAGTTTAGAAGCTCTTCAACATCCAGGTTTCCCTCATATACTAGAATGCCCAATTTTTCCCTGGCACCCATCCTTGCAACAACCCTGAATAGGCATTCATTTTCTACATCCTCTACTGCAACTTCTTCTCCTTCATGTTCGGCTTCATTTTCACTTTCAGAATCACTGAGATCCCCAGCACCGACTGCATGCCTCTGTGCCATTTCCATAGCATCCATCCTAGCACGTAAGTCACACACATCTCTTGCCTTTGGTGGATCAGGTAATTGCCTTCCCCTTCTTCTTGGCATTTCCCATTCCTCTGGTGGATCGGGTGTTTGTTTGTTTCTTCTTCTTGGCGGCATGGCTGTAAAATTCCTCCTTTCCCTACTACAGAAAGCAAAGAAAATTTTCCTATGCTCTCATACCAAACTTGACGCAAACCCCTCCCTAGACCCGTAGGTCAGGATCTGCACAGGATCTTTTCTTTTTGGCCCCTGAGAGCTTGACTAGCTCTTCTATTTTCCTTTTCGAGAAATCTACCCACAACAACACCTTAAGGGAATTCCTTCTTTTTTCGAGATATCAGACGTCGCGATTTCGTGAATCCCTTGGTCGAGAGCCTTACCTCTTCGACCTCTGAAACAAGAAATACTTAAACACTTGACCCTTCCTGATGTCAATTTTAGCTTTTCGGCTTTCACGAATTTGGGAGTTGCGATGTCGTGCAACTCTACTTGTCGACTCCCGAAATCCCGAAACCTGAATTACCGAAATCCCGAGATCCCCCTTTTAAGGAGATCAATGGCTGTCAACTCTCCCTTGATCCAATGGTCAGCGCTATTTCGCGTATCGAGAGTTCAATATGCCAAAGCTTGAACTTTTTATCCTCTCCACCTTTCGGTCTCCGAAATCCTGAAATTATGAAATAGTACATCACCTTGTTGTTTCACAAACTTGACGGGAAGTCTCCTGTCCTTCCACATGTTGCCTCTTCTTCGTTTCAGGTTTTCTCCCCTACTGTGTCTCGATCTCTCTCCCTCGAGACTTCTGAAACCCTGAACTCCGAAGTTCTGAAAACTTAAGCTTGTTTCTCCTTGTTGTTTTCCACAAATCTCAACAAGAAGCCTCCTTTCCTTCCACGTGTCGCTTTCTCCTTGTTTCGGATTTTCTCCTCTACTATATCCCGAACTCTCTCCCTCGAGACTTCCGAAACCCCAAACTCTGAATTTCCACTTCTCCGCTCTACACTGATGAGAATCCTTTCGAACTTCGGGTACTTGATGTGTCAAGACCCAAACTTGCAACTCGGACTTCCAAAGTCCGAAACTCCGAAATGATCTGACGGCCCCGAAAATCTTGATCAACAATTGACGAGAATATAGGCTATCCAAAGGATGACTTTGTCCTGACCATTATCCCTCTCGCATATTTCGCAGATCCAACGATCCTCGTTGTTTCGAGATTCTCCTCGAAGAATTTCGACCGTCCAAACTTTTCCTCAAAGAAATCTGGTTCTAACTTGGCCTCTACACGATGACCAAAGACTCCTCTTCTACTCTTCAACCCCTTGAAGGCGCGAACTCTCCTAAGCTTCCTTTCTCGAACTCAAATATCCTATGATATTTATGCATGCACTCCTTGTAGCATTCTTCAAATACATCTAAGTATTTGAATCCTTTGACTCTGTGCAACTCCTTGCGACAACAGTCTTCAACCCTCTCCTTGGTTTACAAGTTTTTAACTTCCAACCAGCCTGCGCACACCTTGCATGGCTTATGTGCCTGACTTTCACTTCCACAGAAAATGAGAATAAAGGTAACCCTCCTGAGCTTTCAGAGATGAACTCTGAACCCGTCAACACACTCCTTGCAAATTCTCCACTGCACTCCTTGCAAGAACTTTTACTCAAGAAGAGAAATAATTGAAACTCATTTCCTTACTCTCTCAGACTTCAAATACTCAACATGAAATCAAACATACATAGCATAAAAGAAAATGTACAATAGAAAGAGTAAAACAACCATGAGCATAACATTCAGCATGTATACACAGAAAGCATTAGAACACCATGAGTCTGAATCAAAGCTTCATATATTAATCTCAGAACTTCTGTACATGGGCTCTTCTACACAACTCTCTGCTTCTTCTCTTCTCTATGCTCTATGCTCAATTGATAATATTGCTAATGTTACAAATGATACAAGATGAGGGTGTCTATAGTTAGTTTTCCCTCCTATGCTCTAAACTATCTAATCTGCATTTAAATCTACCTACTTACATTAATTATGTATAAATGCCTTCACCTACTACAGATGAGAGCAATTGCTCAAGATCTGTTTACAATGTCTAAGTGTGCTTCCTCTTAACTATTACATTAATGTTTCAAAACAGTTCAAAAAATGTGCGTTGGTGCTTTCCAACTGTCTTCTGTCTTCGCGCTTGCTTGTTGCTTGCGATGCTCCTACATCATCCTCCAACATATTTTGTAGTGTTTTTACATTCTCATCACTTTACCTCTATGAAGCGAATCTTCCCTCAGCATCAACATGTAGGATTAATACTTTTTCATTTAGAGATTCATATCCAACACTTTTGTGTTTCAATTACCATTCAAAAAATGAAATATGATTAGTATCGATCTTACTTGAAGGTTCGACATGTGCACCTCACAAGAGCTTTTTTGTCGACTCCACCTTGATTCTCTATTGGGAAAATTGGTTATCCCGGTGGCATATGTAAGATATGCCCTCTCACTTATGCATTGGAGGGTTTTTTGAAGTCCCCAAATGTTGGGTCATGGGGGGAGGGGGGCATTAGCCCCCCCCACCCCCTGTATGGGGGTTTGAGGGCAAAGCCCCTAGATTTTTTTTAAGAGGTTTTTGCCTCTATTTTTAATGGTTTTTCGACACATGGTTTTCACTAATGTTTTTCTAATTCTAGTTAAGGAAACAAGTTTGTTGACTAATCTAGGTCAATGGATTAGGAGTTTTGGATGTCGCGGGATATATATATATATATATATATATATATATATATATATATATATATATATATATATATATATATATATATATATATATATATATATAAGTAATGGATTAGGAGTTTTGGATGTTGCAAGATCACACACACACACACACACACATAGAGTATTAAACAATGAAGATATATTATTAATAAAGAGTCAGAGGTGTAGATATAAAGAGGTTGTTGGTTTTCTGAGTTTGGGTTGTTGATGTTAGTGGGAGAATCAGACAAGTATTTCCAGACATGTCTATGTGTTCTAGATGTGTAAAAATCATCGAAATCCTTTTAGCTTGGTAACTTTACTTTAATTAAAGGAATTATTAAAGTAAAGTGTTTTTATTAATTAATTAATTAATTATTTGAGTTATTTTAGTAAATTCTAAATGTTAGCATTTAATAATATACATTGATCTCAAGTGAGGTGAGAAGTAATCTAAATCGTCAATCACTTTGGAGATTTGGTTTAGGTTATAACTCAAGATTATAAAAGCAAGGCTAGGGTAAAGGAGAAGACACTTTACTTGACATGAGTTGTGTCGAGAGAGTCGACATGGAGAGGGTTGGATCATGAAGAACTGTGATTCAAAGATATCTCAGATAGGTGGAGAAGGAATTCCATCTAGATATCATACATGTCAAGGAGAAGAGAGAACATAGGCAATCGCAAGTGGGTTTCAAACAAACGAAGCCACAAGAAAGGATTGCATCGTATGAAGTTTTCCATATTGTATTTCCATACGTGTAAGTGGGTTCCAGTGGAGACAAGAACGTATACGCTAGAGAAGTTAAGGACATGCACATACACCTCGAAACATTTGCAGATTTGGGTTGTACAACATAATATACTTTACCATGTTTGTATGTAGTTGTATTTCTCTTAGTGGGCCACTATCCCTATTACGAGAGCCATGATTTTAACATAATAAAATCATTCTCAACATTGGTTTTCCCTCCGGGGTTTTTCTAGGGGTCTCTACCCAAAAATATTGGTGTTTATGTGTGCATGATTTGGTTTCCATTTTTGCTTCCGATATATTTTTTTGAGTTGAATATTTCAGCAGTGTATTTTTGTTTTGTGAGATGCTAATTTGATATGTAGTAAGGAAATCACTAGATAACAAGATACCTAGTTGCTAGAGTAAGAGGTTTTAAACATGGTATCAGAGTTCATGCTCTGAAGGGAATTCAGATCTTAGATCCATAGAATTTGATCGTAGATCTATCATATCTGCATGATATCTTAGCAGATCCATAACCAACAAGTGGAAATCAAAGGATGGATTTCAGGGAAATAATTGTATTGAGGTAGAACTAGGGTTTTGCAAGTTTACGGGGGTGTACGTAGGTTACAAAATGGATAGGTGTGCACATACATGGGTCTCTTTGGATATTATTTTGTATACGCAGGTTGAAGTAAGCACAATCATATACATACACGGGTTCCAGTGGTGACATGAATGTACAAGTCTGTATAGGTCAGTACAGGGGCAGTTTTCCACAATAGGTTTTTATGATGATAAACCACTTATCCTT
>ML779178.1:778130-836247 GCA_009831015.1 Picea engelmannii | reverse complement strand
AAATAAACTTAAGGACGTAAACTAAAACCCTCCTAAGTGTTAGTTAAAGTCTTCTTAAAATTAAAGGGGGTAAAGTAATGAGGGAGATAAATTAAGTGAAACCCATGGCTTTTAAATTATAAAGAAGAATTAAAATTATTAAACTGTGGGAGTATAAAAGCTAGGATTTTAGAAATACAATGAAAAGATTAATAAGTGCTTTATCATTTTGGGTTTTAAAAAAATAAAATAAAAATAAATAAATAAACAAAATAAAAATAAAAGAGGAAAGGAACAATTAATAGAAATAAGGAAACTTGTATTAAAGGAAACTTAATATTGGAAAGTAGGAGACATAGGATAAAAAGCGAAAAGGAATCATCATTTAAGGAGTTACTAAAAATCAGAAACTTCATTTTAGGAAAGTTATTAAAAGCATGTGAGGGGATCTAGGAACCCTAGGAGTAATTTTAGGAGCGATTAAAGGGGGGGTGAGGGAATTGAGTCTTTTAATTATTAAAAAGAAATGAATTTTTGGGAGAACCGTGGGGATTAGTGACACTTGGACGGCAGTGAATTTTTAGAGGTTTGTCATAAAAATTTAATTAATAATGATTCAGGAAAGTAGGTGGGTCTCAAATTTCTATAAAAGAAGGGGAAAAGAAGGAAGAAAGGGATGAACGGTTAGCGTAACGTTACGGTGCCAGATTGTGGCTTGACAGATTGCTTGTGAGGAGTTGGCTTTATCTCAGCTGTATTGGAGTGGTAGCTCAGCCTTGGAGGCGAGCTGAGAAGCTAGTCTTATCTCTGGATCTTGTGTGGCCCCTTTGCGCCTCGGGGGGCTAAGGGGGAAGCAGAGTACCCCTAGCGATTGGCTGTGAGGTACCGGTGAGCTTTCTGGAGTCGGCGAGCGGGAGCGGCAAGGACCGCGGGACGTGACACGGAGCGCGAGACGTCTTCCGAAGCAGGCGAGTGGCAACAGTATGATTTTATTTCTGGTAGAGTAGACTGCCTATTTATTCTATTAGGTGATTATGTTGTATTGTTGTAAGATGTTGCTTCAGCTGGTGTGGTTCGTTTTTGTATGCTACAACGATATTGTTCGGGAACCTTTTGTTGGGGTAGATGTTCTGAATTTGCTGTCATTTGTATGCCAAAAAATTGTCTGTATTAGTTACCGTTGTACTCTGGAAATTACCTGAAATGGAAATCGTCTTGTATTCGAAAAATGGTCCGAAATTGTCATCATTGTAGTCTGCATTTCGTCCGAAATTTGCTGCTATTGGTACTCTGGCAATTCGAATGCTATTTGTTCTGCGCATTGATCAGGAAGGTTTAAATTCGTTGGGATTTTCGTTTTTATTCTTGCTGCAAAATTTCATTGAGGATAATGTCGTTCCGATCCTGTAAATTCGTTGGGACATTTCGTTTTCCTTGACTGTTGCATTTTCGTGCGTATATGGATGAGTTTGTTGCCGGAAACTCGTTGAGTCTTTTGCTGGGTTTATGACCGTAATTTCGTGATTAATTGCTGCCATCAGTTTTTTTGTTGTGGGCGTGTGAATGATGGTGGGCGCTTTCATTGTTTATGGGTGTTTTTGTTATTGTTTGGATAATGTATTTCAACGGAACTGTAACTTGATATACCGTGGCGTTGTTTTTTGGGGATTGTGGGCGTTTTCTTTTGTTACAGTGGGCATTTCGATGGTGGGCCGTTTGTTTCATAATCTGCTGTCCTTTCGTTGTAAAAATTATGTCCTTCGTTTCCAATTTCGCTGTCATTCATTTTCTTAACCTTCTGGCATTTCATTGGTGTATCCTGGCAATTCGTCTTACCTCCTGGCAGTTCCTTTTAATCCTGGAAATCCAAATTTTGTTTTGGCAACTTGCATGACAGTCTGTAGATGCGTTCTATCACCAGTATGCATTTGTCTGTGGCGATTTAAATGGCATTCACTGATATTTATTGGGCACCCATTGGTCTGCGTTTAAATGGTTATGGTCTGCATTTTATTCTGGGTCTGCGTTCCTCTTTCCTGGGCGAAATCACAGATGCGTTTTCCTTTTTGGGGTCTGCGTTTTCATTGCATACAGTGGCATTTATTTCATGGGTGTTTTGGTATGCGTTTGTTTGGTTACCTGTTACTGCGCACGAATTTAACCTTGTAAGCTTTAATTCCACCCAATATGTAATATGATGTTAGTTCTGTACATCGATTTTTAAAATTATTGTCATTTAAAATTGTTATTTTATATATTGTCATTTTCTTAATATTAATGTTATCTCGTTAGTTTCAATTCGATGTTACCTATTTGATTGATATATAATTGTTATTGAGTTAGTAATGGTCGTTCCTTATCCCTCACAAAGATTAATTTTGGAGAAAAAAAAAAGGGAGTAAAAGCAGAGTGAACACTATTTTATTTCCTTTCAGTTAATATGGAATTAAATGACTAAATTTGTTAACTGCTTTTGTGTGGTAAGCAATGTCGGGTTCTAATGCTTTTTTCCATTATGGTTAATAACATTGCAGCTGGTAAGTCTTTTCCGGAATACTAATGTTTTTGCCTTATTGTATTGAAATTCTAAGGGGTTATGTATATTGAGTTTATGGAAAGTCGATGCATTAATTATTGAGTTTATCAAGATTATATGGAAAGTTATGCATACGGAGTTGTATGGAAGGTTTATGTATAGTGAGTTCATTGAGTCTATATGGAAAGTTCATGTGTTAATTATTGCCTCTAAATTTCTAGCTACTAGATGTATGTTGAGTTGAGTTAGACGRCTCCTTTGGCAAATATGAAAAGCAACATAAAATGCAATATTAAAAGCAATATTAATATTTGTTTAAATAGAGAGGTTGATACTAGTCTAAAGCGCAATGTTAATATTTGTTTAAYTGCCTTGTAAATACTTGTTCGAATTGCAATATTAATATTTGTTAAAGTGAAATGTTAATAATGATGTTTAAAGCGAAATGTTAATATTTGTTTAACTGCCTTGTAAATACTTGTTCGAATTGCAATGTTAATATTTGTTAAAGTGAAATGTTAATATTTGTTTAACTGCCTTGTAAATACTTGTTTGAATTGCAATGTTAATATTTGTTAAAGTGAAATGTTAATAATGATGTTTAAAGMGAAATGTTATTATTTGTTTAACTGCCTTGTAAATACTTGTTCGAATTGCAATATTAATTTTGTTTAAAGTGAAATGTTAATAATGATGTTTAAAGAGAAATGTTAATATTTGTTTAACTGCCTTGTAAATACTTGTTCGAATTGCAATATTAATATTTGTTTAAATTGAAATGTTATTGATGACGTTTAAAGCGCAATATTAACCTTTGTAAGGTCATTGTAAAGTATGGTAATAAATTGGGAGGCAAGGTGAGATAATATGGAGAATTTGGCTATTATTCAATCACGGATGAGTCATAGACATTGCCTTGTCTTTAATTTTAATGGTCGTCATCCGAGTCCTTGTGTTGCGCCTTCTGTAGAAGACGTGGTTGCTCTTTCGTCTATGGTTGCGCTGGGTTGTAATAATTTGTCGATTGGACTGCTTGTGTCGGGCAGGGTATAGACACCTCCTTGTAGCCTTAGCATAGATGTCTGGGTGTGTGATTTTTCTGCGTAAAGAATCCAGTGTCGTATCAAAAGTCTCGGGCCCCTTAAAGGCAGGGTTTCCACTCTTGCGACACACCTAACAGAGATTTACTAGTTTCTGCCTGAGCAGTCGGCCAGGAGCCTGTCTAATCTTCTTTCGAGAAGACATAAGACTAAAATCCCTTCTTTTCTGTGCAGAAATAGTAAACTCTAGTGTTGGATTCTTACATATGGGATTGTACTGTACTTAACCCCTGGTGTCGTTTCCTGCTTACAGCTGCTAGTTGTACGCCTTATGTCTAGGGGAGTTTATTGCTTGTTGTCACTGTGATATGTTGGGATCGTCTTGTTGTGTTTGTATTGCTTGTGTCTTGTTCTAGGCCGGGTTACTAGTTTCTGCCTGAGCAGTCAGCCAGGAGCCTGTCTAATCTTCTTTCGAGAGGACATAAGACTAAACGCCCTGCTTTCCTGTGCAGAAATAGTAACCCTAACACCTTGGATTCTTCCCTCTGTGTTCTTACTGTGCACCCCCAATATGTCTTAATGTTTGTGTTGTGCGCCTCATGCCTATGGTCGCATATTGTTGCCGTTACTCATTGTGTGCCTTCAGTCTGCTTGTGCTGAACTTCGTGGTTGTGTCTTGTTGGTTGTTGAGTGGCGACGTAGATTCAAGTGTGTTTGTTACTTCTACCCGTACGCACACACCTTAAACAAAAAAAAAAAAAAAAAAAAATCACCTGTTCTCAGAGTTGTTGTCGTAACGAGGAGGTCGTTACACTCATGCTCCCTGTGGAACCATGCCTCTGTCCTCTGCATATCTGTGACCATTGATCCCCCTGGAATCATGCCTTTTTCCTCTACATCTAATAAATTTCTCCCCATTTGTCATCAATGGAAAATGTATCTTTCCATCTGGGGTTGTTCCCCCTAACTAAATTGTCCTCTTTATGGTGTTTCCTCGTGTACATCTAAGACATATAAGATAAGCATTCAAAAACATTCATTTTGGAGTAGAAATAACTATGAGTCTCTGGCGAAGATACTCAAAGGCTTCTCGTGGAAGTGGTTTTGTAAATATGTCGGCCACTTGTTCTTGTGTGCCCACATACTCAACTCTGATGTTGTTTTATGCAATATGTTCCCGTAGAAAGTGATACTTGATTGGAATGTTCTTCGACTTGGAGTGCATCACTGGGTTCTTTGAGATACTGATGGTGCTTGTATTATCACAATAGATTGGAATGGGCTCATCATACTCAACCTGTATATCTATCAGAGTTTGTTTCATCCAAAGAACCTGTGTACCGCATGTTTTTGTTGCAATATACTCTGCCTCAACTATAGATAGAGACATTGATGATTGTTTCTTGCTTATCCATGATACTAAACACTCACCCAAGTAGAACGTTGCTCCACTGGTGCTTTGTCGGTCATCAATACAACCTGCCCAATCTGCATCAGTACAAGCAATAAGAGATAGATCATTTCCTCTTGGATACCATAATCCAAACTCTTATGTTCCTTTCAGATATCTAAAAATCCTCTTCACTTCTAACACATGTGATTCCTTTGATGCTACTTGAAATCATGCCACATGTCCAACGGCCTACATTACATCTAGTCTGGATGTTGTCACATATAGTAGGCTACCAATTATTGACCTATATTTTCTCTGATCTGTAGACTTTGAATCATCATCTTTGCTTAACTTGCAACTGGTTTGCATGGGAGTGATAATTGGTTTGCAATCTTTGATTCTAAACCTCTTTAGAATTTCTCTGATATACTTGGTTTGAGAAATAAAAATTCCTTGGTTGCTTTGATGTATCTGAAGTCCCAGAAAGAAGAATAGTTCTCCAAGTAATGACATTTCAAATTCATTATGCATATCCGTTGCAAATTTTTGTCTTAACCTGTCATCATCACTACCAAAAATAATATCATCAACATAAAATTCAATTAATAAAATACTATATTGACTTACCTTGATGTAGAGGTTATTGTCTGCACTTCCTTTTCTGAACCCTGTTTGTTGTAGATATTTATCCACTCTAGAGTACCATGCTCTAGGAGCATGTTTTAGACCATACAAGGTCTTCTTTAATTTACACACGTAATCTGCATTCTCTGACAACTGAAATCTTTTTGGTTGTTTAGTGTAGACTTCTTCTTCAATTTTCCCATTCAAAAAAGATGATTTTACGTCCATCTGATACACTTTAATATTTTTGGAGCATGCATAAGCTAAAAGAAACCGGATTTCTTCCATTATGGAAATTGGAGAAAATGTCTCTTCAAAGTCAATTCCTTCAACCTGTGCATATCATTTACATACCAATCTAGCTTTGTTCCTTGTAACCTGTCCATCTTCATTCAATTTATTCTTGTATATCCACTTTGTGCCGATCACATTCTTATCCTTTGGTCTTACAATTCCCAAGTGTTATTTTTCTCTATTTGATCCAATTCTTCATCCATGGCCTTGTTCCAAAATTCATCATTGTTGGCCTCTTCAAAAAAAGTTGGTTCAATCGTAGATGTGAGTGTTAGGTGTGTTTGTTTTGGTGAACTGATTCTTCTTCTAGCCTCAACTCCCGTGTCTTTGTTTCCAATAATCTGATCTAAAGGATGATTCTGCTGTACTCGTCTGCTAGATGTTTTTGGAGTTACTTGTTGAACTTGCTCTTCTGTTTCTGTCGGATCATCTTCGTCTTCCCCTTCCTTTTAATCTTTTATTTCTTCTTCGTAAAGTTGTTCCATTGATTCATTTTCTTCTCTCTTTAATTATTTCCTATCTATTTCATCAATTGTTACGTTGATGCTTTCCACCACTTTGTTCAATCTCAGGTTGTAACACTTGTATGATTTTCTTTTACTTGAGTAACCAACAAGTACTCCTTTGTCCACACAAGAGTCAAACTTTCTCATTCTTCCATCTTCTCTTTTGATGTAGCATTTGCTTCCAAAAACTTTAGAGTGCTTTACATTTGTTGGTCTTCCTTTGCATAGCTTGTAAGCAGTTTTTTCAGCGTTGTTTCTGAGCATTACTTTGTTTTGAATGTGAATTGTTGTATGCACTGCCTGTGTCCAAAAAATGTATGTCAATTTTGAATCCATTAGCATTGTTTGAGCCATTTCCTGTACTTTCTTATTCTTTCTTTCAACAGCTCCATTCTATTGAGGTGTCCTAGCAACAAAGAATTGTCTTTTTATTCCACGATTGTCGCAGTAGTCCATAAATTCCTTTAAAGTGAACTTTCCTCCATTATCATATCTCAAGAATTTTATTTTTGAATCCATTTCATTTTCAACCATTTCCTTGTAGATATTGAAGTTTTCAAAATCTTCTGACCTGTTCTTGAGAAAATAAATTGTGGTCATTCTTGTATAATCATCAACTAGTAACATAAATTATTTCTCACCTTTTAATCCCTTTGTTGTAGTTGGTCCAACTAGATCAGTATGCACAATTTCCAGTGGTCTTGTCATTGAATATTCCTTTGATTTGAACCCAGTCTTTGTTTGCTTTCCTTTTTTACAATGCTTGCATAAAGTGTTGGTTGGTTTCGTGATATGAGGCATTTCTCCCACTGCTTATCTTTTGTTGACTTTGACACGGTTATCAAAATGTATGTGACTCGTTCTTCTGTGCCATAGCCAACTCTCATCTTCCTTTTCTAGACAACACTTTTCATTTCCAATTTCACTTAACACATATATGTTGCTTGAATTTCTCACAGTTGTAGCAATCAATTTTCTTGAACCTTCTTTTCTTATCTCACACTTTTGTGAATAGAAAGTAACTTTATGAGCGTGGTCACACATTTGACTCACACTTAGAAGATTATGTTTCATATCTTCTACTAGTAGAACATTTTCTGCCTTTGTATTCTTGTTCCCAATTATGACTATGTCTTTTCCAATGATTTTGGTTGAATCATCATTTCCGAAGGAGATTGATCCATCTCTTTCCTTTTGTAATGTAAGAAACTTGTCTCTATCACCTGTCGTGTTTTTAACATCCACTATCAACATACCAACCACGTTTCTTCTGCTTAGCTTGTAGATCGAATGTGCATTCTTCATTTCTATATCGATCATGCTTTCTCATCCATGTCCTTTTTTGAGGTTCCTATCTATGACTGTTGTTATTATGTTGTGATTCTCTAGGAGGGACTATCATTCTGCAATCTTTGGCCATGTGTCCAAAATTGTTACATTTGTAACATTCCACTTCAGTGCTCAAAGATTTAAACCTATTGTAACTTCTACTCTGTGTTTCACTAGGCCTTCTTAGATAACCCCTTTGTGTATGAATTTCAAAGTTGTTTATGTTCCTGTTGTTAGCTCTGCAGTTCATAGATTTATGTCCAAAATTATTACATGAATAACATAAACCAAAAAAGATAGTTTGATACCTTAGAGTTGAAGATCTTTTGAAACGAGATACTCTTATGAATTCTTCTTCTTCCTGATGCCTATATGTCGGTTATTGGTTATAAAATTTGAATCTTCTCGATGGAGGAGTGTCCCTGTAATATTCATTGTAGATCTTCCTATCCCCCTTGATTTTTTTTGCAAAGATTTTTGGATATGTTTCTTGCTCTGTTGTTTTGGAGCTTGATCATTTTTCTGTCTGATTGTATCCAAGTTTGGACTCGTCATGATGAGATTTTTTACTGCTGATAAAGTCATCCAAAACTTTTGAGTTGTTCTACGCATTTTTCTTTTGAATATTATTTCTTAATGTGACAATCTCTGCTTCCAAATTTCCAATGATCTTGTCTTCTTTTTCTAGTTGTTCTTTGAGTGTTTTTTCAATTCTTTTATCTTCTTCTATTTGAACCTTCAAATTTGTGATCATTTGTTCTAGTTCTTGAGTGTCTTATTTATTATCTAGTTCTTCTTGTAGTTTCTTGTTTTTCTTCTTTTCTCTTCTGATAATTTCTATGGCACACATTAATTTGTCTCGATAGTCAACTTATGCCTCTTCAATTTCTTCTTAGACTTCTTCATATTCTTCTTTGGATTCCTCATATTCTTCTTTGAAGCCTTCTTTATCATAGCCTTCTACTTCCATGAATAGAACTCTTTCTATATCACTGTCACTGACTTCATCTTCATCTGATGATGAGATGTCTTCTTTGGTGCATAAGTTTTTCTTGAAAACTTTATTTGTGGTTCTTTTTCCTTTATATGTTTGTTTGCCTTTTGAGTAACCTTCATCATTTTTCTTTTTCTTATAAGGACATTTGTTAGAAAAATGACCAATACCATCACAATTAAAACAAATTAAAGGAATATTACCTCTATACCTATCGTCGGTTTCCTTGTTCTATCTTTTGACAAAGTTGGCCACTTCTTCATCATCTTTCGAGACGCCACTGCTACTGCTATGTTCTTATTTTTTCCTTCCCTTTTGATTTGAATTTTTGGATGCTTTGAAGGTTGTTTCTTTTATATCTGGATTTTCCTGTTCAGTTCTCATTTTATATGCTGTGAATATTCCATGTAATTCATCCATGCTTATTGAGTTTAGATATGATCTTTCATCTAGTGTTGATATCTTAGGGTCAAATCTCATTGGAAGAGATCTTAGTTCTTTTTGAACAATTACAGATTCTTTGATTTCTTCTCCCAATCCTATGATTTCATTTACTGTTTCATCAACTCATAAAAAGTAAGCTGCAATATTCTCATCTTCCTTCATCTTAAGTTGTTCGAGATGACCTCTGTAAGTTTGAAGCTTTGCTGCTTTGAATTTTAAATCTCCTTCATAAACATTTTGAAGTTTGTCCCAAATCTCTTTAGCATATTTACAATGCGCAACTTTGGTGAATATCGTTTCACTAAGACCATTCAGAAGTGCATTTTTGGCTTTGGAATTATTCTGACCGAGTTTCACTGCTTTGTCATTTGTTGGTGGAACTGCTGGTGTTGTGTATCCATCTACAATTGATTGTCAAATTTCAAATCCCTGTGCATGTATATATGTTTTCATCCTTATGCTCCAAAATTCATACTTCTGTCCATTGAACTGTGGTATTCCATTTTTATACAAATTGTTGCTATCCATGACCACTAAACAAGTGCATCAACCATGCACCAACCTATAGATCATACACATAAACAAATGGATAGCAAAAAATTGTTATTTCATTTTTATACAAATTGTTGCTATCTATAAATGAACAAATGAACAATCATACACATACATAGTGCACCGATGTTTTACGTGGAAACCCAAAGTGGGAGAAAACCACAAAATGTTTTTTCTTATATGTCTTGAAGAATTACATTCATTGGAAGCACCAACTTCCTTTGTTTTTCAGCTGGAACTGGAAGGAGGCTCCAACCCCCTTGTTTCTCAGGCTACAACCTGAGGGAAGCTACAACTCCCCTATTCTCTAGCTACAACTAGAAGGAGGCTACAACCCCCTATGTTCTCAGGCTTCAAATGGAAGGTGGCTACAACCACCTGTCCTTGCCTCGTCCAACTGCCCTGAAGTAGAAGTAGAATGATAGAACCATTGTCACACTATCATTGTGAGATATACCAATAAACCTGAACCATGCATCAACCATGCATCAACCTATACCTCAACCTATAATCAACCTATACCATAAACAAATGCATCAACCATGCACCAACATGTACCAAACAACTTGTAATCAACCTGTACCATAAACAAGTGCATCCAACCATGTACAAAGTATGTACCAATCATGTTTCAACTACTCATCCACTATGACTCATCAATATGTACCAACATCATCAACTATCCACCTCATGTATGTGTCAACTCATCAACTACTTGTCTCAACCATGTACCCAATATGTACCTTAACCAAAAGTCTTCATCAAATCCAAATATGATTTGTAACTTTGTAATAGACCTAGTGTATATGATCACATAGTTGCAAACCTTCATTAACTTTCACAACAAGAGACTAGCATTTTCATCAAACGTTTCTTTAGTCTCACATGACTAGTTTGGGATTAGTCAACAACACTAACTTGAAATAATCATAACTATGTACCTTTAATGAATAAAGATCTGAAAATAGTACACAGTGTTATTCAGTTTGTTTTATGCAATTCCTCTAGGGGTCACTACTTGGAACCTCTCATAAAAGGGGTTATAGCAAAAATGGCATACCTTGTTGAATTCTGGCTTATTCTAGAGAGTGACCTTGTAGAGCGTACCCCGCATAGAATATTTGTTGAATGGATATGAAAATGTTACAAATAATACTACAGACTTTACTATAACCAACACATTTGGTCTTACCGAATTTGGATCTGTTATGAACAACTTATGAAATTTTTACCCGAAACACATGTTTTAAACTAGTTTCTGGACTAGCCACAAAAGTTATTTTCCACAGAGTGTAAATCCAAAAATAAAACGAACCACAAGCTGAATAGTTTACCACAGATACTTGGATATGTTTTATCAATGGCCTATCAATTTCATGATCTGAATCATTCTACAAAAAAGGTTATTGCGAAAATGGTGAGATGACCTGTAAATAACATACCTTGGAAAACACCATCAAAAGAATTTATCCTCCCTTGAATTCTAGCCTTCTTTTCTTCACCTTCCCTATGAAATTTGGCTTAGATATCATTTGGTTACCTCAGTCACCTACAGATATTCAATATGCTCAAGTGTGATGTAAAATGAGAGAGCCTTGCCTCTTATTTATACTCTCCAAGTAATTTCCTTAAAAACATCTAGGTCACTTTGCCCACTTTCCTTATTTTAGGGTTAACCCACTTCTAATTTCTTCATTAAATTTATGATTTAAATAATTTATTTTGTATTCAAATTTGAATTATAGTGCATTCATCACTTCATTTTATTATTTACCTTCTAAAATCTCTTAAACCACTTTGACTGCTTTGACCTTTTGGGGCTTTTAGATGACATATGAGGGTCCTCCAACTTCGTAAGACCATAAAGCTCAAACTGTGAGGAGTTATGTGACGTTCCACATACCACCAGAAATTGAATGACATGTAATATTCATATATAATAGTATTACCTACAAATATATCAAAACTCATACCATTATCCATCAAACAAACTTGGGTCCATTACCCAAACCTGGTTTCTCCAACTTCTCATGGCCATAACTCTCTAACCATGAGGAGCTATGTGATGTTCCACATACCACGGGAAATGGAATGACATGTACTATCCATATAGAATAATATTACCTTCAAATATATTAAAACACATACCATTATACATGAAACAACCTTGGGTCCATTACCCAAACCTTTGTGCTACCAGAATTCGCTATCGAACTTTCTTCAAGGGTTGACATCAATGACAACCAACCTTAATCAATGGTTATTTTGATGCATGCCCCCGAAATCCTAACCTATACTAAAATGTTCTTTGGTGACCTCATGAAGAAGTATTTTAGTAGGTTCTTTAGATTTGTGTTTTTTTAATTTTGGGATTGCGGTCATGGACCATTCCATTTACTTAAGGGTGTGTTTGAAGGATATTTAAAACTATTTAGTCTTTCTAATTCTCCTAGATTTCATTTGGGAGCAAGGAGAATAACGCACTTGAAAAAAGTGAACTACAGATGCCTTAATGTGTGTGAGTAAAATGGTTTGAAAGTGTGAAGTGTGAAAATGATAATGTGTGAAATTGGAACATGTGGACATTGTGAAATTATAAATTGCTTGAAAAAAAATCTAGTCCTAGATAGTCAATATTTGGACATATGGGGTATGTTATCCCTAAAGTTGTCCCCTATTGCTAAGGGGAAATCTAGGGCACTTCAGTTATTGCAATGGTTTGGTTTGGTATAATTTTGTGAACACTAGTGGATCAGGTAGATCTGAAGAGAAAGGAGAGAGAGTAAGGCGTTGGACTAAAACACATAGAGATATGATCAATGATCACTTCCAAAAAATCATTGGGAATGGAGTCTCTCTTACTAACATTCTCTGAATCAGAGGTAATCAAGCTAAATAGAAGACAAAAGATTTATCATTATGTAATCAAGCTAAATAGAAGACAAAAGATTTATCATTATGGAAAGTAGAAGAATAAAAAAACAAACATGAATCTCATTGAGATATAATCTAGATCATCTTGCACATTCATGAGATCAAATATCCATAGATAGAAATTCTTCATGAAAATGAATAGAAAATACTTGAAAAAGACACATAAATTGCAACTAGATACAGTGAAATCTTCACTGCATTAAGAATCTCTAATTCATGGTAAAGAGTTGATTCTCAACCATCTCAACTTTTTCAAGCAATAAGAAGGAAGGAATTGGTAAAAAAAAAAAAAAGGTAATATACTGATAATTCAACCCTCAACCCTCAAAATTATCTGATAACAAATGTTGTAAAGACAAAGAGACAAAAATGTTTACAGGGTTACATTAGTAGGCACATGGCCTCTACCTCCCAAGTCCCTTTCTCGAGCCCCCCAACTTCCAAGAGGAAGATCCACTCTTCAATATTTTTCCTTCATTATATGATAGATAGGGATTCCATTTCAATCATAGCAATTAGTTACAAAAGAAAAGGATCGAAGATCCTCTTTGCCAAAAGTAAAGATAACTAAAGATGATGTGTAACTGAAAATTAGGAGAGTTGTTGTATATCCCTCTTTCATGGTAACCTCTTTGACAAAACCTTAGTTGGATCTTACCTTTGATTATCTTTCAGTGTTGATGATAACACGTGTAAGGGATGATAATTATGCTATGGAGAAGCATAGGAACCACTGGATCAACTGCTACCTTTGAAAATTCAATACTCTAGTTTTTAGAACAATACAGGCATTTCGGCAGCGTTTTTGTACTGAGATAATGGTAAACGCTACCAAAATGACTCCACATGAAATTTTTCAAAATAAATAATCCCAGCTGCAAAACCTGAGTTAAATTTCTTCAGAGACAGAGTGCTTAAGTGTTGACAACTTTCAAAAAGTCTTATACAACCTGGGATGTGAACCATAGAGCACAAATATAAAAACTTTATCGTCAATCAACAAAAATACTTTGCAGGAACAAAAATGGATTTTATATGAAACTAAACCAAAATGATATCTTCTTCCCTGCTACATTTGGAGACTTCTTTTTGCTCATATTCCACAGCACATCCATCTATATTTCCCTGTAGAATTTCCTGTTGCCCACCACTACTGCTTCTCTTCAAATCCTTGAATCTCCTGGGGTTGTTTCGATGAATCAAATATTCTTTCAACGTTCTTCTTTTCATCAAGAGAAAGATATGCCAAAAATGATTATCTTGTAGCATCATATTTTTCAGTTGCATCAAAGGCTTTGAAATAAATAAAACTATTTCTCAAGTTTCCGAAGAACTTCCTTTCTATCCACATGCATGCACATGCGGTTTCACAATTTCCTTTCTCTCCACATACCTGCACATGCCACATAGCAATAACAATAGGAAATCACCAGATGGATCCTTCACGAGCTCTTTGGATGCAATAACAGTTGTTGGCGCATCCTTTCAACCCTTGGCATTTGACTCTACATCCTCGGGCAACCTCCATCGGCACTGTTGAACACTTGTCACTTGAATCCGATCTCGGGCTTTGGTACTTAGATGCATAGATAGAACGCTTTCCCCGAAACCTGTGCATTCTCGGTGTTTAACATTTGAATGGGCGCCCTGTTTTGTGCAACGGGAAATATCCCATATGTATGGGAAAAAAGCTACTTCTGTAATTTATATTCGTAGGTGTAATCATACTTACTAAATTCTCCGTGCATTTATGCTCTAGTGTGGGCTCCTCCCTTGATATTCGTTGCCTTTTTTGACACTTTTGCGCCCTATGGGGGCTTAATGTGTGGTGCGTACTTGGACTCGACCATGTATGCGTGAACTTCAAATTGGAGATTGGGCCCATTGAGCCAAAAAAATCTCAAAATTGTTAATACTATCAGCTATCAGAGGAAAATTTGAAGACAAATTGACACAACGGATAATAGGCAAGAAGCTAAAATTTATTAAGGTCCTCACAACCTTTAACTCCCAAGTTCTTTTTCGAAAATAAAGCTTCCCTAGATTATGAAAATATGGGGATAATTATGATCTTTCCAATAATTTAAACTTCCTAATGTTTATTTTTACAATGATTTAAACATCCTAGAGTTGTATTCCAAACAAACAATGGATATGTGCACATGTATGGGTTCTTTTACTCCACCTAGTTAGTTATTTGTGTGTTGTATTTTTGAAAAAACTTGAAAAAAAAAAAAAAAAGTCAAGATGTCCACACTTGGGGTGCTTACTTACAACCTTAGCTTAATCTCTATGTGTTGTTGTAAATGGAGATGGAGATATATTTTAGGTTTTTTTTTATCTACCAAGATCACTCAAGGAGTACGAAGTAGAGATCATAACAAGGTAAAATAGGTAGGCTCCTAGTCCCAAAAAAAACTCATGTGCTCAAGATTCCATTCAAGTGGCAAGGAAAAAAGAAAAAATGGTTATTTTCGTGTCACTTACCTATCTAGTTTGACTTATCTCCTATGCAAGAATGAATTCCAAAGTGAATTTTTGATGTTCACAAATTGTAATAAAAATAACCATTTTCTCTTATCAACAGGGTAAAGTGAAAATCAGCTACGACCTAAGAAAAAAGGGGATCTATGTAAGTCCCTGTTGAAACAAAACCATGGAAGGCGTAGATTTCACAAGAAGAAAACGTCATAAGAGGTGAGAATTGCATGGCTCTATTCATCTATTGTTTTGAAATCCATGTAGAGTTTAGAACCGCAAATAGAAAAAATTTGCACTAATTCCCACAATGATGAAGGTATAAATTGTTAGGATATTTAGACACTTAGGAGTTAGTTAAGATCTACTTGGTCTATTGTGTCGTTAGGTAAAAGTGTGTTTTCTAGTGTGTTTCTTTAGTATGCATTAGTATGCATTTGTAGTTAGGAAATTCGACAGTCACGATATGTTCCCAACATAGAGTGATCTGACGGTTCATAATCTCCTCGATCTTAACGGCCATTGATCCATGGCTTAACACCCGATTGGTTCATGATATCTATTTAAAGAGCATGAAGGGTTATTTTCTGATGATCGATTGTGAGAAAACATCTTGTAAAATCTCTCTGTAATCTTTTTTTTTGCATTAATACTCTGCTTCAAGTGGCCGCGCTGGCTGGGGTCGTGGATGTTTCCCCGTAGGGGTTTTACCACATGAAAACATCGGTGTGTTGATATTTGATCTGGTTATGTGAGTGGTTACTGAAGGTGTCCATCCTCTTTTGGAATACTTGTGTTTTTGAACATGGTGTCAGAGCCTGTTTGAAGACCCGCTCCTGTTGTAGATCGAGATCGTGAAGCCGAGTTCCTTCATCTCCATTTTCTGTCATTTTCATACATTTATGGGTAGAGAGGATTGTTCCATTGCGTTCAGAGCACTCGTTTCATTCAGGAACACTTTTCTTTTCACTCGAAAAGGTTTCTGTTTGCCCAAGATACGGCCATTACAATCAGATCCGGAGGTATAAAGCCTGAATACGCATTTTTTAAATTTCTGCAAAGTTTTATTTTGGTTTTATTTCGGTTTGTATTTTTTTTATTTCCGGGTTGCTACTCTTTTAGATCTGTGTATGATATTTTCCCCGCACCCTGTGCGATCTCAAAAAATCAGAAACAGATAGGAAAAGGTGCATCTTTCGGGTAAGCTAACCAAGATCTAACCCTTGTTGTCATCGAGAAGCAAAATAATTTTTCTTGTGTGAAAAGAGTTTTTTTTTAGCATGCTCTCCAAGGCCGTCTTCAACAAAAACAAAAACAATCATCTTTCTGAACATTATAATATGTTTTGTTAGACCATTTGGTTAAAACTTGCCTTATTAAGTAAAAGGTCTTGAGTTCAAGTCTCTATTTTGTTATTTTTTTGAAAAAGTTCATGCTAAAATTGTTAATATTTTATTTTAGAGTTATTTATTTTGCATGCATCTTTCCTGTTATAAAGTAACTTCATTTTAAAAGTGATCCCCACTTCTCTTTATAAAAGTGGGTCACTTCATAAAGCAACTTACACTATCACGTGGTCAATTGGTCATTGTTTATGCATTTTTTTAAAAGGGCATAACTCTCACATTAGAAGTCCATTTTCAGTGCCATTTTTTTTAAAACCGCACAAATTTTCAAGATCTTTCCATCCAAATCATCAGTTTCAGTTTTTAAATCCACATTATCAGCATATTTAATATGGCTTCTACAAGTAATGTCTTGCTTACTAGCAACAACTACTTCCAATGGAAATCTCATATGGAAGATTTATTAAGAAGTAAAGGCTTGTACTGGATTACCTTGGGAAAGGAAAAAGAACCCACTGATGATGATAAGAAATCCAAATAAGTTAATAGGAGTGATGAAGCACGTGGACTAATCGGAATGTCCATCTCTCCTGATTTAAGATACCACCTCCAAGAAATCGATGACCCCGAAGAAGCTTGGGACAAGATTGAATCTTTGTTTGGTAAACTCAATATTATTCGAGCACAACAGTTAGAAAATTAAGTGTTGACCTTGATTCCAAGTGATTTTTCTTTCCTTTGAGACTATCTATCTAGGTTTAAAACACTCAGAATTTTGTGTGAAGAATGTAAGATAAAAATGGAGGAAGAGCGATGCATCTATCTTATTCTTTCTAAGTTAGGTAGTGCATATTCTATGTTTGTATCTACCTTTTATGCCATGAGAGAGGCTCTAGGGAAATCTTATGAAAAACCCACTCTTGAGTCTTTTTGTGTTGCTTTGATTAGAGAGGAAGATAAGCTTGTACAACTTGGAGTGATCAACACTGCAGGTACCTCCAACAAAGCATTAGTTACCCAGAAGAAAGATAAACCCAAGAATCCCAAGAAGCAACATCCTCGCCACAAAAAAAAGCAATATAAGGGTCCCAAACCCACTCAGACAGTTTTTTCTCTGAATGGAGACAAATGAGCAAAATATAAAAATAAGAAGACTGACAGACATTGAAACTTTTGTGATAAAGATGGTCATGATGAGTCCAAATGTTTCAAGAAGATGGCATCTTTAGAAGTAGCGATGAAGAAGAACAACATCAATATTGATCCTACTTGTTCTTCATCTTCTCATGGACATGCACTTTATGTTTTTGGTTTCTCCTTCAATACACCTTCTAGTTCTATTTTTGATAAGTGGCTTATTGATTTTGGAGCATCTTATCATATGGCTAAGGATAGAGACATATTTTCTACTCTAAATGAATGTAACACCAAGAAAATATTTGTTGGTGATGATAGATCTCTTAGTGTTGAAGGATTTGCAACAATACAAGTAGAAAATGGTCATTTCAATGATGTATTGTGTGTTCCAAGTCTTTCTTGTAACCTTCTATCAGTATATCAAATCACTCATTCAGGTGAAGGTAAAACTGTAGATTTTTCACCTCACCAAGTTGTAATCAAAGATCTAAAATATCCTAATTGTGTTCTTGCAACTGGAATTGTTGATGATATTACCAGGTTGTACAAGTTTGACAACTTTGGGTCATCATCTTTTTCATCAGTTTTTATTGCTCATAGCAATGACTTGAGCAAACTTTGACATGAGCATTTTGGTCATCTAAACTATCACTCATTGCAACAACTATGTAATCAACAGATGGTGACTCGTCTTCCTCTTGTTTCATGCAGAGATGGTGTTTGTTTCGGTTGTGTTCTCGACAAACATCATCGGGACAGTTTTGAAAAACGTGCCTCTTGGCACGCCTCGGGTCCATTGCAGCTTGTTCACAGTGATTTGTGTGGTCCACTTTATTCTCCTTCTTTTTCTGGGTGCAATTATTTCTTAACATTCATTGATGACTTTTCCAGACGTACTTGGGTTTACTTCTTAAAACTTAAGAGCGAAGTTTTTGACAAGTTTTTGGCCTAAAAGGCCCTTCTAGAAAAGAAATCTGGACATCAAATTCAAACGTTAAGAACAAATAATGGAGGTGAATATGTGAACAATAATTTAACAAATTACTGCACTACACAGGGAATCCAAATGCAACACATTGTTCCATATACACCACAACAAAATGGTGTTGTTGAGAGAAAGAATTGCACATTAAAAGAAATGTCTAATTGTATGATCCAATCTAAGGGATTAAGTCTAAAGTATTGGGTGGAAGCCATCAACTGTGCAAATTACATAGTAAATCTCACTCCCACAAAGGCTCTTAAAAATATAACATCGAAAGAACCTTGGACTAAAATTAAACCAGATGTAAGTCACTTCCATGTATTTGGCAGTATAGCATGGGATCACATTCCTGATGAGAAAAGGAAAGCATTGCAGCCTAAAAGTGAGAAGTGTATATTTGTTGGTTATTCTGAAGATGTCAAAGGTTACATACTTCTTCAATCACATTGTAATGAAATTATTATTAAAAGAGATGTTAAATTTGATGAAAATCTCTTGGCATGCGAGCCTAATTCGACGGTTGTGCCTTCTTCAGCCTGTGAGCCATCTTTGACGTTTGTGCCTTCTTCTAATCTGGTTTCTTCTTTAGATGATGATAGTGAGGATGAAAATTCACCTCCTCCTGCTCACCCTCCTCTAGATGAGTCCTTTGAACCTGAACCAGCACCAACTCCACCACTTCCTAGATGGGTCCGTTCAACACAAGAAGCGACTAGTGATCTTATCGGTGATCCTTCAGATCAGCGTCAGACACATTCAGAGTTCCAGTGATCCTTTTCTCTTTTGGCTCAAGTTTCAGAAACTCATGATCCAAAGAAATTTGCAGAAGCTTCAGGTCATCCATATTGGGATACAACAATGAATGAAGAGTATCGTTATTTAATGGAAAACGATACTTGGGATCTTGTACCTCTTCAGAAAGGAAGAAAACTTGTCAGATGTAAATGGGTCCACATAACTAAGTATGCATCAGATAGAAGTGTTGAAAGACACAAGGCTCGTTTAGTTTCCAAAGGATTTTCCCAAGTTGAAGAAATTGACTATCATGAAACCTTTTCCCCTATAACCAAAATGAATTCCATCTGCCTTGTTCTTGCCCTTCTTGCCTAACATAAATGGGAGGTCCATCAAATGGATGTTAAATCCACCTTCTTACATGGATATTTGCAAGAAGAAATATACATGGAACAACCTCCTGGCTATGTCCAGAATTACTCTAGCCTTGTTTGCCTCCTTACGAAATCTCTTCATGGTCTCAAGCAAGTTCCCCGAGCTTGGTATGCCAAAATGGACACCTTTCTTATTGCCACTGGATTCTATAGATGCCATTTTGATCCTAATGTCTATACCAAGAAAGTAGGAAGCCATCTCATAATACTTGTCCTTTATGTTGATGACCTTATCCTTACTGGTAGTACTCAAAACTTTTAAACCATGTGAAAACCAGCCTTAAGAAGAAATTTGAAATGACATACTTAGGCTTTTTGCACTATTTCCTTGGCCTCCAAGTTTTGCAAACCAATGAAGGATTTTTTCTTTCCCAGTCTAATTATGCTTGTGACCTTCTTCGTCACTTTCACTTGGATGATTGTAAACCAACCCCTTCTCCCTTCCAGTCTAGAGTCAATATTACTACCACTTGTACTTATCTTGAAGTTGATGCCACCCTATACCGTCAATTAGTTGGTAGACTCTTATACTTGACTCATACCCATCCTGATCTTTCCTTTGTTTTTTATCTTGTTGCCTGGTCTATGCAAACACCCCATGATATCCATTGGAAAGAAGCTAAAAGGATACTTCGCTATGTCTGTGGTACAGTTTAGTTCGAGATACATTACAGTTCAGGGGGGACTCCTTTATTGGTTGGTTTCACTAATTCAGATTGGGTCGACGACCTCGATGATCAGAAGTCTACTATAGGTTATGTTTTCAGCCTTGGTTCATGACCTGTCACTTGGGCCTGTAAGAAACAACAGGCTATTGCACTTTCTTCAGCATAAGCAAAGTACTAAGTAGCGGCAAATGCAAGTCAGGAAGCCCTATGGCTTCGACAAATCCTTTCAAAGTTTGGATTCCAGCACCAACATCCGACCAACCTTTGGTGTGACAATCAGAGTGCCATCAAGATCGACAAAGAACTAGTTCAACATTAGTGTAGCAAACACATCGAACTACACATTCATGAATCAAAATCTGATTCATGATCAAGTTATTGAAGTACTCTTTTTCCCTACAGAATATCAAGTTGTAGACATTTTCGCAAAGTCTCTTACAGAAGCGAAGTTTTCCAAACTTTGATCTATGTTAGGAGTTTAGGAAGTTGTAATTAAGGGGGGATAGGCTCTAATGCCTCCTTCCTTCTCCTATTGTGTCACTATTGTAAATCCTTCAATCCTATCCCAAGTTGTTCTTAAGGGGGGATGTTAGGATATTTAGACACTTAGGAGTTAGTTAAGATCTACTTGGTTTATTGTTTCGTTAGGTAAAAGTGTGTTTTCTAGTGTGTTTCTTTAGTATGCATAAGTATGCATTTGTAGTTAGGAAATATGATGGTCACGATATGTTCCCGACATAGAGTGATCTGACAGTTCATACTCTCCTCGATCTTAACAGCCATTGATCTGTGGCTTAACACCCAATTGGTCCATGATCTCTATTTAAAGAGCATGGAGGGTCATTTGTCGATGATCGATTGTGAGAAAATATCTTGTAAAATCTATCTGTAATCGTTTTATTTTCATTAATAAACTGCTCCAAGTGGTCGCATTGGCTAGGGCCGTGGATGTTTCCCCATAGGGGTTTTACCATGTGAAAAAATTGGTGTGTTGATCTTTGATATGGTTATGTGAGTGGTTACTAAAGGTGTTTGTCCTCTGTTGGAATACTAGTGTTTTCGAACATAAAAACTTGGTTTAAATACTTGAATGAGTTGGTTTGGTAGCTTGCAACAGAATAAAAGTGAGAGAAAAATATTCACAATCCTAAGGAAGAAGAATTATGAATTAGAAACCAAGTCAAGTCGCCAATAGTTTTGGTCCTTTTTGTCACTTGGGTGAGAAAAAGGATACCATTGATTGTAAACTAGGTTGAAGTTATACCATAGTTAAAATGTTAAAGTAAATCCATATAAACAAATCATCATTGGAAGATAGAAAAACAAAAATAAACATAAATACAAAGAACATGCGAATGAAAAATAACACTATCAAATGCAAGAAAAGATGAAATGTATACCAATGTAAATACATCGTAGAGGATTGGAATGTCTAGGTGGGATCTCCTCTCCTCCTTGGGAGGATCCTTTATTGTTCATTGGGGCCTTCTTTCTCTCCCTTTGAACGAAGAAGTGTGCAAAAAACTCTCCAAGGGAAGAGATCAATGCTCAAGCTTTGAGTTATGGGTGAAACAATGAGAAATTGAGAAATGTGATTCTCCAAGACTCATCCAAGCAACATAACAATGCTTAACCTTGCACTCCCATTGCATTTTCTTATAGGTTTTCCACAAGCTCCATAATATTTTGTTCTAAGTGTGAAAGAGGAAAAAAACTCTCCAATAGAAGAGATCAATGCACAAGCTTTGAGTTATGGGTGAAACAATGAGAACTTGAGAAATGTGATTCTCCAAGACTCATCCAAGTAGCATAACAATTCTTAACCTTGCATTCCCATTGCATTTTCTTATAGGTTTTCTAAAAGCTCCATAATAGTTGGTTCTAAGTGTGAAAGAGGAAAAAAAATATCCAACAGAAGAGATCAATGCTCAAGCTTTGAGTTATGGGTGAAACAATGAGAACTTGAGAAATGTGATTCTCCAAAACTCATCCAAGCAGCATAACAATGCTTAACCTTGCATTCCCATTGCATATGTTTATAGGTTTTCTACAAGCTCCATAATAGTTGGTTCTAAGTGTGAAATAGGTTCCACTTGGATATGGTTCCTTATGTCTTTAGTGGACATGGAACCACTTAAGGTAATAGCTTTGAATGTCATCGATCTTGAGACTTCCATGTACCTTAGCCCATGAGTATTCTGATGTGATTTTTTTAATTTAATGTGTGGAATGTTGGTGATATTTTACTTCAATTGGTTTTTCATGGGTTCTAAAGAAACAAATGTGTGGAAACACGTAGATCGCATAAAATATAGATTACAAATTCATGTTGATGCTTAAAAAACCATCTTTACATAGTTTTGGTGCTCTAGTGAGTATAGTGTATTAATGCCATGAGTATGCACTTTTATGAAGTGTATTGATGACCCTTCCAATGATCACCTATATATCTCTATGAGTGATATTTAGGTGACAACACAAGGACTATACAATTCACTTCCAATGTCTATAACTCCATGGGAAATCATATCCATTAATTTTTTTTGGTTTTAATGAGGAAAAGAAGAAGACATGACTAACTGTATATGGTAGTACACATTTTTAGTGAGATGTCTATTTTGATGAATTATAAGAAGAATATAAAAGCACAAAAAGTTGCAACCTTTTTCTTTGAAAGGGTTTGGGTGCACTTTAAGATTCCATGGATCATCATTTTTTATAGAGATAATAAAATGTATTTTGGATATCATCGTGGGAGAAGTTGGATGCTAAACTGGATAAATTGACTTCCTTTCACCCACAAAGTGATGGGTAGACAAAGGTAGTGAATAGGACTTTGTTTTAGTTTTTGAGAGATCACAATCAGAAGCATCCAAGGACTTGGAAGAAAATTTCATCTTACATACAACATTCTTATAATATATTTGTTCATAGTTCCACTGGTAAGTCTCTTTCTGAAATTTGTTTTGGATATTTGTGATTATATTTGTTAGATATTGTATATAGACAACGAGAAGAAGGGGAAATGACCTCAAGTGTTATATTGAATGTATAAAATTTCATAGATAAGATAAGGAAAATACACTTATGGGTAAAAGATAAACTAAAAAATTCTTTGGAGAAAAACAAAAATAGGAATGATTAACACAATATTTAAAAGACTGTACAAGTAGGAGATATAATTTGGTTACACCTTAATAAGGAAAGGTTATAGGGACCAAGAAAAGAAATCAAATCCATGACATATGGATATTTTAAAATATTAGAGAAAGTAGCTTACAAAATCATCCTTCCACCTTATATGTACATTTACTAAATAGTAAATGTAGAGAAACTAAAACTATACAAGTCATACATGCTTGATGAGAAGGAAGAGAGCCAAGTCTTACCTTCCATTGAATATTTGGCACTAGATGCACGGGGGGAATTAATAGGGGAAAAAAATATCCAAAAGAATACTAAAATGACTTGAAGGTTTCAAGAACAACTTTGGCAATTGGGATTGAAGGGTTAGCTACCAACAAAGGATAAATGGTGCTCCAAGGAGAAAGTTGAGGACTTGTTTCTCGTATTTTTCAAAACTAAATCGTTTGGAGATTAAAATAATACCAAGATAAGGAGGGTCGATCGAAATGGTTCTACATAGGTACCATACGAAATTAATTATTTTCCATATGGTAGAGATTGTAATTTGGGACATCTTAGAGATGGTTTTATTTGTATTAAATTTAGCTCACCTACTTCAAGCACATTTATGGGACCCTAAATAGCATATTTTGGGACTAATGCCAAATAAAAAAATTCTTAGGATTGCCTCATCCAATGTGGAAATCATTATTCTCATTGAGATCTTTCCAATGAACTATCATGTGTTGTCACCTAAAAGGGATCAGTACACAAAACTGGTTTTTTCCCATGGGGTCCACTTTGGGAAAAGTGATGCATCTTAGTCAAATAACACATTTTAATGAAGGATTTCGATCAAACATGTTTAATGGGGTCATTGAGCAGTATAAAGATATAAACATCGAATTCCAAGCTCCATAGTTATGAAAATTAGTTTTTTTCCTTGGGACCATCTTGGGTGAAATTATGCTTATTGGCCTAATAAGGAATTTGGGGAAGGAAAGAATATTAGAAATAGTTTTGAGGATAATTTATATCTTGGGGCTAATATAATCCAATTCCAAGCTTTAGAAGCATGAAAATGAAATGGGACCTTCTTTAGGCCAAATTGTACATATAAACAAAATGACCTATATAAAGGCAATGACTAACTTGCAGACATTTTTTAAGATTGCAAACCATCACAGAGTAACAAAATTCAATTATGAGATCTAGAAGTACAAAAATGTAGCTATTAAAAAATCCAACCAGAAATCCAAGTTTCTTGTTCTATTTAAAAAGGTATGTTAGAAAGGCATCAAAAGTTATCATGCAGTTGATCATTGGAAAGCTCTCTTGGTTTTCTAATGTAACATACCCAATACCCTATGTACTATGTTGAGGATATGGGTTATTTCTTGAAACCACTAATTTCCACCATATTCTTGCTTTGATACCAATTTGTAACATACCATGCCATCTGATTATGTTGAAATCACCATTCTATAGCTTTGATACCATATTTCCACTATTTCCAGTATATTTGATACCATTCACTATATCCACAAAAACTCATTAAATGATCTCAAGATTCATGATTTAACAACAATTCTATCATTTTAGATATTAACATATTATTTGCAATGAGATATGACACAGTCATGAATTCACACAATGTATTAAGACAATGCATTCACAAATATGTCAACGTATAGGTGTGCATAACCACAACTTTCACACTTACATGATCTACTCATGCACATATACTCAAGGCATCCTTGAGTTGGTTCAAGAATACCATATTCTTGTGTCATTTATTCCACCATGATGAGTTGGAAATTCTAGTCAATGCCTTGACACATCATCCAACCACCTCCCCAATAGTTACTTGACCATCTAGATACCTTCCTCTTCAACCCAACAAAGCACCAGATATATACCCATTCTTTGATAAATAGTTCCTCAGGCATACTAGAAGGCATTTATTTTATCTGCTCTATAGTCCCTCAGGAAACCCTTCCCCTCTATAGGTTCTCTCTATTTTGGCAAGAAGGTTATAGTCCATGACACCAATACAAGTAGGGATACCATTGGATAGTTGTGTAGCACTATATCATTTCCATATCCAACCACATTATGGCCTCACACATGCCTTTCTCTCCTAGCATTCAATTCTATAATATGATTATATCAACTAACCTTCCTTGGTTATTAACTCATAACCAACATAGCATGACATGCCATTTATTTCATATAAATGTATTCAAAGATCAAATAACCTTTATATGTCCAAGGTGATCTGCCTATACCACACAAATTAGGATATCATTCACATAAATGCATTTGAATTACATAATAATATAAACTCTTGAATGGGGGAATTCTTACCTAAATTCCCTTCAGCATCTATGCAACATAAGAACACTAAATCCATACTTGCATGGCTAACATTGATGATGCTACATAATCAATTTGTGTGTTATATAGTCTTGCATACTCCTTTCACCAGCCTCTTAATCAACATGTTATCATCCTCCTCTTTTCTTTATAACATTAACTATCATATGTAGCAACATCATCAACATATTTATCCATTCTATCAAACTTTTCTTGGTTACATAATTGATATGAAAATCCTTAGATATCAAATAGTTCTTAAGAAACACTACCATCCGACCAGATTCGGGAAATTAAGATCATTATGACTATTTGAAAAATATAATGTGAAAATGCTTACTTATCCATAAACTTCATTAACTGATAAATATAACTTGCAGAAATAAGAATGACAAAATAGAGAGAAATATATACAACAAATAACAAGGCTCATTACACAGTTTGATAATGGAGTTCACCCATGTTGGGCTACATCTTTGGGTCTGCCTCCAAATAGTGAGACTACTCTATTAATGCTTGAATGCTTGATACAATGATGACTTACAATGGAAAATTTGAAGACACCCTTCAAATATGTTTTTTAAACCAAGAAACAAAGGTCACCATTGAATTCCTAATGAAATTATGAGAAGAATGAGTATAAACTTGACTATGTTCTGAATAGGTGCTCAAAGACCACCTTTTTCACGTAAAATAAGACTATGGCTCACATACACAACAAACGCAACTAATACTTTCATACATAACACTTTAGCACATAACCGACATCACCATCATACTCCTCTCAGAAAACTAATAAAAATGAGTATAAACACTCTATACTTCTCTCAAAGAGTCCCAAAGCCCAAAATCTCATGAGCATAAACTCTTGGCACACAAATCAAGGAAAAATCACTCTTGGCATGAAAATCTATGTCAAAATGAACCTGCTCTAGGTTCTTGGAATAAAATCACGTTTCAATTCCATGTCATGTACATGGCTAGGTGATAGGCTTATATAGGGCGTGGGCATCCTAACCATGGCCCGCTTTGTACAATTGATGTGGCTATGCATTAAATGTTATAGTGTTGAAATCACTTAACAAAGGGTGCATTTGGTGTAACAATTGGGTGTTTGGTATATGTGGTGGTAGTTCATGGGTTCAAATCCCATAACCTTCGCTTTTGGTTATGTTATTTAATTATACATGCATATTTTTGTTGAAACCATATAGTTGTGTTGCCCCAAAATTTTTGAACCTGAGCCTTCTTGGAATTCTCAAAGATGCCATGTGGCACCACCTAATCATCCCATGTGTTCCCAATCACCTACCAACCAAACATATGTTCCTACTAACTGTGTTATTGATGGGGCTGAGATGTCATCCGTACAGATGCCACGTGTTAGTCGATTACTGGTCCAACTGGATGCCAAATTGACCATTTCTAGGTGACACATGGAAGCTCCTCATGCTACCACGTCAACATGTTGACGTAATCCTTCTCTATTTCACTGCCATTTCATCACCACATGTCAATAATCGATTGGTCCACATCATTGTATGAATGTACGGACTTCCTTGTCATCATTTTTTTGGTTTCTTGAAAACTTCAAATGACCATAACTTCCTCATATGACCTCCATTTGAGGAAATTCACGAGTCGTCGGAGAGATCTTACTGAGATCTACGCAATGAAAACATTTCGATTATCATTTGAGAAGATAATTTTTTTAGCATTCCAGATCCTCCTGGAACAATAATCCATCATTGGCCACATTTAATCATCATAACTTTTTTTTGCAAATATATCAACAAACTACTCTCTATGTGTGTGTGTGTGTGTGTGTGTGACCAAGCATTTCCATATGCACTAAAAGCATATATATATATATATGCACCAAGCATTAACTCTCAACATGCCTACTAGTGCATATGCATTCTAGCTATCTAATCTCTTACATTTATAGCATTCTTATTCTTTAAAATTAAAAACACATAGCATCTCTCTCAATATGAAGAAATATATTAATGAAATAAGAGAATAATTAAGGAATTCTCCCTCATTATCATGATTTCCTTGCTATACATGCTCATAATTTATTGCCACAACAATTTCATTAGCATCATTTAGATTCATGTAGTATTTCTATATTCCTCTTCTATATTTTAGTTATCCTTAAATCCCCACTACATTCTTGCAACACTTTGTGTTGGTACCCTGTTTTACCATTTAGAAAGCTTCTAAACCTATGATATTTTTTCCCTAATATCTCTCTTTTTGACACATTTTCCATCCATGTTAGCCTAATAAAAGCATTCCAAGGAACATTACTTAATTTCTTATTTTATTTTTAATTGTTAAAAATCAGCAAGTTAAAATAGTCAAAATTCATATTTTTATCAATAATTGCATGAATAATTTAGTTCTTGTAATATGTCATTCATATAGATGGTTGCAGGTCGAGCTGGAGGAAACAAGAATGTGGGTTTCAATCCTTGTATTCATACCATGGTGTGTGTCCTTTTGGATGTGAGAAAAATAACCAAAAACTTGACGTTCAATGCTCAGTCAACGCGGGCATCAACAAACAATTCCACAACAAAAAACACAGAGATTCGAGTTGATTCACAAAATCATGGGTCATCACCCAAATCGAGGTCGAATCAACATATCCAAGAGCTAGTTAATTTCATCATTACTCCATGAGAGTATTTTTAGGTTAAAGTTGTTATATTACACTTTGTATAAATAAGCTGAACATGAAGCTTTGAAAGGAATTCGAATTGAGAAAGAATTTATGAACTCACTTTGTAAACAATCTTTATGCTTAATAGAAGAGCCTTGATTTCCTTCAACTAGTTATATTGTTCATGTGCATGTACCAAGCCTGGAGGGCCCCCTTGCTTTGCTCCATGTCACTATTGTACATTGTTGTGCATATTTTTGTTTTATGCAACTTCCTACTTTTCTAAATCATTTCATTATTTTGTTTATATATTAGCTCTTTAATTCCTAGATTTAGATTCAAAGTTTAATTCAGTTTCCACTTGTAATTTATAGGTGATTTAGTTGTTATATGAATGATTAGCTTTATTCCAATCTACAACCTTCATAAGTCAAAAGTGTACTATTGCAAAAGAAACATACATTCATAGAGGTGACATAACCTTGCAACCTGCTTTGCTACCAGTGAGAATATGATAAATTTAGATTGAAGAAGTTTTGAGTTTAGAACTCGTTGCATTTGAATGAATAATTGAACTCCTTATAATATGAAATTATCACAACCAACAGAGTAATGTTGCAAGAGACAACAATCATTGTGGTGAAACAACTTTGCAACCTGAATTTCCACTAGTGAGGTTGTGATAAGCATAGATTGAAAGTGTTAGATATAGAGTATTTTCATTCTAAATGTGTGTTTTAAAGCATTCTTTTCAACCTTTATATTTCACAAGTTGGCATATTATTGTTACAAGATCCTTCTCTTATTTAGGTGTTAAATTTTTGTAACATGTTTTCCTACGAGTGGAACTGTGACAAACTTAGGTTGAAAAACATAGTTCTTGATTGAAGTTTTATGGATTAAGTTAGGTTTCCTTTCTCTTTTACTATCTAGTTAAAATATTTTCATTAATAGTTGATGATCACTTTCAAGTTTTGATTTCATTCTTAGTTAAAAGGATTGCATAACAAGTTTCAAAGCTAATTCACTCGCATATAGTGATTGTACCTCACAAGTTTACCAACCATGGATTGACATAATAAGTGTCCCATTTAAGCAAATAAATTAGGATGACATTTTTGGCATCGTTTCTGGGAACGTACTAAAGGAAATGGTTTTGAAATCCTTAGTATTCATTCAAAAAATAAAAATTTATAGAAAAAATATATTTGTTTGCTAACACATTTAAGACCAGAAGGAGCTAAGAAGGTAAGACGGAAAGTAAGAACCTGCGCACCCACTTTAGTGAGTCTTCATGAGACCTAGTCATGTGTGATTTGCATGTTCAATAGATCAGTTAGACCTAGATATAGTAAAGGTAGGTTTGTTAAATCAGAAAAAAGAATTTGTTTCAGAAAAACCAAAAATCTAGGGAAAATCAAAATCCCCCACAAAACCACTTACTAAATCATCCTCACAACCACCTACTAAGCCATCTACAAAACCACCTTATAAATCATCTGCAAAACCACCTTATAAATCATCTGCAAAACCATCCATTAAATCCTTTACTAAAATACCCAACAAAACATCCACAAAACCCCCTACTACTAACTTGCTTGCATGTAAGAAAAAAGATACAGAGAAACATAGTGTTGTAGAGAGCTCAAAGCATGCACAAACATAAGAAACTATTGAAAAAATTGAAGATCCATAACAAACACTAGAAGTTTGGAGTAAACAATTTCATATCTTTTGGGATAATAAAATTTCTAATGAATAATCTCATATAGGAGGCAATGGACCAAGAGGTGGATATCGAGAAATAATAACAGAAGGAGTAGGAGAAAGAGAAAGAGGTCTAAGAGGTGGAGATAGAGAAAGAATACCAGAAGGAGGACAAGAAAGAAAAAGAGGTCTGGATGATGAAAGGGATAGAAAAAGATGAGAGGAATAAGAAGTTACTTTTGGTTTTCCTATGTTATATGTACATACAACATTTGAAAATGAGATAAAGATGAAAAACATTCCACCTTCAATTCTTCCTAACTTTCACGGTATGGACTGAGAAGACCCTAATGCATTTATGTTTGAATTTGATATTTTATGTTGCACATATGGAGATATTGATGATTATCACAAGCTTTGTTTGTTTCCTGCCACTTTGAAGGTAATTACTTTAAAATGGTTTATGGGGATAGGAGAAAATATCATTGGGTATTGGGATATTGTGAGAAAAAAATTTCTTAATAAATATCAAGATTATTGTAGACCATGGGACTCCAAAGAAGACATTTTTAGGATGGCTTAGAAATAGGATGAGATCTTAGAGGAATATCTAGAGGTATTTTTGTACAATTTGCAAAAATAAAAATAAAGTTCTTTAAGTTTCGATATAATTCATACTAAATTTTTAAAACCCATTCATGATGAATATATTGATATTCTTAACCTCATGGGATCTGGCGATATTTCGTCTTTACCATTCGAACAAATTGTTGAAATGTGCAGGAAATATTCCAGGGGAAGAGCCAAGGATGGAAAATGAAAAAGAGAATCTCTTTCCAAAGTCACTAAGTCAGCTATTATGATTATAAGAAGGGTAGGATTAGGAAATTTGTTGGAAATTTTCAAGACTGATCTTTTAAGTACATTAGGTTCTCAAATTGATACATGAAAAGTTAAAAAGAAACAAGAAGAACAAAATGAATTATTACCAGTGTTTTTCCCTAGATGTAGGAAGAAACATCAACCAAAAGATTGTCAATTGGATATTATTCAAGTTTGTGGCATTTGTTCAAAATATCATTCAATAGAAAATTGTTCATCTCTACTAGGACTCAAATCAGTTTATAAAGATGAAAGTAGAGTAACGGAATCTCCTTACTATGTCCACCAAAAATACCATGGAAGCCATGCACACCAGGTATGTATCAAGATCATGTTAAGCAATTTTCTTCATATTCTAATCCAAATTATGTACAAAATACATGGAATCCCCCTATGCCTTGGCAGGCATGGTCTCCTCATCATGCCCAAAATGAACCTCATTAATAGGGTTGGCGAGGACCCACTTATGGAAACCAACCTCCCTATAATCCTCAACAGTCATATCAGTCATATCAACAATCATATTTTCAATATCCATATCAACAACAATATTTTCCTTTTCAACCATATTTGTAACAACAATAAGTTCCATCCACTCAATTTCCAGAATTAACCCAACAACCATATTACATACCTCCTCCACCACAAATTACTCAAACACAATAGCTACATCTTCCTTCTAACAGAACACCACACAAACCAACTCAATTACAACCCATCCAATGGAAAACCATGGTAATAAAGTGGAAATACCTATTTATAATGTTGAAGAAGGAACCTTGCCCACATACTCAATTTTTTATGTACACGATATCCACCTAAGTTCTGGAAAAACACTTCATAAGGAATCCCCAATAGAAGAAAAATAAAAAAGAAGAAATTCCTAGTAAAACTAGCACTACAATTGCACACAAATCAGTTGAAACACAGAAGGATCAATCACATTTAACCAAAACACATCATTTTCCAGAGATGTTGTACTTGGAAAAATCTATAAATTTCTTTGAGCATGATTTCATAAATGAATTAAAGAATATTTGCATTAATATTCCCTTATTGGAGGATATGAAGAATATACCAATCTATACAAAAATAATTAAGGAATTGTGTCTAAAGAAATCAGGAAGAAAAAGAAAGGATCTAGCAATAATGCAAGTTGTTGGAAAATTAGCTAGTCTAATGTCAACGAATATTACAACATAAAAAATATGTTGATCCATGGGTACCAATTGTTACCATCTTTATCAACAATATTTCTATTTTGAATAATTTAATCAACTTATGCGTAACTATTAATCTAATGACCATGGAAACAATGCAAAATCTGAATATATCTAATTTTCGACCTATGCCCACAATATTGGAAATGGAAGACAGATATTGAGTAAAACCTGAGGGTGTAGTAGATTATATCATTGTATCTTTGGATTCATGGGAGTATCTTGTAGATTTTGTAGTTCTTCAACCTAAATCTAACTTGGTATGACACCCCCTAATACTTGGAATACCTCGGTTATCTTCAGTTGATGATCTCATTAGTTGTAGATTAGGGAATATGATTATTTAAAAGGGGAATAAAAGTAAGCAAGTGACACTTTATCCACCCGCTAGACCTATAAATGAATTCGAACAAATGTCATGGTTTGAAGAAACAGACTCTAAGGAAGAAATTGTTCATTGTTTTTGCAATATTTCTCAAGCTATAAATTTCAAAGAAGAGAATGATGAAAATTTACTCAATCATTTCATTTCCAATCCATATTCTATAGAGAAATTTGAATCTTCTCAACAAATTTCCACTAATGATCTTTTGGAACAAATTTTTCAAGAAAATTGTACAGTGAATTCTTTACAATCTTTATTTCAAAATATATTTCTTGTAAACACAATATCAAATTCTCACAGTAAAGTCATTGAAGTTTTCCCTGGGAAATGTCTAAACATTAACTCTACTTTGGAAAAATCTCGGGAGGAACGGTTAATTAAATTATCGCATAAATATTCCAAAGCATTCAACTGGGACTACAAAGATATGCAAGGTATCCATATAGATACTTATATACATCATATTTATATGGAGGGGAACGTCAAACTTATTAGACAACCACAAAGAATGATGAATCCAATGCGAAAACATATAGTGAAAGAAGAACTTCAAAAATTGCTAAAAGTAGACTTTGTCTATCCTATCTCAAATAACCAATGGGTTTCTCCCTTGGTGATGGTACCCAAAAAGAACGGAAAATGGAGAATTTGTGTGGACTATCAAGAATTGAACAAAGCAACTCTAAAATATTATTTTCCTCTACCTTTCATCAACCAATTCCTGGACACATTAACAAGAAAGAAATATCTTTCTTTCCTTGATGGATTTAGCGGCTATAATTAGATTAAAATAGATTTGGAGGACCAAGAAAAAACTATATTCACATGTCCCTAGGGGACATATGCATATAAAGTACTACCCTTTGGTTTATGTAATGCACTAGCTACATTTCAGAGGGAAGTCTTAGCTATTTTTTCTAATTTAATACATGAATGTGTGGAAGTTTACATGCATGAATTTTCAGTGTATGGAGACAATTTAAATAATCTAGAAAAGGTTTTAATAACATGTCTAGAGACAAATCTAGCACTTAGTGATGCAAAATGTTTTATGATGCTAACGAAGGGAAATGTACTAGGCCATCATGTGTCTCCTACAAGAATAAAAGCAGATCCAACCAAGATAGAAATCATTTGCATAAATGGGACACCTACATGTCACTCACCATTCCACAATGCCAGTAGTTTCCATGTCATATTTTCTGCACCTTGTCTAGAATTGGGAATTTTTCCAATTTCGTAGTTCTCCCAATATTTGAATTTTGCCCAAATTTTACACATGCTTAACTTAACATTTCATTGATTTTTATTTTCATTGCTTCCACACCAACTCATATCCTCTATTTAAAATTCCATTTAGACATTAAGAGCCATTGATATCTCAATTACAACATTAGGGAATTTATTCTTCCTTGACCTATAACTACATTTTTGCCAAATTTTTACATAGAACTAACTTTACATTTGGAGATTATGTTCAATTACACACCCATAATTTATCCAATTCCTTTATTATCATTCCAATTGAGTAATGGATCTCTCAATTTAACCATTCCAATCTTTATATACTTATTCTGCAATGACATTTTGTCAAATATATGGCATGCAAAGGGCATTTTTCCCAATTTCATTAAGAGATTTTGTCAAACACTTTACAAGAATTTGCAATTTCTTCATATACAAGTTCATTTCTGGCCCATACAACAACAATGTTGTAACCAATATCTCTAATACCACTTCGTATCATACCCAGTACCCTTTGTACTCTATTGAGGATATGGGGTGTTTCTTGAAACTACCAATTTCCACCATCTTCTTACTTTTCTACCAATTTGTAACATTCCCATCCATATAATTAGGTTGAAATCATCATTCTATATATTTGAATTTATCCTTGTCCTATTATTTATTAATTAATGCATGCAAGCATGATAATGCAAGTTGATGCAACAAACTTAAATTATCAAATGGAAAGTGATACCATAATTACAAATACGGGCTTAAACATGAAAACAAAATTTAATAACCAGAAACTAATTCAATTCATAACATAAATAGAACTAATTCAACATAATCATACACTTATCTTTCTGGTAATTAACCACCAACTGGATATAGATGAATGATGTTCCACCCAACCATAGGCTCTCCATTGCATTTAATATTTGTGCAATGAGGACACCTAAAACTAAGGCCATGAATCCACAAGAGATAAATTACATATGGCTACCTATAGCTCTCTTCACATATCCCAATTTCCTATCATTTCACAATCTATAAATTCTTATAGCTATCCCAATCCACTATCTCTCTTTCCCCATCATCATGTACAACCCAAGTAATGGGATCCCCTTCTCTACCACATAGTCTCTCAAGTTATCCCAATTCCCTCTAGGGCTCCAACACATACCAAATAGGAAATCTATCTGTTAAGGACTCTAGGTGTTTGTAGTTGTAACTAATTTTTCCTCAAATACAATAATTGACCATAATCATAGTCATAACTCCTCATAATTTCAAGGTATCCATTTTCAATAATTTTAATCACATCCATCTTATGATAGCTTAGGCTTAGAGAAAAAACTTATACGGAAGAATGGACATCAATTATCCCATTGCATGACAAAAATTCATATATTATACTTCCATGCATGGGTGAGACCACATGCCTTCGTGAGAATCCCATGTATATCTATTTGGGCAATAATCCCAAGGTGAGTAACTTAAGACAAACATAAATCAAGGATTAATAAAGACAAATTTGTTCATAGGATAGCAATAAAATAATTGTACTCTTCCCTTATCCCCATTCGATCCCCTAAGCCCCCTTTCTTTCTCCTCTTGTGTATTCATAGCCCCCTATTATTTATCCTTCTCCTTTTGCATCTTGTGATGTATTTTTATTATCATTCAATGTACAATTACCTATTACATCATTCATATTTTATCCATTAATCATGTAAACATATACATTATTGTTATGGGGATAAAAAATGGGGATGTTACAGTTGCACATTACCTCTGACAACATGTTTTTTTGTATTTTGTATGAAGGAGATAGAGTGGTATGAATCTAAAAACCTAGTGAGGCACGCCTTTTTAATGGTTTTTTGGGCATTTTCCATGTAAAATTCCATTGGATATTTCTTCTATCTAGTCTACCAATTGAGGAACTATTTTAGGAGACTATTAATGAGGCCAAGGGCTACATATGATGCAATTCCTTCGGTCATATGAAAAGCACGCATGTGGAAAAAATTGTGAACATGGACACAATCACATGATTTTTTACAAAGTTTCAATGCTCGAGATGTAATATTGAGATAGGATTTTAAAATTTTGGGAACAAGGATCATTGGTCCTAGTTTTGAAGTGTTGGACTACATATTTTTGGAGAACATTACAAGTGTACTTTTCACATAGAAACCTTTCCCTTGGATTTGCAATGACAAAATCTACATATCTTCTCCACTATTCAAGGAATCCTCCAAGGTAAATATAAGTATTCATGGGGATAAGATATGTTTGATATTTCAAAATGTGGACTATTATAGCTCTCAAAGTGAGCAAATGAAAATTTCATCCATGTCGTTTCTCCTTCCACAAGTTACACAGTGTACCAATTTTTATGCTCTCGAGCTCTATTAACATTATTTCAGTAAGAGGAATACTCCTATGTGATCAGTGTCAGGTTCATTGGAGCATATGGTTTACAATTTCAATGGATTGAGTAGAGGAAGTGTGGGTTTAACATCGATTGAGATGGATGGTTGTAGTCATGTCTAATGAAATTTGATTAACAGTCTCTTTGAATTCTTTTCATTCTTAGTGGTTAAGATGAACTAATGTATCATCATTTTATATAATTGAATTGATGGTGTATAGGAATCCATGATGGTTGCAAGGAATGGGGCTTATGGATTTAAAGGTTGTGATCCCTCCTCTGCCTTTGATACAGTCTTCATCCCATGTTGTACACTTAATCAATGGGAGGCTCCATTTAATAAAATTTGTTGGGTGCATAAGTGGTGATTGTTATCTGTGTTATGTCACCCACATGAGCTGATTAGTATTTTTTGGAATAGCATATATAACATGGAGTATAGAAAAACTTTCTATGGGATATCGATCCACAATGATACATGTTAAAAGGTTTTAATCATGGGTGTATTTGGTACAACTTGCATTCTTTCCAAACCCATGAATGCATGGATGGAGGTGGGACTACTTTGGAATGTTAAAATAATATTATTATGTTAAGAAAACCAATAATTTGCACCACTCAACATGCATTTTGCACTGTCCTCTCAAGAATATTTATGTTAGCAATTTTATTTTACAAGTGATATTTGTGCTAATATTAAGGTGTAAGTAGATTATAATTGGAAAATGTAGTCCCAGATTCCATTCTCACTATTAGGGTCCTACCCTCACCTCCATACTTTAGGATACATAGGAGTTAGTTAATTTTTGTATGGTTCCATCCTCATTGAATAAGACCCATTAGATAGTAGTGGATAATTATTCAACGTAAAAGGGTCCACTTTATAAGGCCCACTAAGTACTAGTTGGTACCTATTAGTGACAGGACCACAAGTAGTTAGGGTTTTTTCTATGTAAGAACTATTTATAGAGATAGGAGACTATGTAATGTTTGTGTTGTGTTGTGTATTTGGATCTCTTATTAGTGGAAGGTTTCCCCACCTTAAGAGGATGTGAATTTTGTATTCTTCTTTGCATTATCAATAAACAAGGGTGTTTTTGTTGGAGTTTGGAAACTTCGGGTAGTCATTCTTCAAGGAAAAATACAAAAAACCATTACAAAAAACCCTAGAATATAAAAGAAGAAGTCAAACCCATTCGATTATTGAAGAAAATTATTATTAAAGGCAAAATGACAAGTCAGACATGGCAGGTTAATTAAGGTGTTGAAAGAAGTATAAATAAATGGAAGTCTCATTTCACTATTATACATTCAATCACACTCTCTCATCAAAGGTGCAAGTTTGGGGAAGTGTTAGATGTGGCTAACAAAAGTCATTGGGGGTCATCTTGGAGATTATCTTGAAGGCGCTAGCCTCTATCTTGGTATTTATTGTTCATATGACTTATGTGCTAGCTCTGGGAGAGGCGCTAGACTTGGAGTGAACACTTTGTATGGTATTTTGTGCTTGATGGAGGTATATTGGTAATATTTTGGACTGTATTCTTCTAGAGAAAATTTGGGTAGGTTTTTCCTGTGAAAGGGTTTTCCCATGACATATCTTGTGTCTCTTGTCTCTTGTGCACGGTGATTGATCCTTTAATGTTCATGTTGTTATGGTTCGTTGATAATTTCATTGTCTAATTATTTTATGGTAACAGTAAGAAAATCATAAGCAAATAATTCTCATATCTAAAATTAGCAAAACATCAACATGGTATCATAGCTTTAAAGCCATCATTGCACAAGCTTCTAATCATCTTTGTCAAGGTCCAACACAAGAATAAGGGTGGATTAAAGGCTTCCACAAGAATCTTGTTTAAAGGGATGCCATAGGAATATTGTTTAAAGGTTTCCACAGGAATATAAAAAGGACTAAACTAGAAGTCACATCCCCAGCCACAATAAATTATAGAAGGTCAAGTTCTAAGAAAACTTGGCCGCAGCAAGAGGAAGGAATCTAGGACTAGCTACAGACCTAAAGACCCTAGCTACGGCCTTGCTGGGACTTATAAAAGTTGTCACAACCCTGATCTAGTATGCCACTACAGGCCACAAGCAATCTAGGGCTACCCACAAGGTTGTCTAGCCTCCTAACAGTAGGACAAAGTGAATAAAGACCTAGTTGTGCTCTTGTGTGGGATTTATGAAGCATACCAAGGATATCTCATCAATAGATATTTATTTGAATTGCTAGGACAACAAGAAGAATCATTGACATTTGGTCTAACATCAAGCAAGGTATTGTTCTTAACCTTATATTTGAAATTGTAATTTTTTCTTCAATGGAACCTACCATCTCACTAGAAGATAGACTAGAACAAGCTTCAAACTTTATATTCTGGAAGATCAGGCTTCTACTACTTCTAGATGAACATGATCTTCATAACTATGTGAAGGAGAAAATTATAGAAAGTGAAGATGGAAAAGAGAAAATTGAATACAAGAATAAACAAGCTAAAGTCAAAAGAATCTTGTCAAATGTCGTGAGGAGTCACCTGATTCCCTACATCATTGAATTAAAAATTTCCAAAGAGATGTACGACGCTTTGGTAGGATTATTCTAAAGAAAGAATGTTAACTGAAAGCTAGCCTTGAGAAATCAACTCCATTGTATCAAGATGACCAAGGAAGATATAGTTGTTACCTTCTTCATGAAGGTCTCTCAAATAAGAGATCAACTAAAAGAAATCGAAGGATATGTTGCAGACTCATAATTTACCTCTATAGTTATTAATGGGTTTCTAGATTCATGAGAACCATTTATTCAAAGCATTTGTGGATGAGCAGAATTGCCCAAGTTTGAATACCTATGGGTTGATTTTGTCCAAGAAGAAACCAAGAAATTATCTAGAGATAGGTCATAGGGACCTCAATATGAAGGAATATTGGCTCTTGTAGCCCATGCGAGAAAAGGAAAGAGAAACCTTGGAATGAATAATACAAGTAGAAGGTCAACTCCAACCCATAAACATAAGAAGAAAGATATGTCAAAGATCAAGTGTTGGAATTGTTCTACATTTGGACACTATGTTGCCAATTGTCTTGAGAAGAAAAAGAAGAAGAAGCAACATGAATTAACAACCAACGTTGATGAGAGTCCACTAAGAAAGAAGATAAAGGTGGAAGATGAGTATATCTTTTAAAGGTGTGTCCTTCTCAACTTTTTATCCTAGAAAATTATTTTTATTATTTTTATCTTGGTTATTATCCTTGATATAGGAAGACAATCTTATATTTTATCTTGGTTATTATCCCAGATACGGGAGGTCAAGATTATATTTTATCTTGGTTATTATCCCTGATATGGTAGGCCAAGCTTATATTTTATTTTTTTGGTTATTATCCCTTATTCGGGAGGCCATATTTTATATTTTATAGAAGTGTCATTATCTCTGGTATGAGAACCCTTGTTTTTGTAGAAGGGTCATTATCCCTAGTATGGGAACCCTTATTTTTGTAGAAGGGCCATTATCCCTGGTACAAGAGCCCATAACTCTCTCCGTTCAGCTAGTTTTCTGCAAACTCGGAGGGAGTCACTTGGCTTAGATAGAGAGTCATATGACCACTAGAAATGGAAACCATACTAGATGGCGTATAGAGATTGTTCAAGCATGTAATGCATACGGAGAAGATGTGGTAGTAACTCTTGTATATGTAAAGGACACTTTCAGAGAGGGATGTAGTATTAAATCCAGAGGGAGAAAATATGTTTGTGCCAAACATTTTCTCCAGTCATCAAGTCTATCATTGCTCTTAAGTTAGTAATAGATGGAGATCACATCAAATGAATGTGAAGACCATGTTCCTCGATAGTTTTATTGAGGAATAATCATACATAGAAAAACCTCAAGGCTTTGTGATACATGATCAGGAGTCTCATGTTTGCAGATTGAAGTAATCCTTGAAGACACCAAGAGCATGGTAACCTAGTATCGATGGATACATGATGATCCTAGGTGTAATACAGATCCCAACCTTTGCAACAAGGTTTTTGATGATGATTATTTGATCTATGTTGATGATCTATTCCTCACGAGAGCATAATAGCTCTTTGTTTGATGTAATAGGGAGTTGTCCTCAGAGTTCGAGATGAAGGATCTTGGCCAAATGTACTATGGGATTGGAGGTGTGATAGAGATAAAATGATATATTACTCAGTCAAAGGATACTGATGAGGTTCGATGTGATGGAATGCAAGTCCACGGAGACAAATATGAAGAAGTTGAGTGACTCTACTTCATATTCAAATTTGGTGGATCCCATGATGTACAAGCAGTATATTAGATCCTTGATGCTACTACATATATTTTCTCTATAGTGAGCACCCTGAGCCAGTATTTGGTTGAAGCCAAGGTAGTTCTAGTGGGTGGCAGTGAAGCATGGTATAGTTGGATATGGTTTGTCTCATGTGATGAAGTGAGGCTGCAAAAATATAAATATTCTAATTGAGCAGGGAGTGCAGTAGACAGATTGAGCACCTTAGTGTGCTTCTTCATCTTGGGATCAGTTATGATTTCCAGGATAAGATGGAAGCAAGATTCTATAGCACTTAGTACAAAAAATACAAAGTATGTCACAACCAGTGTCGCAAGTAGTGAAGCAGTGTGTGTTTGGAAGCTTTTTGCGGGACTTCATCTGAGACATGGTACAGAAGGGATCAATGAAGATCCAGTACTTATCCATAGATGAGAAGATTGCATATGTCCTCCCAGAGTGGCCATGTTGACTTGGTTGAGGAGGATGATACACAGGATTATCCATGTTGATCTGGATAGTGACGAGTGTTTATGTTTCAACATTGGACAAACATTGTCTTAGATTGGTCATGCACAGGGAAATGATAGTGCTGATATGACCAAAGGGAGAATGATTCATTCACTCACGGGGCTATGCTAGTGGTGAATGGCCCAGGTATGTTTATGTTCTCCATTAAATAGCATCGGGAAGACATTCTCCCATATTGGTCATGCATAGGGCTATGCTAGTGCTGATATGACCAAAGGGAGAATGATTCATTCACTCACGGGGCTCTGCTAGTGGTGAATGGACCAAGAATGTTGATGTTCTCCAGGAAATAACATCGAGCAGAAATTATCCCATATTGGTCATGCACAAGGATATGCTAGTTTTGATATGACCAAAGGAGAATGATTCATTCATCCATGAGGATTTTCTAGTGGTGAGTGGTCTAAATAAGCATCAGGCAGACATTTTTATAGATTGTTCATGCACAGGGCTATGCTAGTGTTGATATGACCAACGGTAATAAGTCATTCATTCACATGGATTTTCTAGTGGTGAATGGACTAGGTATAGTCCTTCTCTTAACAAGGAGTGGATGGACTCGAGATGCTATCACATGCATATTCCAGTATTGGAATGCATGTGCAGAGACGACACATCAACATGACTCATGAAGAAACTTTTCTATGACAGAAGAAATCTGAGTATGGAGAATGTGTCCCTCGTTGAGAGGGAGTGTTAGAGTTTGGAAACTCTGGGCAGTCATTATCCAAGGTAAAATACAAGAAACCATTACAAAAAACCCTAGAAGACAAAAGAAGAAGTCGACCCCATTGGATTATTGAAGAAAATTATAAACACAAAATGAAAATTTGACCCTAGTAGGTTAATTAAGGTATTGAAACAAGTATAAATAAAGGGCATTCTCATTTCATTATTATGCATTCACTCTCACTCTCTCATCTAGGGTGAAAATTTGGAGAAGTGTGAGTTGTGGCTAACAAAAGTCGTTGGGGGGGATCTTGGAGATTATCTTGAAGGTGCTAACCTCTCTCTTGGTATTTCTTGGTCATATAACTTATGTGCTATCTCTAGGAGAGGCGCTAGACTTGGGGTGAACACTTTGTATGGTATTTTTTTTCTTGATGGAGGTATATTTTTAATATTTTGGATTGTATTCTTCTAGAGAAAAGTTGACTAGGTTTTTCCCGTTAAAGGGTTTTCCCAAATATATCTTGGGTCTCTTGTCTCTTGTGCATGGTGATTGATCCTTTAATGTTTCTATTGTTATGGTTCGTTGATAATTTCAGTGTGTAATTATTTTATGGTAACAATAAGAAAATCATAAGCAAATAATTATCAGATATAAAATTATAAAAACATCAACAATTTTTACAGTTTTATCTTATTTTATCTTGTTTTTGGTTAATATTCAATTTTATTCTTTGTATATTTGGTCATGTTCCAATTTTCAATGGTTAAGGAACACCACAAGTGGTATCATGGCTCTTTCTTGAGCCATCGCATCTCTGAATTTTATTATATTTTTTTCTATTCTAGAGACATGTTCTAACATCTTTAAATAACATAGTGATATGTCATTTAGTGGGTAAAACTACAGTTGGAGAAGAATGAATGTAGGAAATACAAGTGGAAACACATTGTTGGAAATCCTTGTAACCCCAATCATGGTACCCCTTTGAGTATTACCACATAAAAAAAAACTATATATGGAATCTCACTTTCACATAGCTTCATGTACATCAAAAGTCCCCTAGGAATACTGAAAAGAAACCCTAGATAAATCAATCATCTTTCTTGTTGCTATAGTAAAAAGAGAATAACACTCAGGGAGATTGTTCTCTATCACCTGGGTAGTCGGGTTGTATGACTAAGGGAACAATTAAACCTCCTTAGTTAGTTCCCTGAGATATTGGGTCGAGTACTATTGTTGGACCTAGAAAGTATATCAAATAACTATAGCACCTGACACTCCTCTATCTTTAAGACCCTATAGCCAACTAGTGAAATTCCTACATCTCTACATCCAAAAGGAATTTGAAAATTGTGTCACCGTAGTAATGCTCAACCAAGAGTAATACTCCTACATGAGTAGTACTCAGAAAAAATAAGTAAACAAATAAATAAAAAAATAAAACATAAAATAAAATAAAAATTATGGACCTACCAACAACATTGGTGGAGACCTATCTCAAAAGGTTCATTTCATTTTGTTGATCACTTGGACCTCCCTCTCAAGTAACCTTTATTGGGGGTGGAACCAACAATATAGTCATTTGGAAAATATATGAACAGAATCCTTTCAATTCATTGATCATGATGAGATAAGTGGAAAATAACACCTCCACGAAATATTGGTTGTCCCATGGTTCAAAATCACAACATGGCTAACTCGAAGAACCAACACACTCAACTCCAAGATCTAGATAGAAAGTTTAATTTCATTGAGGCTACAGTCAATGTTCTAAATGAAATAGTGGGAAACCAAACCAACATCTTGAATATGTTAACTTCCTACTTGAATATTTATATGTCAACGGTAAATTTTGATCCAGTTAAGAAGGAATCCCCGGCTTATAAATATCAAGCCCCATACATGTCATTTTAGGATAATCACCACATACACTTTTAAGATCAAAATTCATGGCACCAGTTCCCAAAAGTAACCATGGAAAAATTTGATAGTTTTGATCCCTCATGATGGGGTTCTCTCTCCATGGAATTATTAATGACCTACACAAACTAAAAGTTGGAAATGGTGGCAATGGTATAGGAAGGATTATAATGGCTAAATTCCTTAGACCTATTTTGTGAAAATATTTTTTGCACATTTTGAGCATGACACTCACCATCTAGGATGCCTGAGAAAATTATGCCAAGTGAGCATGGTTATGGAATATATCACTTCTTTTGAGAAATTGGAAATCCACACAGAGGGACAATCTATATATTTTTTTAAATAATTCTTCATCAATGGTCTCAAAGAAAACGTCATGATGTAGTGCCCACAAACATGATTGGAATATCATGAGAAAGCTAAAGAAGCTAATATAGTGAAAAATGCACAGAACAAGAGAAAATTATTAACCACTCACCCTAATCCCCATCTCATCCAACTCAAATCCAGTCTACATTCATAATTTATCTCCCAAAGATATTCCATGATTTCAGCACCTCCTCCTTTGCTATAATTGTGATGACTAATATTTCAAAAGGAAAAAATGTAAAGAACATACATTATTTTGAATGGATATATCTCCACATGACTACTCAAAGGATATTGTTGTTGACAATACTCCTGAAAAATATTTAGAAGACACCACCCCACCCATGGAATATGAATTCCCCTTGCAATATCCTTCCAAGGAACCCCAAGTTTCTGTCCATGCTATATCAAGTTTCTCAACATCACAAACCTTGAAATTAATTGGCTACATCAAGCACTGCAAAGTGATTATGTTTATTTCCATTGGCAGCACCCATAATATCATCCATATAAGAGTGGAATAAGACACCCATTATTATGTATGTTACATACACAATTTTCAAATTATTATCGCCAATGGTGATATGTTGAAATGTGGAGGAAGATGTGAAAATGAAAAACTACAAATGGGTGAGTATCATCTCAAAACTCACATGTTTTCTATTGAAATAGGTCATTTTGATATAGTCCTTAGGGCATAATGGTTACATGCTTTAGGACCATTCACCATGGATTTAAAATAATTATACATGATTTTCATGTAGGAAGGGAAGAAACATACACTCAAGGGAATTACATTAGGCTCTCCTGGAATTATAACTTCCCATCATATGGATAAGTTGTTGGAAAAACACCACTTAGGTGTTATTTCTTAATTCAATGCCATATAAGTAGTTGACACCACAACACCAAAGGTTCACCCTTATTTGCAGTTGGTTCTCTCTAAGAATCAATAGGTCTTTCAAACACCACAAGGTTTACCACCGTCACATGGGTAGCATGACCATGGTATTCTCCTCATTCGAGGAAGCCAACCACCCAATGTGCATCCTTATAGGCATCCTTTTGCACAAAAAAATGAAATTGAAAATATCATTAAGGAATTGTTGGAGGGAGGAGTCATACATCCCAACATTATCCCATATTCATCACCAATGGTCATGGTATTAAAGAAGGAAAGGTACTTGGAGCATGTGTCGTAATTTTCAGGCTCTCCATAAGTGGACAATTAAGGAAAAATTTATTATCTCAATTATTGATGACCTCTTGGAAGAACTTCATGGAGCTAAGTTTTTCACTAAACTAGAGCTTCGTTCTAGGTAGCACTAGATCAAGATGAAAGAGGCCAGCATTCATAAAACAACTTTTCATACCAAAAAAATTCATTATGAGTTTCTAATGATGTATTTTTTCCTTTGCAATGCTCCATCAACCTTTCATGGCCTCATGAACAAGATATTTCTACTATTCCTCTACAATTTTGTGCTAGTATTCTTTGATAATATTTTGATCTATAGAAAAATATTGGAATGCCATATTGAGCACATTGATAAAGATTTCAAACTCCTACAATACCACCAACTATTTTTATTTAAAGTACTCCAAATGTCATTTAAGGTCTTCAGAGACCGAATACTTATTTCATGTTGTAAGCCAAGAAGGAGTATAATTTTATCCCAACAAATTTGCAACTATGCAAGATTGGTCCCATCCCAAAACCCCAAAGATCTTGCATGGATTCTTAGGAATTACAAGGTACTATAGGAATTTTGTGAAAAAGTATGGAAAAATTGTAGCTCCTTTAACCTCACTACTAAAAACAAAATCCTTTGATTGGAATGAGGCTATGGAAAATGCCTTCTCAACTTTAAAATATGAAATGTGCACAACTCCACTACTAGTTATGCCATATTTTACTTACTTTTGACTTGGAATGTGATTCCTCGAGAATAGTTATTAGCATAGTATTAATGCTTGAATGGAACCCTTTAGAATTCACTAGTAATTAGTTATGTGACTACAATTTGGGTAAACCCACATATGAGAAAGAGATGATGGTCATCTTTCATGTCGTAGACACCTATTGCCCGTACCTATTTGGGCGATATTTTTAAACCAATACTAGCCATAATATTATGAATTACTTCATTGAACAAATGTTATCATCACCAGAACAATAAAAGTGGTCCACCGATCTATTAGGGAATGAATATGATATTGTCTATAAGAAAGGTAAAGAAAATGTGGTAGTTGATGCCTTATCCCAAAAAATTGAGTATGGCTCTCTTTTTTCCTTATATTTACCCATTCTAATTTGGATTGAGGAATCCCATAAAGAATGGTTGGAAAATTACATTATCATTCAACTCATTCAAAGGCTTCAGGAATATCCCATCCCTCCTAAGGGGTATAAATGTAAGCTAGAAACATTGCAATATAAATGAGATGTTGTTCTAGTAAATGATTCTTCCTTAAAACAAATAATATTGGAGGAATTCCATTCATCACCTACAATATGCCACTCTAGATTTCATAAAACACATCAATGAACCAAGTGCTAATTCTTTTGGGAGGGGATGAAAACTGGCATACAATATTTTTTGGCCACATGAAACTTGTCAAAGAAACAAAGGGGAGATAGTAAACATACTTGGGGAACTACAACCACTACTAATCCAAACACATATATGGGTTGACATCATGTTGGCGTGAAATTGATCACACCAGGGTCCTTCTCGGGTTACCAACAAAAGGTACCGTGTAGTCTAGGGCACTGGCATTTTCATCTCCTCCGAAGAGAAGAAGTGTCACTCGAATCATTGTTGAGACAGAAAGATAGGGAAGGGTAGGGAAAATACTAAAGAGAATCCATAGATCGTTTAGAACACATTCATGTTCTTGCGCAAGAGGAAACATCAGATCTGAAACATCTAACTGCAACAATTGAACCTACTTATGTTATGAATAGTGAGTTAAACATAGAACCATCAAACAAAACTCATAAACCATAAAGGGACAATGTAATGAATAAGTAAACATACAAAGACAGATCATATTTTGAAAATTTGGTTCTCCTTCATATTAGGTCCAAGATCTTTCCTTCATTACAGACTCAGAGTTACATAGAAGGTTCAGTATAGACTCTGGCTTGTCTCTTCTCGACTTACAGCAAGTTTCAACAACTAATCACAAAACCTTGGGAGACGTTGATAAACATGACTCATCCCAAATCTAACCCAACCGACATACTGAGAAAACAACAACACCAATGCAACCCTTTTACAATTATATTCAGCCCTATATATAGTTGGGTTGTGTCTTCCTTCTCAACTTATGTGCCTCCTTGTTATGTTGCAGTCATTTGTTTCTTAGTTGGCATTGCATTGGCTTCCACAACTGCTTTTCTGTTAGTCTTTCTTCCAGCCTCTGATGAAGTTTGTGTGACTCATACTTAATCAAAACTTGTGCAATTCTTACCCAAAAACGAAGGGCCCAATAGGCTCTGACCACAATCCTTGACTCGTCCTCGAGTCAAACACTTGGTTCTTTCACATCCTCCAGGAGAAGCTGTTGTTTTCCCTTGTCCATATTTTCTTCTTCTTTGACCTCTTTTGTTTGTGCATTTTCTTCCTTTGCCTCCTCAAACGAAGGGCCCAATTATGGTGCCAACTCTAGGGCTCGGTGATTTACTCCTTGAATTCTTTCAACCTTGTCCTACCATTTTCGGGCGAGGAGTGATGCTTCTGCAAGGAACTATTGTGTTGTCTCTTTTATGTACTCCTTTGGCTTGGCCACAACCAACGAGTTCCACTCGGAATCTATTGTTGTATTGACTTGATGCATTTTCATGTAGACTGTTTGGATAACCGGTCGAAAGTCATGCAGCTCTTTCTTGGCTACAGACTGTGACTCATAGAGTGTATTTAGTTCGTTGTCGGCCTGCTGAATTTGGTCGAACTTTTGTTGTTTCTCCATAGGGTCCATTGTGACTGCAACTTCCTCATTCAACACCTGAATTTTTCTGTGCACTTCCTCTAAAACCTGATTTCGCCGAGTGATGATACCCATCCAGTCGCTGACTTCTATGAAGATTTTGGTGCATTCTGCGGTGTGTTTGTGCAGTGCTACTTTGACATTGTTGCCCTACACTATTATCTGCTACATTTAATCTTGGAGCTATTGGGGCTGATGTTCAGCCTCTTGTTGGACTTGTTGTAGTTCCGCATGTATCTACTCCATGCGGGTAGCGAGTTGTGTCCATGCTTCTTGTAACAACTCGATATGTTTCTCTGGCTCGCTTATCTTGCTGGCTTCAGGTAGATCAGGCACAACCTTCTGGATCTCTGTCCATGCTTCTGCAAGTTTTTCCTGTACTTTTTCTAGTTTTCACTGAACTTGGATTCTATCATGTTCTTCCTGTGTTTGACATTCTTGCGCAACAAGTTGTTCTTTCCTGGAAATTCTAGATGATCTCTCGACTTCCTGGAGCCTTTCCTCTAGTTGGTCTATGGAGGCTCTGATTAGTCTGAACAATTGTGAAGCTGGCCACTTTACCAGATCTGTAGATGATGGAGCTGGATCAGTGGGTGCCCGCATCTGTAGAGGGATTTTTCTTGCCATTGAGTGGTCCGAACGGGTTTCTACCTCCTCCTTCGTTGGTGGCGTTGGCGCGATCCTCAACCTTAGGTCTCTGGGTAAAAGCGTTAGAACCTCAGTTATGGTTATGCAGAGCTACATCAATTATGCGCATTGTTGGGGGTTCTGGAGGACTTGCTCCATTTTCTCTCGCATGGATGTCTTATGCGGGTCCTTTATTGATTCTGGCGCATTGTGCACATCTGGTATCTCCGTATCTTCTAGTGCTTCTACATCATGCGTCATGATTTCTTAGGCATTCTCACCCTTGGGTGGTGAGGTGATTTCTTGGTTATTTTTGGTCACTATAATTGCTTATTAATTAAAACAATCAAGTTTCACATAAATTGTCAACCCAGGGAAACCCAGGGAAGGTTGTTTATCTCAAAGGCAATCACACACTATATATGCTCAATATCAAAAGCAATCCAAAGTTGTAGTAAAAATAATCACACCTTGCTTTGAACAGACTGAAGTTCTACTATGAATTATAGTAAAAGTAATCTATCTATTGCAGAGTTTAAGATTCAAAAAAGAAAATAATTATCAGAAGAAACAACAACCTAGGAAAAAGGAAGCTTTCAGCACACTACAAAGAAGACTAACTATTTTGTAACAGAGAACAGGACCCTATTCCCCAAAGTAGGAACCTTCAGCACCTGTCTCTGACTATCACACTTTCATAAACACATTCTGCAAATAGAATTACCAATCAAAATGGTTAACAATTACCGAAGACTAACTATTCTGTAACAGAGAACAGGACCCTATTCCCCAAAGTAGGAATCTGCAGCACCTGTCTCTGACTATCACACTTTCATAAACTCATTCTCCAACATAATTACCAATCAAAATGATTAACAATTACCTAGGAATGAATTATATGAAAACTATGTAACAATCAGTGGAAACAGAGTTTCAGCAAAACAGAGTTTTAACAAGGTATAGATAAAAACAATGTAAACACACTACAGAAACTAATGTGTGAATCTTGTGAAGAAGGTGGGCCCTTTCCTTCTCACAAGATTCCCCAGAAATAAAAGGAATTAAGAAGAAATGCTCAAAATGATATTTTATTCATCTGTCGATTGTGACAAGTTACAATGTCCAAAATGAACACGCTCCTTCTCTGTAATTCGCCTCTAGCTAAACCTTTCGTAATATCCCCCTTCTAATGTTGATTTCTCCACTATTTAAAGAGGAGAATCCTCTTAATACAATTAAGCATAAAATTACATGTGTACATACAAATCCTATTCTTAGTCTGATCTAATCTTCTATGCTACAATAGGATATTCTGATCTCTTGTAGAAAATTGTTGTTACAGTGGTTGGAATGGTGTTGGATTGAGGTATAGCTATTGTGGCTGGTGTAACAGCTTCTTTATTTATCTTTTCTTGTTACTGTTGTTTGTAAAATATTGTTTCAGCATAGAAAATCATGGGTTGTTTCAGAAATGGGATTTGCATCCTGTTTGACTGTTTCAGCAACATGGTCTCAAGCAGTAACGATGGTTGTAATGGTGTTGGCTTAAGGTACGGTTGTTGCGGCCAATGTAACAACTCCTTCTTGTTACTGTTGTATGTGAAATAATGTTTCAGCATCACAAATCACAAACTGTTTCAACAACGGGATTTTTGTACTGTTCACTGTTTCAACAACATGGTCTTCAAGCAGCAACAGTATATTAACTGCAGTTCAAACTGTTTCAACAATTATATATTTCTGATTAATGGCTAAGTATGAGAGTGATGTAAAATTACATGCAAAACAAATTAAACATATAACAAAGAGAAGAAACGTTATATACCTTTGAAGAAATAGGTTAAGGTGATAATGTAGGCTTAAATATGAGTGGGAAAAAAATGCAATGATAGCAAAAAGTATGAGCAAAAAGGTACATTATAGGGTCCTAACATCCCCCCCCCAATTAAAAAGTTTGCATGTCCTCGGGCAACTTCAATCTGAATCAGAATCCGGATATCGACTCTGAGCGTGCAAATTACTTAAGCAGTAGTTGTGGAAAGTATTGTTTGTTGGAGCTCTGAATCCTTGAACACGTTGTAGCCTCTACCAGGCTATTTATTCAACCTTCTTGGGTAACTTATGATGAACTTGATACTTTTCCACTGGCATCCACAGAATGGGAAAATGGAACTGATAACCTATCCAATTTTCAGCACATTGCTGGACACATTTAATGTAACTAGGTACCCAGGAGATTGTTGTCTCAAGATTGGTAGGACTAAAGGGATTGTGCTCCTGCATTTTCTCAGAAGATTGTTTCCAAAACATGTTATTTTCTTTTAGGGAAACAATCTCTGTGGATTTAATAAACTATTGACAATCCTGAAGTATTGTTTCCTGTAGTTGCCTTATATATTGAGTCATCCCTGGTTTCTTTTAAAAAATTGGTAATATTCTGCAACAAAGGTGGCAGTGTTCTATGGTTTTGGCCGTATCCAGAGGAGGCAGTTATCTTCATTATGCTTGGCAGCTAGAAAATCATTCTGCCACGTAATCTGGTTGGTAAGGAAGGAGACAAGTGCCTGAATCTAGATATCACCAACAAAAGGGTTAAGATTAAGCTGTATGTTCTCAGGAATGGCTTCATTATGAAGATATACCTCACATAATATATGTTGATCAGTAGTAGAGGCTTCTGCAAAAGTTTGAACAAAATCTTCTGGTTTGAACACTGCATAGGGTCTTCCTTCTTTAATTGATTTAATCTAAAAGAATGCAAGTCATTCTATGAGGAAAAGAGAGTAATTTGAGGATGATTTCCTAGCAGCCAACAATTTTTGTACCAAATCAAACATGAAGAGAAATTTGTCTTTTAACTCTTCATTCTGCTTCTTATGGGCACGATATTCTTGGTGTGTTTGCTCCAAAGCTTCCCAGTTTTAATAGATGTGATTCAGCCAAAGTAGTCTGTGCTCCTGCAAACTTTTGTCATGTGTAATAGAAGACTCCTTTTTCCATTTTTCCATTATTGCCTGCTCATTCCATGGTTGAGTTTTTATTTCAGCATCACAAGTGGTAGGTTGAGGTAGGATCTGAGTGGCTTGTTCCATAAGAGTAGGGGTACTGATCTTGCTAGGAGGGGAAGATTCATCAATAGGCGGAGTTTGTGTTTCAGCATCATCAGTGGTAGGCCGCGGTAGAGTTTGAGTGGCTTGTTCCACAAAAGTAGGGGTACTGATCTTGACAGGAGGGGCAGATTCATCAACAAGCAGAGTTTTTGTTTCAACATCGCAAGTGGTAGGCTGAGGTAGAGTCTGAGTGGCTTGTTCCACAAAAGTAGGGGTAGATTCATGAATAGGCAGAGTTTGAATAGATTTACTAATAAAAAAAGGGGCTTCCGATTTAAGAGTTGTTGTAGGCCAGGGTTCCTGTAGATTAACTTTGCTTTTTGGAATTTTTGAAGGTCCTACTGGTTCTTGTGTAATAGTAGGGCGTTCCTCTTTTTTAACTGCAAAAGTCGTAGGTGCAGGGGACGCTATAGGTATTGGGATTTGAACCACTTTGTAGCCTGATTTATCATAAATATCCCCACATTGGCTGCACATATACTCTCTATACTGATCATCTTTTTTGTTTTTCTCTGCCATGGCCGCTACACGAGCTAAGGTATACAAATTAAGTTCCCTGTCATAGGATTCATTTTCCATTACCAGCTCTTGCTTGTAAGCTTCCAGTTCTGATCTTAGAAACTCATTCTCTTGTAAGAGAGAGGCCATTGTTGGTTCTGGTTGTTAATCTGTCATCGGTGTATCAAGAGGGGTGACTGGTTTTTGTGTAACGGTCACAGCCTCTGTAGTTGGTTCTTGTGTTTCAACTACTTGATGAAAATAAAATAGTGTTTCAGCACCCTGGGCATGTGATTCTTGAACTTCGGGAATAAAGTCAGCAGTTGGTTCTTGTGTTTCAGCTACTGAATGAGTAGTTGGTTCTTGTGTGACAGCTAATGTTGCAGCACCCTGGGCATCTAATTCTTGTATTTTAGGAATGAATTCAACAGTTAGTTCTTGTGTTTCAGTTGTAGTTGGTTCTTGTGTAACAGCTATAACTGGTTCTTGTGTTTCAACTACTGAATGAGTAGCTGGTTTTTGTGTTTCAGCTACTGAATGAGTAGTTGGTTCTTGTGTGACAGCTACTGAATGAGTAGTGACAACTACTTGATGTAAAGAAAATGATGTTGCAGCATCTTGGGCTTCTGGTTCTTGTGTTTCAGTGCCCATGGGATGAACAGGTAAAAATTTCGGGGTTTGGGAGGGTAGAGGTGTATGGGTTTTTAGAAAAATGGGTTGGGGGTTTAGGGTAGTGGCAGTAGTGGTTGCTCTTGTTGAAGCCCTCGTTCATTTTTTTGGTCAAAAGGAAGGAAAAGTAGTAATTTTCTTCTTTATTTTGCGAGTGGATTTTTCCTCAGTGATGGTGCAAGGAGGGGTATCAGGTTCGTCTACTTCAGAATCATCGCTAAGGATATGAACAGTGGGAGTAGATGATTCTAGTAAATTGTGGGATGGACTTGGTATGGTAGAAGGAATTGGATCGACTGGATCTGTAGGCAGATTAATAGGTATTTCTGGAGGGTCAGGAAGGTTTTGTGGTTGCTCTTCATGAGGATTTTCAGGATGTTCAGCAACTTCTTGAGGGTTTATGGGTGGATCGTTTAGGAGAGGATTTTGTTGGGAAAAAACCTTTTGGATGAATAATTGAACAAGACAGTGATGGGTGAGGGAAAGGATGGGATTTTTAGCATGTTTACAATAATGTGACATGTTTCTAAGACATCTGAGAAGATAGTAAGGAATGTTGACCAATCTAGCATGTCATAAATGAGATAACAAGATAAAGTCAGACTGGTAAATTACCTGGTATCAGCCTTCACAGGTAAGGTAGTGCTTGAAAAACTCTACAAATTTTGGCCAAGGAGGCGACAACGAGTTGAGTCGAACACCCTAGCCTTTAGGCTCAACTTATTCCCCTGGAAAGAGAAAATCCTACTGGGCATTAAGGATAATGTGTTTGCGGCTGAACCAACGAATGTCAGTGACAGGAAGACCCGAAACCTGTGCTATATCATCCTTTGTGACTGGAATCCTATCCCCTTGAACAATAGAATGGTCTTGTTGAATATTTCGAGCAAATTGAAGAACCTATTGTTAATCAAATCCATGGAGCCTCTGAAAATAACCCAGCCAACCTGTCTGCTGAAAGATTTGGTAGACTTCTGGATATAATTCTAGCAGGGTTGTCGTGGCGGGTTCATATCGTATAACAGGACCTCTCATAGCTATTCAGCTCAGTAGAATGCAAAGTCAGAGAGTCAAGTAACCGCACCCAAACAGAGTAAGTTTTGCGGATGAAGGCATGCAAATGATGGTGAAAGAAAAAAAAATGATGGGTAAAAAGAAGTGACGATAGTCGGTTCATGTGAAATGATGGCATAGAATTTCGATATCCCCCCCCCCCCCCCAAATACGGCTAAAATAGTGACTTTAAGTGAATGATAGTAATGAATCGGGCTCTTCTCATTAGCCAGAGTTCAATTGTATTTACATAAAAAGTTTACATACCTCATATTTACCTTTGATTTGTACTTCGAAAAATATAGTGCCTGTCCATAATAGATCTGCAGTAACCATGGGAAAGAATTTGGATTTATTAGAGAAATTGTATCGAGGGTTTGTTTAATCATGAGAGAAGGTAGTGAAAGGATAGAATGTAGTATGAAAATAGGAGAAGTGAGAGAAAAAGAGTTGAAGCAGATGTTTTTATTGACAGGAAATGTTGAAAAAGTGGTGTTTCAGCAACAGGAAAAGAATGGAAAAATGTTTGTTGAAGAGTGATGTTTTAATAATGGAAAATACTGCTGAAGAAATGGTGTTTCAGCAGTGGGGAAAATGAGGAAAAATGTTGTTGAAGAGTGGTGTTTCAGCAATGGGGAAATGAGGAAAAAATGTTGTTGAAGAGTGGTGTTTCAGCAATGGGGAAAATGGGAGAAATGTTGTTGATTAGTGGTGTTTCAGCAATGGGAAAGAAGTGGGGAAAATGAGGAAAAATTTTGTTGAAGAGTGGTGTTTCCGCAATGGGGAAATGAGGAAAAATGTTGCTAAAGAGTGGTGTTTCAGCAAACGGGAAAATGGGAGAAATGTTGTTGATCAGTGGTGTTTTAGCAATGGGAAAGAAATGGGGAAAATGAAGAAAATGTTGTTGAAGAGTGGTGTTTCAGCAATGGGAAAATGGGAGAAATGTTGTTGATCATGGTGTTTCAGCAATGGGAATGATGGGAAAAATGAGGAAAAATGTTGCTGAGGAGTAAAGATGAATGGATTGAAGAAAGAGGGAGCAATGTTTCACAAAATGAAGCTTGGATTTGTTTGTAGTAAGATTGTCCTTTCTTGGTAGGCCTTTTTTGGATCGAGAATTTACAAAAGAATCAATTGTAACATGCCATTCCTTGATAGGGATTATTAGTAAAAGAAATTTAATCTAATACTAAAGAAATTAAATTCAGAAAAATTAATTGCAATGAGGGGCAGGAGGCTCCTCTAAAAAGAGATAATGTGAATTTKCCACACATGTGGCCTTAAAATCTTCTTTGGAAATGGAGCGTTGGTACAGAYGGAGCCGATGACCATTCACTAATAACGGTGTTTTAGAGTCATCAATTGTGAGGAGCCTCACTGTTCCATTGGGGAAAACAGTGTCCACTTTGTAAGGTCCTAGCCATCTTGTACGTAGTTTCCCTTGAAATTCTTTAAACTGGGAATCATACAATAACGCCCAATTACCTTTTTGCAATTGTTTATGCTTGATGGTTTTATCATGCCATTTTGTTCTTTGTTCTTGAATCATAGTTGTCTAGTGAATGGCATCTAATATTTTTTCATCCAATTCATTAAGTTGTTGCAACCTAGTTGTTTGTGCATCAATCAAATCAAGGTTAATAGCTAAAGCAGTCCTTAAGGTTTTGATTTCAAATTCCACAGGAAAGACAACACTTTTTCCATAAACTAATTCATAGGGGGAGAATCCTGTAGTATTTCTCCAGGTAGTTCTATAAGCCCATAATGCTTCAGGGATCCTTTGAGACCAATCCTTCATGTTTTCCTTCACTGTTTTTGTGAGAATGGCTTCTAGTACTTTATTTGTGCTTTCCACCTGTCCATTGGCTTGGGGGTGGTATTGTGTAGTCATTCTATGATGAATATGATATTTTTGAAGGATGGCTTTAAAACCATGAGAAGTGAAAGGAGGTCCTCCATCTGTGAATAATTCTCTAGGCACTCCAAATCTGATAAAGATATCTTCAAATAAAAAATCTAGAACTTCTTCAGTAGCTCTATGGAGTGATTTAGCCTCCACCCATTTGGTCATATAATCTGTGCAGACTACTATATAAACTTTTTGATTGGATGGAGGGTTAATGGGTCCTACAAAGTCTAAGGCCCATCTTTCAAATGGTTCGAGTACTACTTGGGGATTTAATGGAATTTCATCTCTATGATTAGGTTGACCCATTCTTTGACAACTATCACAGGCCCAAACATATTTCTTTTAATCTTTAAAAAGTGAGGGCCAATAATATCCCATCCTGAGAATTTTATGTGTTGTCCTTTTATCAACAAAATGCCCTTTACAAGGGCCATCATGACAAGATTTTAGTAAATCATAAACCCCATCTTCTCTAATGCATCTTTGGATTTATTGATCAAGTCCTATGTGGAAAAGACACCCACTTATCCAGCTATACCGAGCACTTTGTTGAATGATTCTTCTTTTCTCTCGGTGGGATAGGTGTGGTGGTAAATTTCCTAAAACCAAATAGTTAGCGATGTCTGCATACCATGGTGAGTGAGCAGATACTGCAAATAAATATTCATCGGGAAAGGAATCATCTACTGGAGTATTATCATCAGGTGTTAACCGAGAAAGGAAATCAACAACTACATTTTCTTTTCCTGGTCTTTCTACAATTGTAATATCAAATTCTTGTAATAATAGTAATCATCTGGTGACTCGAGCATTTGTGACAGATTTGTTCATTAAATATTTGATAGCCGAGTGATCAGTATGGACAAAAGTAGAATAGCCAGTGATGTAATGTCGAAATTTATTAATAGCATAGATAACTGCTAAAAATTCATTTTCGATAACTGTATAGTTAAGTTCAGTAGGACTCATATTTTTGCTAATGAAGTAGATAGCATAAGGGAGATGATTTTCTTCTTGTCCCAAGACAACTCCTATTGCAGTATCTGAAGAATCAGAGGATATATGAAAGGGAAGTGTCCAATCAGGTCCAGTTAGAATAGGAGTTGTAGATAATGGTTGCTTGAGTGTATCAAATGCTTCATGGAAAAGATTAGTCCACTTGAATTCAGTATTTTTCATAAGTAACACAAACAAAGGAGAAGCTATTTTGGAAAAAAAATTAATAAATCTTCTATAGTATCCAGCATGTCCTAAGAAACTTCTCACATCTATTTGGGTTTTGGGAATAGGAAGGTCTTTAATGACTTGTATCTTGGATGGATCTACCTGAATTCCTTGAGATGAAATAAAGTGTCCAAGTACCACTCCTTCAATCATCATCATATGAAATTTTTCGGTGCTTAAGGAGAGGTGGGATTGTATGTTAATGTTTATTCCATTATTATAGTTCTTTGCATTTCATTAGATAAGAGCATAATAAGAACAAGATCACTGAGAAATACACATTCACAAGAGACACAACATTTATCCTGGGAAACCATCCAGGGGAAGAAAACCTAGCAAAAACTTCCTTATCATAAATGTCTTATACAATGTTCAAGAGATAACTCAAACCAATACAGATAGTCCTCCCCAAGAGATGCACCATTCTTCTTCTCCTCTCTCCAACTGGTAATTGCATCTTGCCTCATAATATAATGAGCAAGTGAGTTGTGTCTAAGAAGTGAGGCGCTAGCCTCTTATTTATATCAATCTGGCATGTGTGAAGAGTCACCATCTGGCAGCGCCGACCTCTCACTCTGGGTGGGTAAACCCACCTTTAATTAATTCTGGGCCTTCCATTATAATTGTTGGGGCTGACTTCTTATTCAGCACTTTGTAATTGCCCGATGACCAATCCGCAAAAGGGGATTTGGTCCTTATTCAATTACCGACATGATTAATCCTCAATGGGGATTAATCTAATAACAACAATAATAATAATGACATGATTAATCCACAATGGGGATTTAATCCAATAACAAAATAAT
>ML779178.1:711354-734306 GCA_009831015.1 Picea engelmannii | reverse complement strand
AGAATGTATGTGATGGATAAACCATCAAGGTGGGAAGACTACCTGCATTTGGTAGAATTCGCCTACAATAATGGGTATCATGCATCACTGAAGATGAGCCCATTCGAAGCACTTTATGGAAGAAAGTGAAACACTCCAGTGAGTTGGGATAATCGAGCTGACAGGGTAGTAGTTGGACCCAAACTACTCAAAGAGATGGAAGATCAAATTATAAAAATCAAACAGAATTTGAAAGCTACCCAGGACAGGTAGAAAAGTTACGCTAATAGTAACAGAACCCATAGAGAATTCAAAGTGGGTGACCATGTTTTCCTGAAAGTGAAAACTAACAGGAGTTCCCTAAAATTGGGAAGTTGCACCAAGTTAGCAGCAAGATTTTGTGGGCCATTTGAGATCCTAGAAAGGATTGGGCCGGTTGCATACATGCTTGCATTACCTGCATCTATGACTGTACATAATGTGTTTCATGTTTCACTACTTAAGATATATGTACCTGATGCTAATCATGTTATCGATTGGACTGTGATTCAGGTGGAACCAGAAGGTGTCCTGCAAGTGCATCATGTGCGCATATTGGACAGGAAAAGCAAACAACTCTGGAATCGAGCTATAGAGCTTGTAAAGGTCCAATGGACCTGGTACGGTCCTGAGGACGTGACATGGGAGCATGCAGATGTTATGCGGGCAGAGTACCCGCATCTTTTTGAAAATTTTGAAAAGCTTGCAGATGCTATGTAAAGTTGCACTAAGGACAGTGCAAAAATAAGGGGAGGGGATTGTAGTGTCCCCAAGGCCGAGCCCCGATGTAAACCATGATCTGAAAGAGATTGTAAATATGTGTTATAGGCTGGTGAGCCAAGTTTTGTATTAGTCGGTAGGCTTATGTGTTTGATTAGGCCAGAGAGCCTAAGGGTTGAAGGCCAAGGGCCTGGATTTTGTATCTGTATGTATGCAGCACATCAATAAAATATAAACATTGCCAAGTGCAGACTGACCACGATGAATGAGTGATGGGGGACTGAGCATCCACAAAGTGGGCAAGGGATTAGGGGTTGGAAGGTGGGAAAAAGGGGCTGAGTGTTGAGCCTAAGGGCTAAGCCTAGAGGACTTAGGCCTGGAATAATATTTTAATATTATTTCCAAAAAGAGCCATGTGCATATTATTTTATCCTAAGTTCCTGGCAAAGGGGGGGAACGTGCAAAGGGGATGCACGTTGTGGGAATGCATGCATTTCCCAGGGTGACAAGTGTCAACCCTGGTGCATGCAAATATAATCGTCGAGATGAACCACGTGAGGGGAGCTTCTCCATTCTACCCGACCGTCTAAGGGGGAATCAGTCGGAACTCTGCAAGATTACCCTCATACCATTCCGAAACAAAAACGGTGATACGATTCTGTGATTGATGAACCTGTTGGAGAAGCGCGTGTTCATTTTTCCCCAATTGGTTGTTGCGGCCGCGCAGTGCTGGACTGAACGTAGCATATTGACCAAAGTAAGCTCATGTTGAGTTGGTGTATGTCCTCTCTTTTGGTGAGGGAGGTGACTGTGGTTGGAAGGATTAGGTTGTCAGGCCTGTGAGAAACTGTTTCCAGGTGAAAGAGTTTGTTGGGAAGCGGTTTCTTCCAGAGGGTGTCCGGCACTAGCTTCAGACTCTGAGACTTCCTGATCCGGCCAGTTGCCAAGACCCAGAGAGGAGGTTAGCACTGATGGACTGTGCGTGTGAAGGTGTATACTCCCGGGTGAAACAAGCATGTGGGGAATGAGAGTTTGGTAGTAGTGGGCGTAAGATGGCGTCTTTGGGAAGAACCTTTCCATATATTTCTGTGTTGTTTCCCTGTAACCTCAGCCTAGCCTAAAATTCCTTGCCTTGGGGTGGAGCTCAGTCCCAGCTCGGGGTGATCCACTGTTGAGATGATGAGCAGTGTGGTCTAAGGCTGGGAGGTTCATGGAAGTCCTGCATTTGGTTGGTGGATTTCACCACTGTTACAAGATAAGTGTCTAACTATGTTCTTATCACATTTGGCATGACTGTGTTGTATATATATTATGAATCATGTTTTTCGTTGTGTATATGAATTAATATGAAAAGCTAATTGCGTGTTGATCATGGTAGTAATTCATATGAATACTCTATGTTGAATGTGTTTAATTGTTAAATGCATGTGGAGTATATATACTGGACTGTATGTGTTATGTAAATCCAACGTAAGTGTATACAGATTGTTATATTGCCCGTTAAAAGCCTTGGTCAGCAAAAAGGTGCACTACACTATATATCATCCATATAGACTTCTATGAACTTGTGAATGAACTCTCTAAAGGTTGCTATCACAATCCTAAAGAAAACTGTAGGGGCGTTCTTTAACCCAAATGGCATCACATTGTATGCAAAATATCCCCATTCAGTAATGAAAGTGGTTTTTCTCTTGTCCTCTTCAGCAATCCTAACTTGATGGTATCCTGAAAATGCGTCTTTAAATGAGTATGCTTCCTTCCCCGCAACCTGTTATAGGACCTCATTGGTAAAGCGTATTAGGAAAGTTTCATGCACACAGGTAGATTTGAGGCTTATGTAGTCCACACATACTCTAATATCCTTAGTGTCTTTCTTGGTTTAAATGACTATCACGCTGACCCATTCTGCTTCTTCTACCAGAAAAATGAGACATGCTTCTAACATCTTATCAATCTCCTTCTTGACTTTCTCTTTTACTCTTGGGTTAAGACGGTATGGCCTATGTCTGACAGTCTTGGATCCTAGTTTTAAATCAATCTTCATTTCTCCCATAACTCCTTTGATTCCATTCAACTCTGAAAAATTATTTGGGAACAAATCTTTGTATTCCTGCAGTAAACTCTATATTTCCTGACTGGTTTTCTCATCCCAGTAATCTCCCACCAAAGCTATTTTGGGTTTCTCTTCAATCCCTATGTTAAGTTTCTGCAATTTCAAAGGGTGATTGTAGGAACTATCAGTCTATCTAGGTATGGTGTTTTGGATTTCTCTGTTCCCCTCGGTCTTTTTGATGGATAGGTTTCTCATCTCTTCTAATTTGTCTAGGCTTTCTGAAGCTTTGTTAATCTGATAGCATTCTATGGGATTTTCAATCAAGGGTAAGTGGAGTTTACTCTGAAGTTCTTGTGTATGCTTGGGACACACTACAAAGTTTGATATGTTATCACTATTGTCTCTAAAAAGAAGTTCGTTAATCTTTTGTATGACTATTTCAAGCTTAGGGTACTTACTTGTGAATGAGAAGTCTTTTCAAAATTGAGCTGCCAGTATCTACCAATAGCAGGTCTGTCGTCTGGTCTCCTCATGTATAAACCAAGATTTTGGGATTGGGCCTAGAGAATGGGGGAATACCTGGAACCATAAGTGAGAGGGTATCTTCGCAGCCTGCCACTATGCCACACACTATTGAATGTGTATCCTAGGGTTTTATTCGCTGCTAAACAGTTGTGCAACATGGAGATCCGTCTTCATTTCGGATTCTAATTGCTCCCTATTCCAGAACCTATACTTGAGAGCTTGCTTCACCTCGTCCCAAGTTCTGAGTGTGGCTTTATGAGTAGCCCACCACCTGGCAGGGGTGTTCTGGAAAGCTATATCTAGTACCAAGATTCTTTGATCTTCTCCCACAGTTTCTTCCATATTCTGCAAAAAGTTGTCTAGATCTGAGGTACCATCATATACTGGGAGTTCTCTGACTTCGGTCCCAACCCATCTGGTCATTCTAATAATTGTGCATCTTCTTGAGAATCTTTCATGCAAACCTTGTTGCCAACTATCAAAATCTAGTTCTGAATCTTTGTCTGTTGATTGTATACTTTTCCATCTTACTGATCCATTCGCAGTGGGGTTTATATAATCATTTCTTGTCCCAGTTGTTACAGTGTACAACTGGTCTAGGTCTTCTCCTTCCATATTATTTTCTGTTGGTTCTGTATACCTGGGTCCTACATATGAATCCAAAGGTTGAACTACCTTGATTCCCTCAGCTTCAAAATTCACGGTATCTTTCTTTAAGTCAATTACTGCATAATTTTTGTAGGCCCAATAGATGTCAAGTAGCGAAGGTAGGGGTCCTTGTCTCCCATGATCTCAATGACTTCAAAGTCATCCATTGTTTTTACTCTTGTTACATCGATTTCCATGTTCTCCAGTCTTCCTATGGGAAATATACAGTATTGGTTTTCCATTCTTAACTGAATTGGGGAATATGTCAGTCTCAGTTTGCCTAACACTTCCCAAGTCTTCTTGGATAGAATGTTCACATATGACCCTAGGTCCAACATGAAATCCTTAATTTCGAATTCACATAACTGGGCTACCAGTCGGAATTCTTTTTTGGTTCTTACTTTTCATCATTGGACTCTTTGAGTAATCTTCTCAGGAAGGTTAGCCTGAATCCTTGCTTCTGAGGTTTATTCATTCCCTAAGACGAGGTATAGCGCATTGCACAACTTCTCTATCAGTTGATCATTCCCTAGAATTTCATAGAATAATTGAAACCAGAGGTCAACTGTGCTTTGAGGTTGCCCAGGTTGTCTTGGTATGCCTACATGGTTTCTGGGTGCAGGGGGTGAAGCAGGGACTTGTGCCACCTTAGGGTATACAACCATCCGAGGGGGGTTCTCTTACATTTCATGATTAGGAATATTCTGGAATACGTCTATGGCATATTTAAAGAACATTTTTTTCTTTAGGGGGTTGTACCTATCTTCTTTAGGTGCTTCTTTTTGAATCTAAGGTAGAGTATCAGCATCAGCTCCTGTCTTCACTCCTCCTCAACTGACAATGTTAAGGTTTGGCAATTGTCCCTTAGAAATCCTCTTGATCTCTGAACTGATAAGGTTAGTTCCTCTTTTTCATACTCTATCTTCCCACTTTGCAATTAGCTCTGGGTAGTCTTCGTATGCATGTCTGTTGGTTCTGCAGTGAGAGCACCATGGTCGCCTTGGATGAGGGAAATATCTAGCCAAGTGACCATGTTCATCACAGTTGTAACATCTGCTCAGTCCTCTTCCTCCAATTCTTCCTCCTCTAAAATATCCTCCAACTCCACCTCCTCAACCTCATCCTGGTCCCTGAGGGTTTTCATTTACCCTGAATGTTGTTCGGTCTAGCTTGTCTGCAAGAGAATATAATGCTCTACATTTATTGGTAGTATGTGTGGTGGATGCACAGAACTCGTAGTGTACTGTGTTTGGTATTGTCGAATATTTATGCATGATGGGGCAATGTCTTGGTCCATGCTCGTGGATTCGGCAGATCTCGCAATATTCCGTTGTCGGTGTTGTTTGGCCTCCTGGGAAAGCATGATATTGGGTGGGATGATGGAATGGTGGATTCATCGATACTTGCGCAACTCCTCCTCTCGTTCCTAGTGGGGTTACCATTAGATTTTGAGGAGGTCCCATCCCCCTTACTCGTGGACATTCGTTCACCAAATGACCTTTCGTATAGCATCCAATACACAAAACCTATGGTCATCCTCGTCTGGGTATCGTCAACTCTTGAATCTTTCTGTAAATGTTGATATTTTCCCTTTTAGTTGCGCTAGATTTTCATCTACTGGGGGTCGGGTTACTCTCAAACTCCCAGGGCATCCCACCATGGATTCAATCTTCATAGATTGTTCCAAGGCGTCTGTTAACGTGGCTATTTGTTGTTGCATTACCAGAATCCAAGTCATGGGTAGCAGTCCCTAAATGTACCAATCCCTTTGATGTTCTTTGTGGATTGGATGTGCCAACCTCCATATGGAATCTTTAAACTTCTGGTTGTACTCCTAGGCTAATTCTCCTTCCCTCTGTTGGATCTCATGCAACTCAGACAGAGCCTGTTGTTTTGATTGAGGCAACTTGAACTCTGCTATGAACCTCGTATGTACCTGGTCAAGTGTAAATGCTTGACCTTGCAACCCTAGCACTCTTAGTTCAATGATCTTCATGTACCACTTGAGAGTGCAACCTCTCAATGTAGTCTAGAACTGAACCAACTTATTTGCATCTAGAGTCCCTCTCGATCTCCAGATTGCTTCGCACAAGAACCAGTGTTGTTCGAAGTCTTCATCTCCCTTACCACAAAATTTTGGGTATTTGGAAATCGAACCTCCTGCATGGTTGGCCATTGTTGATCCTATTGTTCATATCAGTATGAACCCTAATGGTCATGCTTGCGATCCACCAAGGGATCCCAATATCCTCCCTGTACTCGCACTTCCTAGTTGTGACTGGTTAGATAATTGTACTGGAACAAAACTTGCATGAGAAGGTAGTGTCAAACTTACTGCTTGTATAGAAGGCACTTGGGGTATAGGTGATTCAGGGCTGGTTCCACTAGCTTCGGGGTAGTTTTATTTGATCTAGGGGGTCTCGTTATCTTCCACTGGGACGATCTCTTCGATTGGATCCCCGATTTATCCTGTTATCGGGGATGGAAATTCTCTTTCTCCTCCAAGATTTGTGTCGTCTTCCTCCTCTCTTACATCCACGCTTTCTCCTTCTCGTCTCGACTTCTGGGGAATTTTGTCTCTCTTTAATTATATCTCATTTAATATTTGACTAGCCAATCGTTCCTGTCTTCTCATCCTTTGTATTTCTTCCATCTGTCTTTCCTCGCTTTCTCCACATCCTCCTTCTTTCCTCAACTTTTGAAATTGTCTTGTGGATTTCTTGAGCTTGTCGCACCACCATTTCTCAACTATGGAAGCTCTCTTCAAGGCTCACTCATCTCTTGAATCCATTTCTTGTTGTTTCCCCCCCATTTTTCAAAGAACCCTTCCCCTTTCTCATGCCATGGCTCTCACGTCGTCTCTCCCCACACCAAGCGAGGGTGTTTACGCTGCCATCTCGGTCGAGGACATAATCAACATCTCTTCCTCCACCAAGAAAGCCTTAATCCATAGGGGGATCTCTCTTAACAGTCTTCCCTTTTCACCTTTCTTGAAAATTTCCTCTACCCGTGAGAAATACTGGTGGTTCTCAGCTGCAAATTTGATTATGTATCCTTCTATCCTGGTGCTAACCCAGAAATCCACAACTCGTGTGACTGGGAAATCCAGCCTATGGAATGTTGCTAACTCTTCGATATCCCACGCGTAGATATTCTTGACCCGTCCCTGGAACTTTGGAGCTTCTTGGAGTCTCTTGATCCAGTGAAAAAATTCTTTCGGGAATTTAACCCAGAAAATCTCGTACTGATCGCTCGATCTTTCTGAGTAAAAGATTGCTTCCCTAGTAGTTCCCAGTGATTTTCTTCTTAGTTTTTCTTCTTTCCATATGAAGGAATCACATTTTATTTCCCACCATTGAGCGATGCCAGATCTATGGATCGGTGGTAAAATTCTTCCTACATGTTCCCTTTTAATACGGGTCCCGACAACGGAACCATTTTGTTGGTGCGAATTTGATCAGACTAGGGTCCTTCTCAAGTTACCAACAAAAGGTACCGTGTAGTCTAGGGCGTTGGCATTTTCATCTCATCCAAAGAGAAGAAGTCTCACCTGAAGCGCTGCTAAGACAGAAAGGTAGGAAAGGGTAGGGAAAATACTAAAGAGAATCCATAGATCGTTTGGAACTCATTCATGTTCTTGCGCAAGAGGCAACATCATATCTGAAACATCTAACTGCAATAATTGAACCTCCTTATGTTATGAATATCAAGTTAAACATAGAACCATCAAACATAACTCATAAACCATAAAGGAACAATGTAATGCATAAGTAAACATACAAAGACACATCATATTTTGAAAATTTGATTCTCCTTCATATTAGCTCCAGGATCTTTCCTTCATTACAGACTCAAAGTTACATAGAAGGTTCAGTACAGACGTTGGCTTGTATCTTCTCGACTTACAGCAAGTTTCAACAACTAATCCCAAAACCTTGGGCGAATCTGATAAACATGACTCAACCCAAATCTAACCCAACCGACAGACTGAACGAACAACAACAACAACACCAACCCAACCCTTTTACAATTATATTCAGCCCTATATATAACTGGGTTGTGTCTTCCTTCTCAGCTTATGTGCTTCCTTGTTCTGTTGCAGTCGTTTTTTGCTTAGCTGGCATTACGTTGGCTTCTGCAACTAATTTTTTGTTACTCTTTCTTCCAGCCTCTGATGAAGTTTGCACGACTCATGCTTAATCAAAACTTGCGCAATTCTTACCCAAAAACGAAGGGCTCAACACATCACTATGGATTTTATAGTGGAACTTCCAAGGATAGGAAACAAATATTTGATCATGGTGGTAGTCGATTGTTTGTCCAATTTTTGTGCTCTACCACATCCATTTACCCCCTCCTTAGTTTGCCAAGTCTTTCTTGATCATATTTTTAAATTACATGGCATTCCCACCTCCATTGTCTTGGATCAGGACCCTACTCTCACTAGAAATGTTTTGTAAGAACTCTTTAAACTATATGGTACCCAACTAAAAATGAAAAATAAATATCACCCTCAAACAAATGGTCAAATTGAAGTGGTCAACAAGTGCCTAGAAACCTATTTAAGAATATTTTCATTTGAAAAACTGCACCAATGGGTATAAAGGATTCCTCTCATATAATGGTGGTACAATACCTCTTATCATGGAGCTACCAAAATGACCCCATATGAAGCAGTTCATGGATAAAATCCATTACAAATCACTTTGTATTTACTAGGTACTTCCAAGGTTCAAGAAGTGGATCACACACTCCACACTAAATAATCCATTCTCCACATACTAAAGGAAAATTTGGTTATGGCTCAAAATAGTATTTTGGAGTATGGGATCAAGTGTTTCTTCAACTTCAACCCTATAAACAAACATCACTAAATGTGAAAAAATGCCAAAAGTTAGAACCCAAGTTATATGGACCCTATGATATCATTTAGTGTAGTGAACAAGTGGTCTACAAACTATCTCTTTCATCCCACTCCAATATTCATCTAAGTTTCCATGTTTTTTGTCTAAAAATGGCCATAGGATTGAAGTGCAAGGTAAAAAAATAGCCTTCCAGAACTTGATGAATATGGATCCATTTTGCTCCAACTGATAGAAGTATTGGATACCAGAGAACCTCAATTGCTCCAATGCACAATCAGTGAAGTATTGATCCAATGTAAAGACATGTGACATGAATATGCCACATCAAAACTATCCACAATCCTACAACAATTTTCTCATCTTGAACCTTGAGGACAACAAAGATTTTTAAAGGGGGGGACATGTTAGGGTCCTACCATAACCTCCATAATTTATGCTGCATAGGAGTTAGTTCATTTTTGTAAGCATCCATCCTCATTAAATAAGGCCCATTAAATAGTAGTGTATAGTTATTCAATGTAAAATTGTCCACTTTATAAGGGCCACTAGGTAGTTGGTACCCATTAGTGACAGGACCACAAGTAGTTAGGGATTTTTCAATGTAAAATATATTTATAGAGATAGGAGACTATGGAATGTTTTCCTTTTGTTGTGTATTTGGAGCTCCACTTGGTTGAAGGTTTTTCCACCTTAAGAGGAAAGTGAAATTTTTATTTTGAATCTCTACATTATCAATATACAAGGGTATTTTTATGGTTTTTATCTTATTTTCTCTTATTTTTGGTTAATCTAATCTATGTGTACTTGGTTGTGTTCCAATTTTCAAGGGTTAAGGTACATCACACTCAACCACAAAATGTGTTACTAAAACCAATTTGTGTGACAAAACAATGCTACTTCAAATCATTTTACACATCTTGAGTGACTTGAAAAATGGTTATTTCTTAGTCTAACTAAGTCTAGTGCCAAGCATAAAGTGCAACATGGTTTCATAAAAGACAAGAGGTCAAGGGTTCCATTCTCATCCATTCCAAATGCATTGTTAAAGGTAAAGAAGAGAATGGAAACAACAACATATTCATTATAAGTAACTCTTTTAAGTGAATTTTTTATTCAATAACAAATGTAGCTTTATTATTATATAAAGATAGTTTTAGTGCTAATCACTGAGTGACCTTATATTAAAAATTGCATTTGATTTCTAAAACAAATAGGAGGTCAAGGGTTACATCCCTAATCCCTTAAAAGGTATTTCTATAGGCATGTTTTGAAAGCCAAAGAAGACCAAATAAACACCAAATTAGCTCATTATTTCACCAGTCTACTTATTTTTTACATGGGGATGTTGACTTTGGCATAAAAGGTGCCAAATTTCTTACTAATATGGGCAATGAACTGATCAAATATTGTGATGAGTTGTCGAGAAAGCTACTAAAACCATACAAAGAAATGCACCACTAAATACTAAAGCACCAAAACAACCTCAAATTTGGCCACAATTCTAGCAAAATGATAAGTTAAGTTGAACAAAAATATGACACAAGAAAAGAGAAATCATTTTCATTAGCGAAAGAGAAATTTTCTAACCTAATTTTGGAGCTCATGTATATCTCCTAGTTGTCCATAATAGAAAAAATTCTCTCATTTACAAGGATCGGAAATTCAAATTAGCAGTAGGGGAGGGAAGAGTGAAAACATAGAGGCCATTGGAAACTAAACATAAACTAGAGAACCACTCTTTCTATAGAAACAAGTAATTATTCTTCTTCTTCTCCTTCTCTCCATTTTCATTCTCTTTAGATTCCCAAGAGGTAAATTGTAATCATTTCATGATTCAAAATTCCATAATTCCTTCTTGAGAGCCAATGTGTACTATTCTGGAAGGAATTTTAATGAGAGATGCCATAGCACCAGTGGTGAAGGAACCATCTTGTGACATTCTACCTAGGTTTTGAGAAATGGTTGAGGACAAAGGTGAGTTAACCCCCCAGTTCCATTTTATTTCTTCTTAGGAACATTTTTTATGTAATGGTCATGTGGAAAAACCCATGACTAAGCTAAGTTAGCCCAAGCCCTAGTTCCTTTTTATTTCATGTTCATTGATGGTGAAATACTTATGTAAATCAACTATTTTCTCTACTTCACCGAAAAAATAAAGTTTCATTTGTTGCTTTGCATTTATAGTGTCAATTTGCTTCATGGATATTCATTTAAACTTGTTTGATCTATTTTAAATGCCTAATAAGTCTAATGTTTATAGTTTGCAGATATGGGAAACAATAATTTGTAACAACCCTCCCTTTACTATAAATCCCTCTTTGCTTAATTTATTTGTCATGCTTGATAAAATTATGGTTCCTGTGGTTCAGAATATCATTTTTATGGCTAAAATCTATTGAATCCATGTGTTGTTTGGATTCTTACTCACTCCCAAACTATAAATCAAATATTTTAAAAACAAATTACAAATTATAGAGGCAATCCTTATGAACCACCCTACCCCTGCAATAAACCACTCTAAGCTTCATATACATGCATCTTTAATACATTCTAAGGTACCCCCCCACCCCCATAAGCCTAAGAAAAAGATTGAATGAATAAAGTGTATGGGGAGGGTGCTCCTACACATTATATCTTTCCATTCATCCTTGTGAGAGTGGGGATGACCAAGGGGATAATATAATGTGTATGAAAAAATTATGGCCTTGGAAAGGTAACAGTCCAAATATTCCCTACATGTCCAAGTGGCAACCATGTCATCATACTGATTTAAATATGGAGAGTTTGTAACATGTGGGAATCCATCACATGTTTCTAGAAGAATCATTGAGGTTCTAAGAGGTTTTATATACCATAAAATTAACCCTAATTCTAACTATCAAAATACTAGCAAAATGGAGTAAAAGTGTCAGTAGAAGTGAGGAGGAGATGATAATATTGGAGAGAGACAAAAGGATATTGTAGAGGACTATAGAAGACCATGATGCCTTATAGTTTCACACCTTGAAAATATTTGTAATTTATATTGTGATCTCCATAATATAAAAAGACATAGGGCATAATGATTCATTAAATGTTGTTTTTTCTAATATGGATTTCCAGAGTAAATATTTCAATTCCATTATGTGTGTTTTACTATTGAAATCTATTTCATATGTAATGGTAGCTAAATAATTTGAATGGTGTGTTTTTATTTCTACTAAAATTTTCAAAAATACAAAATGATAGTCATGCAATTAAGCACAATCTCATTGGTATAGTTGTTTTAATTTTAGATTTGTTTTGGATAAACAACCATTGGAATATCTAAGTTGGTTTAAAATTAATTTTGGTATCACAATGGTTTATTTACACTTTTAGTGGTTTGAGCATAATATGTTCTTACCCTTCTCAAAAAATCAAATTTTGTGGAAGAGTTGTACATTATTGATTATGAATTTAGCACAAGAAAGGTGAAGAAGCATCTTCAATCCTTGGAAAAGAAAGAAGACCACCAAGAAACACCCATGAATGAAAGAGAAATATTATTTATGGTGATGGAATCTCAAGCACCCAATTTTTCTAGGAGCATGTCTACTCTTAAGAAAACAATTGACCCCTTTTATGAGAAATCATAATATCACATGGAGCCAAGGAACGAAAAGGAAGAATCAAAGCTTGAGAAAGAGGATTCCAATAACCAATTTTATAAGAATATATTTAAAATGGAAGTGAAGTTTGAAATGAATCCCTGTGAGAGTGAGGTAGGTGCACTTAAATTTAAATCATTGGTTGCAATAATTAGAAATCTATTTCAATGTGGATAATGTACAAGAGGAGAAAAATATGGCATTTGCTAAGCTGAAGTTAAAATCCCATGCATAGACTTGGTGGGATATCCACGCTAAGGCACTTAATCTAGGGGAAGACCCACTTGTAACTAAGTAGGATGCATTCAAATACATACTCAAGTCCCATTTTTTCCTATTAAATTTGAAGAGGACCAAAATATTCAGTGATCATATTAGTAGCAAATGTAAGCACAAAGTGTACAAGACTACACTACAGAGTTCCAGAAGCAACACATCTTGTTGGGAATAATCCCTATGACCTAGATGTGGTAATTAAGTACATAGGTGGTCTTCACATTCACATAAGGAGGAAATTTATGATATTCAAAACCAATACAAGGCTTACATATAGGCCCAATACATTGAATCTAATAAGAAAAAGGGGAAACCAAATGGTTTAAAGCAGTCAAACCATTATGGAGCTTCAAATAAGGACAAGAAGAATAAGGGAAAATATAAAAATAAGAAGACTATCACCACAAAAAATGTTTGCAAGGATGTTAATAACCACTATAACCATTGCAACATCGGTGGTCACATGAAAGAAAAATGTTGATAATTGCATCTAAAGTTGAATCCTAGGATCCTCAAGAAGGACAACTCAAAGAAGAAGAATATTTTAATAAAAGAGGGAAAGGAGCTAGAAAGTATCTCAAATGTTGACAAAAATATTTTTTGCATAACAATGTAGAAGAAGATGAACCTGAGTATCCTCCATAACGAAGAGAAGGAGAAGACAAAGTTATTCCATACCAAGATTTGCATTAAGAAGAAAAAAGTAGATTCGATGTTTGGTTCTAGTTCACATGAAAACCTCCTTGCACAGGACTCGATAAGTAAGCTTGGTTTAGAAATGCATGATCACCCTCATCCATATCCTTTGGGTTGGGTGAATAAGGATGTAGAATTAAAAGTCACCAAGTAGAGAAAGCTTATATTTCTTAGCAATGCAAATTTTGTTGAAGAAATAGAAGTATATGTAGGGCCCCTTGATGTCTACAATGAAGTGTTTGGTAACCCTTATATGTATATGAGAGATTCTATCCTCATGAGAAAGGAAAATCAATACCTTCTAATCAAGGATGTAAATTATTTATCATCAATGCGCATAATGGAAAGTCTAAGATCTCTCTAGTGAGTGCACACCAAGATAAAGTATTGGTCATCTGAATTAAGAAGTATGTATTTCTTTTCTTGAGACAAAACCAGAAAGACACCAATTCAACATCTGTGAAGGAATCCTTCTAAGGATGTATGAAAGAATAAAAGTATCAATTGAAAGATATTTTATGAGCATACTGAGAAGTGTTATAAGATTAAAAAAAAATACCAACCAACAGGAAAGTGGAGCATACAATACAATTATTTCCATACTATTGTTTTAAAAATATAGGACTATACATACAGAAGTTAGATGAAGTGAAGTAGTCATGAGAATTGTTGGAGAAAAGAGTTATGAGCCCAACTACTTCACCATGCAATTCTTTGGTGATATTGGTACTAAAGAAGGATGTGCATTGAAGGAATAAAAGACTCTAAACAAGATCACTCTCAAGGACCAATACCCTTTTCCTTGAATTGATGACTTGCTTGATCAATGGAAACATGAAACATACTTCACCAAGTTATATTTGTGTAACATACCCCAAGACAGTCACGTACTTACTCAACTAGAAATTTGTATGTGTCTAAGGAGTCAAGGAGCAGTCCATAAGTGTCTCATGTTAGGCATCAAAGAAGAATATATGATTCGAACAACTTGCAAGGAGATATTAGAAAGATTAATCCACCATCCTTTGATGGTGAAAGAAGAGGTGAAGATGTTGTTGAAGCTTGGTTTCTTGGGATTGGAACATATTTCCAGTTTCACAATTACTCATCTAACCTAGAAGCCAAGGTTGTCGCATACCATTTGCATGGAAAAGTTGATATGTGGTGGAATCAATTGAAGAAAATTGAGCACATTGATGAGATCAGTAAGATTACTTAGAAGTAGTTCAAGAAATATTTTCAATGGGAGTATCTTTTTGAGCACTATTATGACAAAAATATGCAAGAGTTCTTTGAACTAAGGTTGAGGAGCATGACCATGGGAGAATATGAAAACAAGTTCTTGGGATTTATGAGATATATGGGGTTTATTAAGGATGATAAGGTGAAAATACAAAGGTTTCTAAGTGGACTGGGATATTTTTATAAAGATAAAATTCAATATGATGAACCCAAATCCTTGACAAAGACCATTAGAAAGGATAAGCACCTGTATGAGCAAGGAAAAGGCATAGAGTCTTTTCAGAAGTCTTGGAAGGATAATAAGGAGAAATATGATCAAAGAAGGAAGGGATTCAAACCTCCTTTCAATAGAGTTACTCTTCGCACCAGTAAGAAAGATCAATGTGCTAATAATGAATCTGAGAAGGAAGACTCCTTGGGAAAAAGAGGAAAACCACCAATCAAATGTTGGGGATGTAAAGAAGATCACATGTACAATGATTTCCCCCATAGAGAAGGAAAAATGAGGACACTACGCAACATCCAAGAGAATACTACAATGGAAGACATGGCTTTAAATATTCCAAGGATATATGCATCCTTGGAAGATCGACAAGTAGAGCATCAGTCCCATATGATTGAGGTGGAAGGTAAGATCATAAATCATATTATTGTTGTTTTAATTGATTTGGGAGAAATGCATAGTTACATTGATCCTAAAATATTGAACATACTTCATTTGAAGAAAAACAAACTTGAAAAATCATGGTTGGTTTAGCTGGCACTAGAACCAAAAGAAGGATCAATGAGGTTGTCGGAGATTGTCCAATAAATCTAAATGGAGTGAAAATGGAGGTTAACCTAAATATCATACCATTAGGATATTATGATATCCTTATTGGAATGGATTGGTTGGACAAGCACCATGTTGTCTTAGATTGCCACAATAAGACATTTACATGTATTGATGAAGAAGGGAAGCATAGCCTTATAAAAGGAATTCCAAGACCCATTTCTATAAGAGATATTTTACCCTTATAGGTGAAGAGATGTTTCAGAAAAGGATTTAGATTATATGTAGCTCAAGTGGAGGATACAAAACAATCCAAAGAGCCAAGCCTCGAAGATTTTCCAATTTGCAAGAGTTTAAGGATGTATTCCAAGAAATACCAAGATTTCCACCAAAGAGGGATATATATTTCTCTATTGATTTAGTGTCAGGATCTAACCTAGTATCAAATAATCCTTATAGAATGAGTACTACAAAATTAAAAGAATTACAAATGTAGATGGAAGAATTGTTGAAGAAGGGATACATATGCCCAAGTGTTTCACCTTGGGGAGTGTTAGTACTCTTTGTGAAAAAGAAAAATGGACCGTTGAGGTTGTTTGTTGACTTTAAATAGTTGAATAAATCCACTTTGAAGAACAAGTACCCTCTGCCCAGGATCGATGACCTCTTTGACCAGCCAAGAGAAGCAAAGATATTTTTGAAGATAAACTTGACATTAGGATAAAGTGAGAATCAAGGAAGAAGACATTAATAAGACAACTTTTAGAACTAGGTATGGGCATTATGAATTTGTAGTGGTGAAATTTGGATTGACCAATGCATTATATGTCTTTATGTTTTTTATGAATGGCATATTTAGGAATTATCTAGATAAGTTTGTCATTTTGCTCCTAGATTACATACTTGTTCATTCTACATCCAAAGAACATGAGCATCACTTGGGGTTGGTGTTGCAAGTGCTAAGGGAACATAAAAAAATATGCCAAGATAAGTAAGTACTCTTTTTATCAAGAATGGATACATTATTTGGGGTACATTATTTCAAAGGAAGGTATAGCAGTAGATCCAAAGAAGATTGAAGCCATTAGAGGATGGTCTGCACCAGTGAATGTTTCAGAAGTTGGGTATTTTATGGGATTAGCTGGATACTATAGGATATTTATAGTAGGATTCCCTAATATCGTTCATCCCATTATTTATTTTTAAAAAAAGAGGGAATCAAGTTTGAATGGACAGTAGAATGTCAAGAAAATTTTAATTTCTTGAAAGAATTACTTACTAGTAGCGACTATATTGAATATTGTTAACCCAAATGAGAATGTTTTGGTATGTACAATTGCATGCAAATAAGGACTTGGTGTATTCCTCACTTAGAATGGACATGAGAGGAATTATTCCACGCATTATTTGAAGATTGTTGTCATATTTCATGCATTGAAAATTTGGAGGCATTATTTAATAGAAAAGAAAATTGAATTAAGAATAGACCATAGTGGTTTGAAATATTTGTTTGAACAATGAACTTTAAATGTTAGGCAGACAATATAGCTAGAATTTTGAAGTATGACTTTGAAATCAAGCATATCAAAAGAAAAGCAAAGAAAGTTTTTGATTCACTCAGCAGAAGAGTACATCTCATGCATGCTATAGTCGTTAGCATGCACCAAACATATTTAAAGAGAGGGATTTTATATGATGTTGTTACAAATCAAGATTACCTACATGTAAAAAAAATCTTACAGCAAAAAGAAGTGCAACATAAATTTGAGTAGAAGATGGGGGAAGATGGGATACTTATGCATAAGAATAGAATTTGTGTTCTTTATTCATAAGAAATTGAGAATCTATTGCTAAAAGAAACGTATAATGTTCCATATGATGGACATCTCGGTTATCAGAAAACAATTGCATCATTGAGAATCCAATACCTTTGTCCAGGAATGAAAAAGGATGCTACTAATTGGGATTATATTTCCAGATGTGTGGAATGTCAGAGAGTGAAATCTTAGCATAGACACCCAACGATTTTTCTACAATCATTACCAATTCCAGAGAAAAAATGGGAAGTAATCATTATTGATTTCATTAGTAAGTTACCTAGGAAAGAAAACCAACATGATTCAATAATGGTAATGGTGGATAAATTGACTAATGTTACTCATTTTTTTCTAGTGAATATGACTCATAACATAGCTAATATAGAAGAAATTTATATGAAGGAAATTTATAGCTTACATGGAATACCTAAGGCAATTGTTTTGGACAAGGAAAAAAAGTTTACTTCAAAATTTTGGAGAGAATTATTTAAAGGATTTGGTACAAAAACAAACTTTAAAACAACATACCACCCATAATCAGATGGGAATATAGAGAGAGTTAACCAAGTAATTGAAGACATGTTAAGAATGTATGTGATGGATAAACCATCTAAGTGGAAAGATTACTTGCATTTGGTCGAGGTCGCCTATAATAATGGGTATCAAGTTTCATTGAAGATGAGCCCATTTGAATATTTGTATGGTAAAAAATGTAATACTCCAGTGAATTGGGACAACCCAATAGATAGAGTGGTACTTGGAACGAAATTTCTCAAGGATATGGAAGACCAAATGGTCAAAATTAAGAAGAATTTGAAAGCAACACAAGATAGAAAGAAGAGTTATGCGGATAAGAACATGACAACTAGAGAATTTAAAGTGGGAGAGCATGTACTTTTGAAAGTCAATCCCAAGAAGAGTTCATTGAATTTGGAAAGTTGTACCAAACTAGCAGCCATATTTTGTGGTCTATTTAAAATATTAGACAAAATAGGGCTATTTGCATACATTTATGCGTTGTCTGCTTCAATGAATGTGCATAATATATTTCATGTATCTTTGTTGAAGAAGTATGTGCATGATCATAACCATGTATTTATTGGAATTTTATTCAGGCGGAGCTAGAAGGAGACTTTCAGGTCCATTTGGTGTGCATAATAGACAAGAAGGTCAAGGTGCTCCAAAATTGAGTCATGGAACTAGTAAGTTCGGTGGACCTTTTACGGTCCTAAAGATGCTACTTGGGAGCATGAGGATTCCATACAAGAAGAGTACCTGCAAATGTTTTAAAACTCTTGAGTTTTGATTTTATCTTTTGTATATGCACTAAGGAAAGTTCCAAAATAAGGGGGAGGAGAATGTAATGCCCTAGTTTTGGGTCCCCATATTAATAATGTATTTGTTTTTTTATGAAAAGGTTGGAGTTCTTGAACAATTGAAAAGGCCAGACAGCCTAGGAAATGTAATACTTTGAACATTTTAATAATAAAATACATCATTGGTTGCAAGACGGACAAGGAAAAGAGTTATAGGAGAATATGATTCCATGAGAGAGGGGGGTTGAGGGTCTAAGCCTTTATATTTTTCATAATTTTATTTTACCCTTGTTTTAGTGAGAAGGGGAAGGATCGCATGAGCCTCTTGGGGAGGCCACATTATGCCTAATAATCAATTATATAAACCTTGCTTTTGTGTTTTTTGGGGTTGGTCATTCGTTGTTGCATCATTGTTATGTATTCATTTTGGTTACCTCTTTTTGTTCATCATTTTCTCCTTCTTTATCACTCTTGGTCTAGTGTCAGGCATGGGAAATGAGTTGTTGGAGTAGTGAGCCATGGCTAGTTGGTTGTAGGAACTACTAGTGGTTTCCAATAGATAATTGATGCATGTGTGCATGAGATGCATTGGCATGTTGAGAAAAACTATCCATGGTTGTGAATCCTCAAAGTTCCAACATTGAGATTTCCTTATTAGTAGAACTAGAGCTATGAAAATAGGTGGACAAAATGAAGGACTACGTGGTAGTGAAGAGGGTTCAGTTATCTTTGGGTTTTGCAGGATGAAGGGGGAGAGAGAGAGAGATGGAAAATTGGGATTGTTTTGTGGTTGAGAAAGTGTGAGAGCTTGATAGTAGACTGGTTTGGTAAACTGAGAGGTTATCTAGGACCTATCCTTGTGGATTCACAGCCCTAGCTTGGGAGTGACTTTCTGTTGAGAGCTAGAAAAATAGTGTCTAAGGTTGGGTGGAACGTTCGACATCTGCATCCAATTTGTGGATTTCATATTCGAAACATAATTTATCTATCATGGTTTCTTTGTGTTGATATTTATTTCCGTTGGGTATTTAATTTATCTATGTGATAAGTTTATGACATACTTCTTGTTGTTTATTATTGTGCATGCCATGTTATGTTTTCTTTTACAGTCATCCATGTTTTTTTTTAGTTGTATGTAATATTATCATGTTCTTTATTCATAAGAATGGTATTGGAAATTTTGAAATTGCCCAGGAAAATGAGTTTTCAAAGGTACCCAAGACTGGGGTACGTTAAAATTTGAAATTTGGATATCATAAAGTTTGGATCTAGTAAGAAGACAATTGGAGGACTACCTTCAAGATGAAGAAAGGTTTTTATGAGTGATTAGTAATTACTTTTGGTTTAAGTAATGCACCATCTACTTTTATAAGTTGCATCCATTCCCATATTTATTTGTCATAGTTTATTTGGATGAGATTTTGATATTTAGTTATATTTGGAAGGAGCATGTTGAACATATCACCTTTTGTTGGATCGACTTTTGCATAATCAACAGAAACAACCACGTATTTAGGTAATAATATGTCTATGCCAATGGAATAAACGACTGAATTTGTTGTTACAACCTTTGCTACTAGGGTGGGGGAGACCCAATAAACAGTTTCTTCGACTGGATCAACTCGAAATTATTCATATACATCGGAGAGATCGAATCAGCCACATCAACTTCTAAATCTACTAAAGAATCAACAATTGTTTCTCTACTTCATGTTGTTGGTCCTGGAACTAGCTCTGCTACTGCTAGAACTATTGAATAAAGTTCTACATATCGTCAATCAACCAAAGCAATTGTAGCTTCATTGACAAAATCCACAACAACATAAGCAAAGTCAAGATCAACTGTTAATTTTGGTATTGCTGCAGCTACCCTTGCTTCTCTTGGTATTGGTGCTAGATCATCTGGTTCTAGCACTGTAATTGCTTAACCTAGACCCAGAACCATACGAAGGGATGACTTTTCAACTCGAAGGGATGATTTCTCTGCTCGATCAACTGAAACCCTCTATTTATTCCCACCCACAACCGTTGCTCTCAGTGGTCAACTGAAATAGGTACTTATGTTATTGATTATACTATTAGTTGGAATGAGAATATGTACTACTTTACCGGAATGATACCTACAAATTTTCCAAAGTGATACCTACAAGTAAGAGATACAAGTGATATGTACACTCTATATATCCCACCTAAACCTCATATTTAGTTAATAATAATTCTATGCTAAAATTAGACTCACGTGATGTACCCTACAAGGTATGCACCTATGTGTGTACCTATAGGTATTCAAATATGGGACCTACACATTGGGGCTATACATTGTACCATTAAGATTGGGAATAAGTCTAGGTTGTTGGTGAAACTAAAACCTTTGTATCCTTATAAAGTTTCCCTTTTCCCTAAGAGATCTATATGGATGTATGAAATTTACTTTGACTATTTTGGCATTATCTAGTAGCTTGTGTAGGAGGAATGGTGGGGAACCCCGTAGATACTCTCGACCCTTTGTCTATTCCACTCCATTTTATGCCACTAAATTGAGGTTGGCCTATAAAGTGATACACCCCATCATCACTCTGGATATTATGGAACTGGAATATACAATAGCTCTGTAACTTGAAGGTATGTTGTGGACTTAGATTTTAGGTCTAATGATGAATAAATAGCTTGGTAAACCAAGACTAAAGTAGATTCTGATATACAACGAAGAATTCTTCCATGTGACCCATTGTACGACCATTGTGCTACACCTAGTCAAAACGGGATGAGACTATCAAAGCATATACTGTATCACATTATCTAACCCATCTATGCTTTCTCCCTAGCTCTCAATATAGGCTACCTAGCTTACGCCAACCCTTGGGGATATGCGTTTGGACATGCAACTAAGTTATCGAGTATTGGATCATCTCACATTGGAACACGAATAGACACTCGGTAGACTACTCCTTCCTGTTACTTCCTTTACCTCCTTTATTCCTATATCCATCGTTCCTTCCACTTAATCAATTACACTCGGATATGCATATTTAGGTAAATAAGAAGTACGAACCCTCATGTTTTATTGAATGTTTCTCCCTCCCCCCAACACTACTTTCACATGGTCAACTGTTATTAGTGTTGTTGATAGATTTTCTCTAGATGCTACCTTTACTGATAGTTGTGGATCATCTTCAATCGATTGGTTCAAAGTCATTGATTAGCACGGGATCAATATATTATTGGTTAACGAGGTTAGTTGGATATGAATCTCGAAATGAAAGGGAAGTTCCCCCTGCACTACTCACCTCTTCTCTTTATTTCTTTGCCACTTTATATGTTGGTGGTCAATTAACTTGATAAAGGAGACTGGGGGCATCTGGATATTTATCATATGGATAAACATAAACTACTTCTACCTATTCTAATTATTCCAACCCTTTTTCACTTATATCAAAATAATGTTGGCTTTCACTCAGTAAATAATTGAATCTCCTCATTCTAGACCAACCACATAGTACACTACTGACTTAGTAAGTGTTTTTGAAACAGGCTAGTAACTCCCTCAATGTGAAAAGATTCATAACAACCATCAATATTGCATCATATATAATCAATAATGAGTACGGTTTTCCCTCCTTGCCCTCCTCACCCTTGTAGGTGATAAATAAATAACCTACCATTGAGCAGGAAATACTTCCTTAATGGAGAAACCAAAATATCCAATGCTTTTTTATTGACTCGAAACCTACACCCGTAGAGGAGGCAGATCCCATTGATAGAGTTTCACTACCACCTCGCCAATTTAGGTATAATAAGGTCCCTAAAGAAGCAGTTTCATAACTTTTTATACCACCAACAGTTTACAAAGTTGACCAGGAACCACTAGGAACAAGGCGGGCGAGGGAAAAATCATCAGTAGAGGTGTTTGTGATTATTATATTAAGTCTTTGTGGATCCATTCAAATATGCATTTTATCGAACAAAAGATAAAGACAACCTTATTATTTACCTAAATATGCATGTGGTTGAACCATCTTTCCTTCACATTGGCATAAAATTACTTATGATTTAGCTAAAGATTGCAACTCTCTCTATATTAAGAAAATCAAGATAACGGGAAAGAAGGATTCAATAGCGAGATTGAGTTCAAGTAACAGAGTCACTAGCAGATCAAACTAGAGAATATGTATTGTAAACAGTTGTGGGTGGGATAGCAGTGTCTACATCTCTTTCTATTCCAAAGATATCACCTTACACAGGATCCCTTCATGTCGTCAGTGCATTCCACATGCCAAATCACTCATGTCTATAGCTTAAGTTGTCCTAAGATACATATAATCACGCTCCAGTGAACCCCTATAAGAGTAGGTTGAACCAAAGGTAGACCGCTCCA
>ML779178.1:643414-711210 GCA_009831015.1 Picea engelmannii | reverse complement strand
ATATATATATATATATATATATATATGCACTTGAATTATCAATTCTTGGAAATGAATCTGCTACTCCTTCCATATGGAAATGCATCTGAGCAAGGTCATGGCATTGGATCATCTTCTCAGGAAACTGAATTTTCAACATCTAGATTTGGATCTGAATCCGAGAAATGTAATGGATTTATAGTGGGAACTCAATATGTTACCTTTGACTTCTTATAATATTCTCCACCTCTGCTTTCCCTGATGCAGGCATAGGATATGGCTACGATGTTATTGAAACTAGTGCTCCTCCCACCATGAATTATCAACGCATGCACCTGAAACCTTTTCCTTTCATACCTTCATCGGGAAATTGGATCAATGAGTTATGAATCACTTGCATCATCAAATAGATTTGAATCAAGCATTTAAAATGTATCTTTCATAAACTGGATCTTGCTTTAGAACTAGCATTGCCAATAGCAGTATAAGCAGAGGTGGTAGCAGGAGCAACAAGAAAGGTGGCTAGTTATCCAAATGAATTTGAACCGCAGTTTACTCACCAACATTCAAGTAAATAGTTGACCCAACATCCTTTTCATCACAACAAGATCAAAAGCCTAAATCCATTTATCTATAACTAGTAGACCTCGCAGCCTTGAGCGATATATAACTTAGTAGGAGCACTACCAAATGATGGTAAAGGGTAATAAATTAACTCCTTAAGTTGTTGGTTGGGATGATCCCTGTAGAAAATCACGCAGTGAGAAAGGCATTACAATACGAGGTAGCATAGATCAATAGGACATGAGGAGTCATCCAAGGTAAGAATCATTCTATTTTGTTTGGTTTACCCATAACCACTTGACCATTATTTAAGGCATAGCCAAGAGAAAAGAAAAAAGCAAACGCATAATGTCACACATCCAACCCCCTAAGTAGCCTTTTAAGGGATGGGGAATAAATTTTTTCTTTCCTTCAATGCCATGAATCCTTTGAATAAGGTTGTCATCACCTTGTGCTCACCGAGAGCTTTCCAACGACTATAACCTTGTCTAAAATTGAGCTCTGGTTTGAAAGTTAAGGTCCTCTAGATTTTCAGGATGTCATTGGCCAATGGCCATCCTCCTCACCACGTGGCCTCCCTTCCCCCCCGTACCATCTGACATGGCACTTTCATGACCTAGGTCACCACCCCTAGCGGTGATGTGGCCACTAGTTGTAGGAAGTACCTCCCAGTCTTCACAGAAATCATACTTTCGGCCCTTTGACATCTTTACGTAGGTCTAAAAGTTTCTCGAAGACTTGAAGTATCGAAGTCTCTTACCTCTCTAGGATCTATGGTGGAGTTCTACCCACCCTTAGATCTAACAGTTGGGATCTATCTACACTTACCCATAGCCTAAAGTTAAGAAGGGGAAGGTGGCTCCCACCTTAACTAGCGCCCCATGCCACGACACCACGTGGACCTGCCTGGTCATGCCATACCACCATGGCATACGCAGTCCCACCAAATCAGAGCTTGACACTTCAGCAAGGGAGTTTCGGCACTTCAGTGATAACTTCATCCTCCTATATTATCAAATCTCCTGAAGTCCCAAAGTTCTGAAGTTCCATACTCCTAGAGAGGGTTCTACACACGCGCTTAGCTTAAGGTTTATCACGAGATTTCCTTAATTCCACTGAGTAATTAATATCCGACCTTTGGGCCAAATCCTTGGTTACGTTCTACCACAAACTTTGAAATTTCCACGGACCATCAATCTAATATCCTTCAGGATTATTCTCATCCGCTCGATCGAGGGTAGTGGAAGGATAGAATAAGTGGGAGTAATAATCAGAAGCAAAAGGTACCCATTCCCTCGTGACCTCTTCGGTCGGTAACACTCCAAAAAGGTGGAAAGGTTGGGAAATTTCAAGAGTCACGAAGTCACGGAGTTGCAAATTCCCACCAGTTGTCCGATCAAGTGGAAATTCTGGGTAGCATCCTCACCATTGAACCCATAAGAGGACAAGGAAGAGGATCATGTCATTGAGTTGCGATCATGATCAATGATGAAGGGAATACCCATGGTCAAAATCCGGTAGGTGTTTAACAATAAGGTGGATACCATGATAATGGGTACAAGACCACTAGTTGTCGATCAAACTGTGCGGTAACCGTTTCAATAGGTTACCTTTGGAAAAAAGTGGATGTTGTGAGGTTCCAATCCTCCAAAGTCTCGGACCTCTGAAGTCCCGAATCCAGGAGGGCTTAGCTCCTTTTGGGCATAGGGAAGGGTTCCAGGTCCTGATCATATACAACTCAACAAGCCTCGAGAGCTACACTCTTGAATCGTATCGGAGATTTGGTTAATCCCACGGACTTGAGCCTATGGTCACTTAGAAGAATGGTTTGAAGGAAATGCATTTATACTACATAACTTAGAATCTAGAGTAGGGAAGGAAATCTCAAGGGATTGACGATTTTGGGACCATTTTGTAGAGTTTGTCCCGACTTTGGCTTTATGGATTTGATCCCTAGGTCAATCCATTGGGGAAATTAGCACATATACATATTCAAATAGAGGCCATCTCTCCTTCTGCGCAATTCCTTTTGAAACCCATTTGTCACATGTTGCCTTTGATAAATATGATTAAACAGGAAGCCATTGACAGAATATGAGATTAATTTCTACTTCAAACTTCCCAAACCACTAGGCCATCAGAGCCACAAACTATATCATTTAACGATATAAACAATCATCCCTTCATCTAGCTCAAGGAATTACATATTACAACAAAACAGTCAAGGTAAAATAAAAATCAGAGTCGCACTTATATGAAACTTTGGAATTTAGTTGAAAACTACTGAAAGGGGTTACCTTTTCCACCCAACCATATTCACAATCATTTATTGGAGCATTCCTCAATTGACCACCCCCTAGATAGATCATGATTCCATGAGAGGGATTCTGCTTGATCTTAGCAACAAAAAGGGACAAAGGTTACTCTCATTTTCCCACAGGAACCTAGCAGTCAAGTTTTGTATCTGTTGTTCCAGAGTCTGTACTTAAGGCTTAAGAAAGTGCAGTGTCTAGGCATCCGAAAGTGATAAAAGGATAAAATAGGGAGAAGAGTCAACCTTTGAGAAAGGAAGCTAAGGTTGATTTCCAGGTTGTCACTGTCTCGCTTCCAATTGTTCCTGAATGTTTATATCTCATTCAATCACGGCCCATGAACACTCAAGTTCTACCCAGGTGTTGGTTGTTTTAAGTATAGTATTGAAAAGGTTTAAGGTGATATGGGTTTGATCCGATAAATCGGGTTCAATATTAGGTTGTCTTACAATGGGGACAGTCATAGAGGAACAATAAATTAAAAGTGAGTTCGAGGTTTTTGATGTTGTATCAATTTGATCTTATAAAAGAGAAATTTCGAATTCAATTTTAAAGATAAAATGCAAACCAAAGGCCTTTTTCCGTAACTAAGTTATATTTTAAATAAATGGTGTGTGAAATGTGAGAAAAACATTAAACTATCTATAACGCGAGGCTCCAATCAAGGGAGAATCTCACCCTGTAAACAGAAGAAGAAAATAAGATAAGAAGGAATCTGACGAAGCATAAAATATGACAATCTAAAAGGTTCACAGGTCTTGTACCTACTCATAGCCGATACAGAGGAAAAACTGTAAACGATATAGATGGCAAAAAATTGATCACCACAGTAGAGGTTTTACTAAATTGCAATGAAACAATCATCAGACATATATAAGTGAAATGAAATTGAATATGAAATCACAGAGAAAACAAACTCATAACACAGTCTTGATGGAATCAGGAGTCTCTGTATTTCTTTGTATTAATTCTCAAAAAGGAGATAGTCTCTATTACAATTGACCAAAAAGGTCCAGCCCTGTTTCTTTCTTCAAAGTGTATATTTATACAAATTTCTATATGCTGGAATCTCAATCGTTCTAGAGGTTTTTGGATACGAACAAAGGAGATTAAACGTTTCAATTCTTTGTCTCTATCATTATTTGGTACCAGAAACCTGCCCCTTCGCATGCCCAGTGCAAGTGACGCACTTCTCCACCAGCTGGGATATCAACTTAGAAGGTTCTGCTTGATTATTTGCCTCAAAAGTGTAACAATCCTTCACAAATTGTGGCAACTTTCCTTCCACCTGTTGGTCTTTGGTGCTGATAGAACATAATTGTACACTCAATGTAATTATCCATTTAACTATTTTGACTATGTCCATCTGGGTTATTTGTGATATTTCAGCCAACTCTCTTTCTTCATTTTCCCTTATATTGAGTAGATGCTTGGCTGTATTGATCCAGCCCAATATCTTAGTGCTTCTTTCACCATCGAAACCCAACCAACTCCCATCTAGAGAACCGAAAGTTTCTTCACAAGATTTTCTTACCTCTTTAGCTTGTTGTCTACCTTCTGGTATGTTACGCTCCCATTCTTTCAACAAGATGTTACCTCGGGTCTTCTCTAGGATGGAAAACCTGGAACTAATGTCTATTTCCCTTTTCGTCGTGGCTATAATAGCCTCTTGGAAAGCAACTCGAGCCGCCCCAGCTTCTTTTTCTCTGAGAGAGAGGTTTTCCAGTACTCGATCAATGAGTTGGTAGTTGTTTTGAATTGTTTCCACCTTAGCAAGTAGACCTTGCTGAGCTGTCGACACTCTTTTTCTGATTTCTATAGCTTGGGATTGGAATATCCTGATATCGATTACCTGGCTTTTGGCTAAGTCTAATTTGGCCTGTAGCTGCCCTATCAATTCTCCTTGCGAACCAATTTGTATTTGACTGGTCTAAGCCATCAACTGTGTCTGTTCGAGATTGGCTTTGAGCTGCTCGATTTCCCTTTGATCATCTACTCTAGCTTGCTCTATACCTGTATTCACCTGATCTTTGGCAGTTTCCTCTGTTGTAGCTAGTTTAGCCTCTAATGTTTTGATCAAACAATTTTTTCGCTTCAACTGATCCTTTAGGGTCCCGACTGAATATTGGTTGGTTGTAGCGAAATCCCCCAATGTCCCTGCTATTTGAGTTGCAAATTCATCTTTTTTCATAGCTCTCCCATCAGCTAAAATTTTAAATTTCTTGGATAACATGCCTGCCTCTTCATAAAGTTCTTGTTTCACGACATCCTTTCTCTTCTTATCGAAGAAGAATTCATTCGGAGGTAGCTCTTCCATAGTTATGGGCATTAATTCTTCACCGAAAATCCAACCTGGGTCTGGGATCCCCTTTGTGGACTATAGGGGGGTAATTTAAACGATGGTATTGTTGATCTACATAGATGATTTCCCCGGAGTAACAACCGAGGTTGGTTCGCTTGGAGGGTTGGGAGTCTCGGCTTCCTGTTTCGGGCCCCCAGTTTTCTCTTTCTTTTCTTGGTGTTCTTCTTGATCGGGTGCTAAATCTTTGCAGCCCTCGGCTTCCATTTGCTGCACCTTTACTGTCGTTGGGTTCACACCCTATAATATTAGGGGAAGGCAGCTCCACCGGTGTTCTTGGAATTTGAAAACATCGGCCCTCTCTTCGGGCGACAGGGCTTGTATCCAACCCAAAACTTCGACATAAGATCTCGCGCCTCGAAAAATATCATCATGAGGCGAATTCTCGTGTTCAAATATTCTAAGGCCACAACTAGCCATGTGATTACCCACGACCCTGTGTGGGTCGTGTTTCTTGAATTCGATGTGGACCAATTTAATATCTTCCAAAGCTGCTTCCTCAGCCTTTGCATGCCCGAAATCTAATAAAGAATAGGTATTTAAATGAATGGGGAAAGGTGGTCATACCTTCTTCGAAAATCCTTTAATCTCTTTGCTTATGCCACCAATCATGGTTTGCCAAGTGATTTTGTGACAAACCAGCTTATTGGGTATAAATAATGGTAGAGCATGCGGAGGAACAAAGGCACCGAAAACCCTAATGTATGAAAATTCTGCCTCCACGTACCAGTCGGCCACGCTGCTCAAATTGGCCATGATGCTATCTGAGATCCTGGGCGGTGGATTACCGAAGATGGTGACATGCATTGGTACCATTACCCAATTGAAAATTTTGTATATGAAATCTACGGCCTTATCCTTCCAAATATTTGAATGGTATACATGGATAGGCTCAACATCAGATGGAGCCCAACTCCAGCTCATTAAGGGAAAAGGCATCATGAAACACATGGTGTCCATGATGTATGCGGACATAAAAAATGAAGCGGCCTTCCCACTCGCCCTCTGCATCTGATATTCTATAATCCGACTGGTTAGACTATCTGACAACAATTTGGCCCAGTCGAAGGAACATCCTTCCGCGACTGTATGCATCAGAGGCACCCACGGGAGGAAACAATGTGTGGTGTCCTCCCTCCCATACAATCTACAGGGCATCATTACTATGTATTTGAACTGTGGTTCCAAGGAAGATATGGAATAAAATTTGTTACTATCCGCCCTGAACTTCGCGGGGTGTGAGAACCAATCCTTGATCAAATCAGATAAGATTTTGTTGTATTTCTCGCATTCCTTCTATTTAAAATCCTCCAAAAACTCGGCATTGTATGTTAAGTTTGACGTGGATGACAATTTGTACATCACCTGTAAGTGTTCTGGTCTAAAGGTCCCAATAGTGACCTTATGCTCGTTGATGATGGTTCTAGTCGGGATATCTACATGGTCTAGCGCCCATCGGATCATATCATAGTAAGAAAGAAGACGTGGCATGGCCGCTACTTTATGCATCTCTACTTGGATGACGATCTTGTATTTAGTGGCCAAGTCATCCTTCTCATTATCACTGGAATCATCTGAATAGTTCACCAATTCGGACTGCAAAACCTCGGAGATCTATGACCAGGTTCTGACAGAATCAACACTTCGTGGTGAAGTATCACAAACACTATCTGACCCCTGCCCTGAACTCTCAGCCCTTGCCTTGGACTCTTTTCGTGGGGCCATGACAGAGGATTCTAATTTAGCTCTCCTACGGTAAAAATACGTATACATACAGAAATCAGTTTGTTGAGAAAAGCTTCTCTGCGCAAAATAGAAATGAGCTTTGCGATACTGAAAGAAAGAGATCTATATCTTCAACCATTTAAAACCTCGAAGTCCTTATGAACAGAATGGTCAAATCATTTTTAGAGACAGATTTAGCAATAAAACCCATATCCTTACTTGTTGCTTTGCCTCATTTCCAATTAATGCCATAAATTTCGACGGTTCGTGACACAAGTTGACGCAAGGAACATTTAAATTTACCTCGTAGACTGTGCATAATATTATTTGTATTAAACATTGATTAAGTTGGCTTAGCTTCTTTAATTGGGATTTCTTAAACTTTAATCAACCTTTCGGCGTTCATCGTATCGAGAGTTTTCACTCTAACCTTTCAATCCCCTAAAACCCGAGATCGCGATGACGCGATCTAGTTAAGCAAAAATGTAATCTAGATTAAGCATTTGATTAATCATATTTAGTTAATATTGCGACTTCACGACTCGGGGATTCAAAGGTATAGTTTGTGGGTGGAGCGTATGACGAGTCGCGAAACCTCGAGATTGCGATGATGCGATTTATTTTAAGCAAGAACGTAAACCGGATTAAGTATTTAATTAATCCATATTTAAGTAATATCGCGACTTCGCGACTCGAAGTTTTGAAGGTATAGTTTGTGGGAGGAGCGTATGTCGAGTCGCGAAATCCTGATAGAGTTTAACCATAGTTAAAAAATTATTCACCCCTGACACCAACCCAGGTAACTTATGTAAATGACTCGTGATTTTGCCTATCGGAGTTATGACGGTAAAGTTTTTGGAGAGAGTGAATGTCGAGATGCGAAACCCCGATAGCACTTGACTAGGGTTTAAGGAACTTTACTCCTGGCTTTAACCTAAGGTAAGTTTTTTTTTTTTTTTAAATCTAATCGCAACTTCACGCATCGGGGCTTGTAAACCATGTGACTTGTAACTCCCGAAGCACGATATTCCGAGGTACAAAAAGTGAGAACTCTCGTTTAACGGTTAAACGTAGTAATTTAGGAGTATAACGGCCCTCGCCATTTTACATGTCGGGATTACTCAGATTTTTAGTGCGTAAATGTCACGAAGTAAAAGAGAACTTAAAGACCAACCTTTGATTTTGAGAATTACGTTTAAAACAGTTGAAAAAGGTGGCTACAACATAGGCTCCAACTAGGGATCCCGTCTTCCTGCAATATGGGAAGAACAGTAGACCACGTGTTTGTACTGGGTAAATGGATTCATTGGCTTTATTCTTGCGAGATTGTTCTTAAGAAGGGGATACAAAGGCGAAAAGAGATTTCATCTTTTACTTCTAAAAAGCTTTGCAAAACTCAGATGTTTTTTTAAACTTAGTTGTAGTCCTTTCATGAATTTCTCCTTCTCATTACTGAATTCAGGTCTGCCTTAAGACAATCAAAACAGTCCTAAGAAATCCAATAGATCTTTTGGCTTTTGGCTTGCATCAAATGAAATAAATTACACGTTTTTAATTAGGGAGCCCTGTCTGAACTTGGGATGCAGATTCGGTTTCGAAAAAATTGGCTACCAGAGCAGAGTGAAATTCACATATGACAACCTTACAAATATCTCAGATATTGCTTCACTGTCAGCGATCTTGTTCAGTACCCCGATGAAGTTATCTAGCCCCTTTTACTAAATTTCCTTTCACGACTTTGAAATATATTTATGCATTTAAATGCTGAGACGAGGGAAATCATTTCTAAATTTCCTTTCATCATCTCTTTGGACTAGATGGGGGAAATCATTTCTGAATTTTCTTTCACCATTTGTCTTATAATTTACTTTTTAGAGAACGAAGTGGGGGCAATCAATTTGTATGAGGGATGATATCTATGTAATATTTTCATGTGGAGGTCTGTCAACTTACTTTAATTACTCAGTGCCAACCTTCTCTTAACTTTTAAAACACCTTATCCCGCAGGGAAAAAGGGGAAAATTTAATTCTAGGGATCTTCCTTCGTGCAAGCCTCAATCCTTCGAAACTGTTGGAAAACCTAGAATAGTCAGGATCAACCTACGCATAACTTTGTTTAGTAAGAGATTGATGAGTTATGAAGACCGTCTTACTTTCCAAAATCTGCTTTACATCATTCAAAGTTATAACGTAATATTGTCTCCCCGCATATGCAAACCTCGAAAGATACTTGGCTTTTTAAGAAGGTAAATCTGAAGACAGAAAGAAGGGTGATGGAGAGATATCTGTAAACTGAAAAACAGGGGTCAAACAAATTAAAACTGACTCTTGAAACCCTTTTCCCGGAGATGCTTTATTTTCCCTGCTTTATCTTGATTACCTCCTATCTTTATCTAGGTGAAATTCTTAAGACCCAGGATAAGTGGTTGTTCTTTTAATCACCAGTCAAGCGAAAACATTATATGTATGAGATCATTATGGTGCTTTGAAGATCCTTCTTTTGAAAAATAAAATTCACAGGAATTCATACCTTCGCCTTACCATTTTAAAATAACGGAAAACCTTTTCTATCACCTGTTTTCGGCGAATTTATTCTCTAATATATGACCTTTTGTTTACTCCTTCCACTTGTTTGAGCTGCAAGCCGAAATCCTGAAAGGGGAAAAACGCGGTAATCCTTCCACTTGTTTTTTTTTTTTTTTTTTTAATTTAACAGAGTTGAATGTATTGAGAATTCTGTATTTCTATTTCTACAGAGATCACTGACATGATTAATTATTGGTGAAAGTAAACTTACCAAAAAGAAATTATCAAATAGAAAGAAAAAAACAAACCAGTATATACAGTGGAAACTTTTTCGGGGACCAATTATTGCATATAATGTTTTAAATAACGCCCGTTGACAGGGGCGTTGAAAATTTTACCATCCAGATTTTCTAATAGAAACAAATTATTTCCTTTGGGAGATGCGAATCTGAATGGTCCATACCAAATATGATTGAATTTACCGTGTTTTGTTGATTCTTCCTTCCTAGCATCCCATCTCAAGACCAAATCGCCCGGGAGAAACTCTTTGTCTTTTGCCTTACGGTCAAATAACGTTTTCATGTCATCTTGGTATTTCTGCAAATTTTCATCCACTTTGACCCTGTGTTGTTGGACTTCAATTAGCTGATTTACCCTTCTGGTGATATGATTTGGTTCTTCTTTCTCATCTTTCCATAGTTTCATTACGGGGAGCGCTAGATTTATCGGTAATACCATGTCGGTCACGTACACCATTTGAAAAGGCGAGGTGTCGATAGATTTTTTCATGCCTATCCGATTCGCCCATAAGGCGTATTTTAAATGCACATTCCAAGATATTTTATTATCGTCCAACACTTTCTTAATTACATTTATCAGACTCTTGTTCGAAGACTCGGCTAGTCCATTTCCATGGGGATAATAAGTCGTGGAATGACCAAGTACGATATTGTATTTTTTGTAAAAGTTGATCATAGCCATAGATTTGAATGTCTGGGCGTTATCTGTGACTATCTTTCAGGGACAGTCGAATCTAGAAAAAATGTTGTCTTCTGGGAAGCCTATTACCACCGAATTTGTTGCCCTTCTGGTTGGAATAGCCTCCACCCATTTAGTGAAGTAATATGTGGTAGTCAGGATCCATTTGTGTTGAGCGCTAGAATGGGGATTAATTTCTCCTATAAAATCTAGTCCCCATTACTGGAAAGGGGCTTCCATTTTGACCGAAACCAATGGTAGTGCTGGGAGTTTATGCTTTGCTAGGAACAGTTGGCATGGGTTACAGGCTCTGACTTTGGCATTTACGTCTGAGAAAAGTTTTGGCCAATAATACCCTGCCCTCGGGATCTTATAAGTTGTCACCCTCCAAGCATGATGTCCCCCACAGACTCCCTCGTGGAATTCACTTATGACCCTCTCTCTTTCTGATTCGACTAAACAGACCAACAAGAAACCGTGTGGGTCATTCCAATACAATTGATTTTCGGATATACATTACTTGACCGCATGTAATTTTAGCGTTCTGGATTTGGATGGGGATAAATCACTCGGGCATTTCAATGTCATCAGGTATGACACTATGTTTTTGTACCAGTCTGATGAGACAAACTTCTCTTCGATTCTGATTTCGCTTGTTGGCTCGTCAAACCTCGTAGATGTATGACCAGGTTTTGACAGAATCAACACTTCGTGGTGAAGTATCATAAACAATATCTGAGCCCTTCCCTGAAATCTCAGCACTTTCCTTGGATTCTTTTTGTGGGGCCATGACAGAGGATTTTGATTTAGCTCTCCTGCGGTAAAAATATGTATACATACAGAAATTAGTTTGTTGAGAAAAGCTTCTCTGTGCAAAATAGAAATGAGCTTTGCGATATTGAAATAAAGAGATCTATATCTTCGACCATTTAAAACCTCGACGTTCTTATGAACAAAATGGTCAAATCATTTTTAAAGACAGATTTAGCAATAAAAACCATATCCTTACTTGTTGCTTCGCCTCATTTCCAATTAATGCCATAAATTTTGACGGTTCGTGACACAAGTTGGTGCAAGGAACATTTAAATTTACCTCAGAGACTGTGCATATTATTATTTGTATTAAACATTGATTAAGCTAGCTTAGCTTCTTTAATTAGGCTTTCTTAAACTTTAATCAACCTTTCAGCGTTTACCATATCGGGATTTTTCACTCTAACCTTTTGAGCCCCTAAAACCCAAGATCGTGATGACGCGATCTAGTTAAGCGAAAACGTAATCTGGATTAAGCATTTTATTAATCATGTTTAGTTAATATCGCGACTTCGTGACTCAGGGCTTCGAAGGTATAGTTTGTGGGAGGAGCGTATGTCGAGTCGCAAAATCCCAAGATCATGACGATGCAATTTATTTTAAGCAAGAATGTAAACCGGATTAAGTATTTAATTAATCCATATTTAAGTAATATCGCGACTTCCCGACTCGGAATTTTGAAGGTATAGTTTGTGGGAGGAGCATATGCTGAGTCACGAAATCCTGACAGAGTTTAACCATGGTTAAAAAATTATTCACCCCTGACACTAACCCAGGTAACTTATGTAAATGACTCGCGATTTTTCCTATTAGAGTTATGATGGTAAAGTTTTTGGAGAGAGTGAATACCGAGATGCGAAACCCCGATAGCACTTGACTAGGGTTTAAGGAACTTTACTCCCAGCTTTAACCTAAGGTAAGTTTGTTTTTTTTAAATCTTTTCGCAACTTCACGCATCGGGGCTTGTAAACCATGTGACTTGTAACTCCCAAAGCACGATATTCCGAGGTACAAAAAGTGAGAACTTGCATTTAATGGTTAAAGGTAGTAATTTAGGAGTATAACAGCCCTCACCATTTTACATGTCGGGATTACGGAGATTTTTAGTGGGTAAATGTCACGAAGTAAAAGAGAACTTAAAGACCAACTTTTGATTTTGAGAATTACATTTAAACCAGTTGAAAAAGGTGGCTCCAATAGTATCCACCAAGAAAGGGAGTCTGATGTGATTTCTCACTCAATCATTGCCACTCCATTTATCCTCTTGATTAGAAAACATTGTCAAGGCACTCCTATAACCAGAATAGTTTATTCATAGTTTTCTCCTCCAAATATGAGAGGCTCATGCACTCTTCTTCTTCTTTGTTGGTCATCCATACCATTCCTGTGTCTTCTTATCTATGCTTATGCCCTCTGCCCACAAATTTCCCTCTTTTCTTTCCTTCCACAACAATATTTTGTGGGTCAGTTTAGGAAGTTTCAGATGGTACCCTACCCATATCCCTCATTGACTCTTGAGGGAATACTTTCCAACTACTAGCCTAACTTGTAATTAAGTTTTGATGGGCCAGAATATTGTTCTGGAGCTAAACATTTATATCCTGCAGGGTACTGGCCTAGAAGGGGTCAACTCACCATTACTAATTCCCCTACCATCCCTTATCATTCATCATGATATATCTGGAAACCCTCTTTTAGCATTCATGCCACTAATTTCCTTTCATTTAATAACAAAAATATATACATTAATTTCTATGGCAGGGTTCATTGTCTGTCCAACATTCATATGGAATATACTTTTATAGTTATGTTCATAGTAATAATAATATTTACAACTTGGGGGAAACATGGGTGGTACAATCACCTCCCCCTTAAAAGGAACATCACCCTGGTGTTCTACCTTCCGTTGTGGTTTTTATGTACATCAGTGAACAAAAATGGGTATGCTTGTTTCATGGAATCCTCCAATTCTCATGTGGATTCATATGGGCCAAAGTGTTTCCACTACACCTTGACTTGGGAAATGGTTATGTTTCTGAGTGGGATCTCTTTCTTGTCTAGTATGCATTGTGGTTCTGGTAGGAATTCTCCCTCTCGTTCCACCTGGATCACAGACTAGTGAATTATATGATTAGAATCATGTACATATTTCTTCAATAATGAAACATGGAAAACATTGTGTGCTTTCATTGTGGGAGGAAGTGTTAGTTTATATGCTACAGGTCCAGCGTTTCTGTCCATAATTTCAAAAGGTACACAAAACCGAGGTGTCATCTTGGCACAAGTTCCCATTCTCAAGGAACTTCTTCTTGGTTTGATTCGAAAATACACATGATCCCCTACTTTGAACTCTCTAGGAGTCCTATTTTTGTCTGCATATCTCTTATGCTTGTCCTGAGGTACCTTCAGATTCTTTTTTATTTGAATTATTTGTTGTTCCATTTCTCTTAATAGTTCTGGCCCAAGGGTTATTTTGTCTACTGGGTTATTCCAACTGATTGGAACGTTACATTTTCTACCATAGAGAGACTCAAAAGGGATCTTATTCAATGACTCATGATTTCCATTATTATTAGCAAATTATACCAGTGGTAGGTAGTCTTCCCACTTCTTGGGTTGATGCATAAAATGCATCCTTAACATTTCCTCTAATACTTGATTTACCCTTTATGTATTTCCATCAGTTTGAGGGTGATAGGTTGTACTAAATAGAAATTTAGTTTCAAAACCAACAAACATAGATTTCAAAAAATTTGAAGTAAATTTGGTATCTTTGTCTGACATGATTTCCTTAGGCATGCCATGCAGTCTAAATATTTCTTTCATGAAGATGTTGGAAATATGTATTTCCTTACAAGTTGATTTTACAAGGATAAAGTGAGAATCTGTGCTCAACTTATCCACAACTACCATAATGACATCATTTTACTTGGTTGATTTAGGCAATCCATTAATAAAATCCATGGAGATGATTTCCCATTTCCACTATGGAATTGGTAAGGGTTGCAACAACCCTGTTGGATGTTGGTGCTCCACCTTAACCTGTTGTCATTCTAATCATTTATCCAATTAGTCAGCTATCTCCTTCTTCATTATTGGCCAATAAAATAGTTTCTTGGTGGTTGTGATCATTTTCTGGTAACCAAGGTGACCAGTGTATGGTATTTTATGTAGTTCATCCATTATGAACCTCTTCAAGTCATCACAATTTGGAATATACAAACCAAATTTATAAGTTATCAAGACATCACTCAACAGGTTATATCCCTCATACTTCAACCTTGTGGGATCTTTCTCTAGGCATGCTTTCATAGTTTTGAAGAACTTGTCCACTTCTTGTGCACTTTTTACTCTCTCCGTGATATATGACTCACAGGTACTCACAGCTACCAGGTGAATCACTTGCACACTTCTACTGAGGGCATAAGCCACTTTGTTTTCCTTTCCCTTAATATATTTGACTTCAAAATCAAATTCACTAAGGAGAGCCATCCACCTAGCTTTCCTAGCATTGAGTTTGGGCTGGTCAAACAAGTATCTCAACCCTCTAGGGTCTGTCATTGGCACAAATGTTTTTCCTAGGAGGTAATGCTTCCACATTTTTAAAGAATGTACTATGACATCCAATTCCAAGTCATGTGTCACATAATTGATTTCATGTTCATTTAATTTTATGGATTCATAACAGAGTACATGCCCTTCTTGCATGAGGAATCCTCTGAGTCCTTCTTTGTTGGCATCGGTACACACCAGCAAGTCCTTGTTTGGGTCTGCAATTTTCAGCACTAGTGCATGGGTTAAAAGGTGTTTTGGTTGGTGAAAAGTCTTCTCACACTCTATAACTCCCTTTTTATGTAGGGAGGTGATTGGACAACCAATCATGAAAACCCCCTTTATGAACCTCCTATAGTATCCCGCTAGTCCCATAAAGGATCTGATATCAGAGACATCACTTGGTGTATGCTTGCCATGACGGATTTGATCTTTTCAGGGTCAACTGCCACTTCTTCCTCAGTGATGACATGGCCTAAGTAATTAACCCTTTTAGAAAAGAAATCACACTTACTAAACTTGGCATAGAGCTTATGCTCTCTTACCACTTAAAGCACTGACTTGAGGTGCTCTTCATGCTCTTCTCTTCCCTTAGAATAGATAAGAATGTCATCTATGAATACTAACACAAATATTTCCCAAGAACTTACTAAGTACATTATTCATCATACACAAAAAGGTGGTTGGTGCATTGGTAAGCCCAAATGGCACTACCACAAATTCATAGTGCCCATACCTTATCCTAAAGGTTTTTTTATGTATGTATTCATCCTTAATTCGGACTTGATGGTATCCATACCTTAAGTCAATCTTGGAAAATATTATAGTACCCCTTAGTTGGTCAAACAAGTCATCAATTCTCGGCAAGGGATACTTATTCCTAATGGTCATCTTGTTGAGTTGTTGGTAGTCTATGCACAATCTGAGTGTGCCATCCTTCTTTTTCACAAACAAGGTTGGTTCTCCCCAAGGGGACACACTAAGGTGAATGTAACCCTTTTCCAACATCTCCTTCAGCTGCAGTTTGAGCTCAACTAGATCTGGTGTACTCATTCTATAGGGTGCTCTAGACATTGGCACCACTTTGGGTACAATTTCTATTGAAAAATCAATATCTCTTATTGGAGGTCAACCTGGTACCTCTTCTGGAAACACATATTTATACTCTCTTAATATAGGATGGTCCTCTAGGCTTGGTTTATTTTCCTCAACAAAGTTCAACACTTGTATTGCATACAAAGGACATCCCTTTCTGCAATACTTCTTCACTTCAAGGGCTTATATTTGTCTCACTAAGACTGGATTTTGAATTCCCTATAGGGTTATTTTCCTCCACTCCTCATCTTCACACTCCAATGTTTTATTATAATAGTCCAAATTGGATTTATGGGAAGTTAACCACTTCATTCCAATCAACAGGTCATAAGATCCTAAAGGAAGTATATTTAGATTTGCTTGGGTGGGCAACCCACTCAAAATGAATTGGCCTACTAGTAAGACCTATGTTACTTTTCTTTTTGTCCCAATGGCTAGTTGTACCAGCCATGATTTAGTATGTTTTACTGGCTGTAAATTACATTTCTCCACATTTTGAGGGGCAACATAACTTAGGTTAGAAACAGGATCAATCAAAATAGAAACAATATGGTTGGAAATGGTACCTTGCATCTCCACTACTGAATCTTGGTGATCAACTTGTCAATTATCCATGGCTGCATAAATTTGTGACATGCTCCTAGCCACATCATTGACTATGGTATCTTCCTGGATTTTGTATACGCTCCTATTGTCTTGCTTCCTATGGGGGAAGTCCCTCAACAAATTTTCTTCTCTGCATCCCCAACATTTCAAAGGTTCTCTCCTTTTATCGTCAGTCTTTCCTGGGACTGATCCAAAGGGTTTATTTCCACTTGGAGATGGAAAATTTTGTTGATACACACTTTTAATGGGAAGGCACATCTTATATCCTTTCCCATGGTTCCTAAACCTTGAAGGTTTAAACCCCTTCTTCTTGAATTCCAATTTGATTTCCTTTTTCCAATCCTTATGAGGTTCTTCCTTGTGCTTGAATTTCTCATAGAAGTACCTCGCCTTCCTAATGCTGTCTTCTAGAGTCTTGGTTCCATCAAACTCAATTCTTTCTTGATAGGATTGAGGTATCTTTCCAATGAATCATTGCACCTTCGCCTTTTCATCCTTGATGTAAGGCACATACATCAAAAACTCAAGAAATTTGTTGACATATTCATAAATGGTGAGTTGCCCAAGTTTGAGTTCATAGAACTCCTTAGTCCTTTCATTATGGTACCTTTTAGATAGGTACTTTTTTTTAAAATACTTTTAAAATTGTTTCCATGAAAAATCCTTCTAATGAAATCCTTTCACATTCCTGAGTTCCTCCCACTAGATGGAGGTCTTTCCAATCAAGTTGAAAATACTTATTTGGGCCTTTACATTTTCACAGTTGTCATGAACTCGAAAATACTTCTTTGGGATGAGTAGTCAAGCTTTTGCTTCTTCCCCCTTCTTAATATCTCCATCAAAAGTGGGTGGTTTGGCTTTCTTAAACTCTTTAGGGTCATGGCTTCTGGAATGTTTCCTCCTATTTCTTCTCCTATGAGAAGGTAAACTAGTCTCACTGCTAGACAATTCCTTGGAATTGTCAATTCCCTCACTAGAGGATTCTTGAGTTGAATCGTTGACGTCAGCATGCCTCTTGTCTCCATGTTGGGCCTTTTTTTAGGTGCTTCTTCTTGTCTTTCTATTTCCAGGGCCATGCTTTTGTATCTCAAGTGGACTCTGGGTTCTCTTAGTATTATGTATGTCCACATTATTGGCCATTGGTCCATGTTGTAGTTTCCTCTGTATGTCTAATAGGATTTGCAACAAGACTACATTTATTTCAATTTTATTTTCTTGTTCTCACATGAGTCTCTCATTGTCTTCTATAAATATTTACAATTATACCATAAGGCTTCTTACAGTTTCATATAAATCTGAAGGGGTTTCCACCACCCTCCTCTCAACCGAATCTTCTTCTCCATTATGGGATAATTTCCCCAACTCATGGTGTGTCACCATTCTTTACGTTGTATTTTTCCTTACTATCCACTGACTACTTAAGTGTTGATAACAACTTTTTTTGTTAGTCAACTGTACTCAAATTTTATGAACATCACGGGTAAAACATATTGTAACATAAAATTAGCTTCATTATTCCACATATAGAAAAAATATGCAGCTCATATTTAGAACATGTAAACAGCAGAAGGTCTCACTCTTTCAGTAGTAAATCTTAAATAAGTTCTTACAGGTGTGTAGGGTAGAGTACACTTCCCCTTAAGTTTTTCTATTAAATCATGTTCTCCTCTTTCATGAGCCCAAGCAGGTCGAGTGTTGTTATGTGCTCTGATACCACTATGTCACACACCCAACTCCCTAAGTATCCTTTTAACAAATGGGGCATAATTTTTTTCTTTCCCACAGTGCCTTGAATCCTTTGAATAAGTCTTCCATCACCTTGTGCTCACCAATATCTTTCCAACAACTATAACCTTGTCTGAAATCGAGCTCTGGTTTGAAATTTATGGTCCTCTGAAGTTTTTGGGACTTCATTGGACAATGGCCATCCTCTTCAACACGTGGCATCCATGTGGCCTCACTTTCCCCACATACCATCCGACATGGAACTTTTGTGACCTGGGTCGCCACCCCTAGCGGTGACGTGGTTGTTGGTTGCAAGGAGTACCTACCAGTCTTCGTAGATATCGGGCCTTTATCCCTTCGACATCCTTACGTAGGTCTAAAACTTTCCCGAAGACCTGAATTCCTGAAGTCTCTCACCACTCTAGGATATATGGTGTCTTTCTACCCACCCTTAGATCTAACAGTTGGGATCTATCCACAGTTACCCATATCCTAAAGTTGACAATGGGGAGTTGGGTCCCACCTTAAGTCGCGCCCCATGCCACAGTGCCACATGGCCCTTCCTAGTCACGCTTCACCACCATGGCGTACGCAATCCAAACAAATCAGGGCTTGACACTTCAGTGAGGGACTTTTGAATCTTTGGCACTTTGACGATTACCACACCCTCCTATAATATCAAATCTCTCAGAGTCCCGAAGTTCTGAAGTTTCGGACCCCTAGAGAGGGTCCCACAAATGAACTTAGCTTAAGGTTTGTCATGGTATTTATTTAATCGTGTTGAGTAATTAATATTTGGTCGTTGAGCCAAATCCTCGGTTACTTTTTACCGTGAACTCCTGAAGTTTCAAAATCCCTGAATCCTGAAGTTTTGCGGACCGTGAATCTAAGATCCTTTGCACTCCTTCTCGACCGCTCGATCGAGGGCAGTGGAAGGATATAATAAGTAGGAGTAATAACCGAAAATAAAAGGTATCCATTACCTAGTGACCACTTCAGCTGGTAACACTCTGCAAAGGTGGAAAGGTTGGGATATTGCAAGAGTTGTGAAGTCATGAAGTCGTGAATCCCCACCAGTCGTTCGATCAAGTGGTAATTTTGGGTAACATCCTAACCGTGGAACCCGTAAGAGGAAAAGGAAAAGAATTACATTGTTGACCCATGATCATGATAAAAAATGAAGGTAATACCCACGGTCAAAAGTTGGTAGGTGTTTAACGATAAGGAGGATACCATGATAACGGGTATGAGATCGCCAGTTGTCAGTCAAACCATTTGGTCTTCGTTCTAACAAGTTACCTTTCGAAAAAAGTGGATGTTGTGAGGTTCCAACCTTCTGAAGTCCTAGACCTATGAAGTCCCAAGCCAGGAGAGATTAGCTCCTTTTGGGCGTAGAGAAGGGTTCCAAGTCCTAATCATATAGGACTTGACAAGCCCCAAGAGATACACTCTCAAATAATATCCAATATTTGGTTAATCCCACAGACTTGATCTTGTGGTCACTTGGAAGAATGGTTTTAAGGAAACTCCATTCTCCTACAGAACTCAGAATCTATAGGAGGGAAGGAAATCTCGAGGGATTGACGAATTTGAGACCGTCATATAGAGTCCATCCCGACTCTGGCTTTATGGATTCGATCCCTAGTTTAGTCCATTGGGGAAATTAGTGCATATATAGATTCAAATATAGGTCAACTCACCTTCTGCCCATTTTCTTTTGAAACCCATTAGTCACGTGTCTCCTTTGCTAAATATGATTAAACAAGAATCCATTGACAAAATATGAGATTTAACTTCTACTTCAAACTTCCCAGACCGCTAGGCCATCAGAGCCACAAACTCTACTATTCAACAAGATAAACAAGCGTGCCTTCATCTAACTCAAGGAATTACATATTACAACAAAATAGTCAAGGTAAATAAAACTCAAAGTCACACTTATCTGAAACTTTGGAATTTAGTTGGAAACTGCTGAAAGGGGCTCCCTTTTCCACCCAACCATAGGCATAGTCGTTTCTTGGAAATTTCCTCAACTAGCCACCCCCTAGCTAGATCATGATTCCATGAGAGGGATTCTAATTGATCTCAGCAACAAAAAGGGACAAAGGTTACTCTCCTTTTCCCACAGGAACCTGGTAGTCCAGTCTTCTATCCACCAAGCAAGGGAGTCTGATGTGATTTCTTACTCAATCATTGCCACTTCATTTATCATCTTGATTAGAAAAAAAAATCCAAGCACTTATGTAACCAGAACAGTTTATTCACATTTTTCTCCTCCAGACCTGAGAGCCCTGCATGATCTTCTTCTTCTCTGTTGGTCCTCCAGACCATTCATGTGTATTCTTGTCTGTGCTTTTTCCCTCTACCCACAAATTTTCCCTCTTTTGTTTCCTTGCCTAGAAATATTTCATGGGTCAAGTCAAGAAGTTTCAGATGGTACATTGCCCATCTCCCTCATTGACTCTTGAGGGAATACTTCCCAACTACCATCCTGACTGGTAATTAAGTTTTTGTGGGCCAAAATAATATTCTGGAGCTACACATTTATATCCAGCAGGGTATCGTCTTAGCAGGGGTCAACAAATGCTTTATTGACCCATTGACCCATTCCAATGGGGAAATGACAATAGGAAAGGATTAGGGAAAAGAAATGCATGTGAGTAATCAATTAAGACGCTTCCAAGGGTAAATATGCAAAACCCCGAGTAACTACAAATTGAACGATTCACATGTTGGTAGGTAACCCTCCCCACCTCCTCATTTTGAGACCACTCCCCCATACAAATTCATCGATAGGCCTCTACCCCATCTCTTGAGCCTTCTCCCTACCTTCCCTCACCATGCATAAACTGACAAAATCAATATTGGACCTAAACTAGCGCCTAAGACTCCTTATCGATCATATCATGTATTTTAGTAATTGACCTAATTCTTTCCTAAGAAGATGCCAATGTGAAAAATGGTTTGGTTCCTTCTCCTCCCTATAGGTATCTTCCCACCTAATACTTGAGACCTTTACAATGAAACCCCCCTACCGTATGCACACTTTGGTACATAAAAATGCCTATCAAATATCTCTATGAATCCTCATTGCTAAAAAGAAATAAGCAATGGTTCGGTCAAATATCACTTTGTGGGTAACCTATTAATTAGATCTTGAACAAATGAAATAAAAGAAAGGATCCTACTAGTATCCTGGAGCGATATGTTATTAAAGTAATTTCAATTGGAATGAGTATATGAAAGTAATCCCTCTGTACATGATGAGGAGCATTGAAAGAGAAGAGGTGTTTTGTTCTGTTGTTAAATAGACTCCTAACCTAGAGGCGGCCATCCCCTGAAATCTTGGGATTCTAAGTGGAGTTTAGGGCACAGCAGACAGATAGAGTATAGATTCATCAACTCTATCCTTGTTTGTGATCCCTCTCTGGTCCTCAAAAAGGATGATAGAGTGTGGGGTATCCCTCGTTTAATGACTTGCTACATTAGTTTTTCCACTGATCAATGTGTAGCTTAAGGGAACTTGGAACGTGTGGTGTTGGGTTGTCGAAGTTCCAAATTTATAGATCCTTGAGGAAGGTTTTTTTGGATCCACAACAAGCATCCTTGAGCGATATATAATTCTAGTGGAACAATTGGGATGGCATGGCTGATCCGGCGTGTTGAGCCGGTTGCAAAAACATAATAGGAATTTAGGAAATATGATGTGTATAATATCACCAAAAGTGGATTTTATCTCTAGCGCCAATCATCATGCTTTCATAATCAGGGTCGACGGGTGTGTCTTCCTAGAGAAGAAGAGGAAGGAACTAGATATTTTATAAATAAATTGAACAGTGGATTCAAACCACCAGATCTTGTTGGATTAACATAGACAGGTCACCACATGAGTGTCAAAAACACTAAGGAAACATTAGTGGTTGGTGTGATTGGTGGAGGTAATTTGAATGTTTATTCGAAATATAGAGCCCATTATTTAGCGTCCCACTCCTATTAATGTCATAGAAGTTAGCAATTTTGTGGGAGCTACCCAATATTTAAGAAATTCCATAGCATTGTTCTCAGTTACTGTAACTCCCCATGTTATGACACTTGAGTAGTAAGAGTTTCCAATGGGGTAAGAACCATAAAACATCCTTTGAATATTTAATGTAGAATATTATTGAAGCCTCGGTCTTAACTCTACCTAACTTGAAAAATTATTTTGAAATAGAAATTGATACTAGTGGATATGCTAGGGGAGTAATATTAATGCAAGGGGAAAGATTAGTTTGATATCATTTAAAGTTATTCAATGGAGTTTCACTAAACTGCCCTATATATGGTAAAGATTTATATGCCTTCATCCAAGTAGTGAATAATTCGAAGCATTGTCTATTGGGTAAGGAGACCAATCATCCATACTAATCACCATCCTCCACAATACTTGCAAGAACAAAGTAAGCTCCAACAAGTAAGACACTATAAATAGATGAGATTTTTGGAATAATTTGATTTAGTGATTAAATATAATAAAGACATGACCAATGAGTTCATTGATTTTATATTAACGCCACCATCACCAAAAATTATAGCTCTAGGAACCGTTATGCACATAGAGTCATTCTCCCATGAAGCATACAAAGAGTATGCAAAGGATGAGGACATCAAGGAGATGTATCAATAGTGATAAGGACAAAAAGAGCAATCATATGTTGATTACCATATCCAAGGTGGATTACTCTACAAGATGGGGAAGCTTTGTGTACCAAAGGAAGAAAGATTATCGCTTATAAGCGAGGCTCGCACCTCCAAAGGTGCTATTCATTTTCGTGTCAGAAAGATTGTGGCTAACTTGAAGAGGTATGTTTATTGGCTTGAGATGCAAGAAGTAGCTAGATTTATCAGAGGTTTTACGTTATGTTATACCATCAAGCCTACTAATAGATATAAATGACTATATAGTGAATTTATAGTCCCTACAAGTCCATGGGAGATCATATCTACGAACTTTGTTAGGATTTTGACAAGGATAGGAAGAGGGCATGACTACCTAGTATATCTCGTAGTAGACAGGTTTGACAAGATGTGTGTTTTGGTGGCTTGTAAGAAGACCATTAAAATAAAATAAGATACAAAATTGTTATTTGAAAGGGTTTGGGTGCACTTTGGGATTCCAACTAGCATCATTTCTGATAGAGATACTATATTCCTCAATGTATTTTGGGCTTTATTGTGGGAAAAGTTGGATACTAAAATGAAGAGATCCACTACCTTTCACACACAAATTGGTGGGTAGAGGAAGGTATTGAATATAAATTTGGTTTATCTTTTGAGGGGTTACAATTATAAGTATCCAAGGATTTGGGATGAAAATTTGGTTTACTTACAACATTATTATAATAGAGTTGTGCAAATTTCCTCTTGTAAGTTCCCTTTGGATTTTTTTTTTATATTTCCCACCATCGCCATTGGATATTGTATATGGGAAGCTTGAAGAAGGGTATTTAAATTAGTGTATCCACAAGATCCATTCTTCAAGAGGATGGCATAAGACCCTAGCTGAGATCTAGGGCCCCCAGTGCAATCATGGGGTTTATTGGTTTGGGACCAAGCAGTTAGAGCCATGGCAAAAGACCATAGTGAGGGCCCCCAGTATATTGTTGGGGTTCTTGGTCAAGGACCAAGCAGTAAGTCCCTATATGTGTTCTAGGGCCCATAGATGTGTTCCAGGGAATCCTTTCTTAGTGCTTGGATTGATCCTTGGATGTGTTCCTTGGTGGTTGATGATATAAGTCCCTAGATGTGTTCTAGGGCCCCTGGATGTGTTCCAGGGAATCCTTTCTCGATGCTTGGATTGATCCTTGGATGTGTTCATTGGTGTTCGATGATATAAGTCCCTAGATGTGTTTAGATCCCCTAGATGTGTTCCAGGGAATCCTTTCTTAATGCTTGGGTTGATCCTTGGTCTCGTACTTTGGTGGATAAGACCCTAGATGTGTTCTAGGGCTCCCAGATGTGTTTTGGGCTAACCTGGTCTGGGACCAGGTGGTTCTTAGTTGAGTACCAAGATGTGATTATGTTTGATCTTCTTCTTCTCTCCCGGGATGGTCCATGAGACCTAGGAGAAGCTACGAAGATGGACTTGACCACATCATTGTTGTTTCCTCTTATGAAGGGATGATAAAATTTTATAAGTTATCATGAGACTTATGTGGACAGTTTGCCTTTGAAGAAGACCCATTTGACTTTGTCAGGTAGCCTCTTCTTTCTTGAGCCTTGTTCCCGTTCTTGATTGATTTGGTGTTGGTCTTGTCTAGTCACTTTGACTTAATTGACTTTTAATTAATATTTTTATTAATTAAAAAAATATTAATTAATTTTTAATTATCTTATATTATTTTATTTTATTTTATTTTTATTACGGTTTGGCATAATACTAAAGATAGGGTTAAATTAGAAAACCCTAACATACCTTCCTACTATAAAAGGAACCTCACCCCTCACTTTCACATTACATTCTTTCTCTCAATCTTCTCTTGATCGGATCTTATTGTGGCTACTCTTGCTCAATTTTGAAATTTTGGTGCAGCCAACTTGAAGAGTGTTTCTATTCTTTGTTTCAGGGTTCGAACTCCTTATTCTTTCTCTCTCTTGTTGGTTGGAGTCCTCCTGTGTTGGAGTAGGGTGTGGCTATTCTATGTATGGTCTCCTCTCATTTTATGAAGTGGTGCGGTCCTCTCCTCTTGCTGCTACAGGTGTCGCGGCCCCTCTTCCACCACTAATCCTTCCTCACTCTTGGTGTGATTTTTTTGTGGCTATCTTTTTCAGTCTATTTTGGGGTTATGACCTCCTTGGATTTTTTATTTTAGTTGGTTGGGAGCTTCAGGTTCCCCTTTGTTGGTTGTTAGTGTCGCAGTCTTTCCCTCGTGTTTTGTATGAGTGGAGTGGACCCTCCTCTAGTTGTATATGTGTCATAGCCTCCTCCATAGGTCCTTATAGATTGTTGATAGCATGTCCTAGGTTGCCTTTTCCCCTCCTGGCCTATTGTTTCTAGCCTATCCTAGGCTTCCTTTACCCCTCCTAGCCTATTTCTAGCCTTGTTTCTTTGGTTGTTGTTGATATGGTTCCAGTGTGACCATTGTCACTTATTATTTACAGCCTCTAGGGCCTGTTAAGACAGCCATAAGGCTGCTACTCAGAGTTGTCCATTTTTTTGTGACAGTTCCCTACTTTTTGACAGTGTTTGCTTGGGTTGTTTGGGGTCTCTTTCACCCCCCTTGTTTTTCATTGGGGGTTTTCCTTTAACATCCATGTACTTGATGCTAATTGGTTTTCTACTCTAAGATATTCTTGGCATGACTTCCCATTTATATCATGATGAGATCAAACCCTTGAGGGTTTGATCCATTACCTTCATAACTTTTATGAGCATAAAAAAAGAGGATAGCTACACCTCAGGTACTTATATAAATTGTTTTCACTAAGGTAAGTTTATATTTTTCTTTACTAATGTTTACTAGCTCAAGATAATATTCAGAAATGTTTTCTCTTGTTCATGATCGGTCCTAGTTTAAGATTGGTTCTCCTTAGCATGTTCATATTTATTTTTTCTGTATTTAATCTACTTCTGAAGTTTTTGTTTAAGTGTTTATCTTTATCTACATTAATGATCAATTTTGAAATGATATTACTATTTTTGTTTTCCCTAAAATTCTAACATGGTTTCGGAGCTTAGGGTGTGAAAAGTGCTCAATTGTGGCAGACGTTTGAGCCTCTATAGATCCACACCTATGGGTTTGTTTATTCAGATCATCCAGTAAGTTTTTTGATGGATCTAAATGGTGACTAGCATTGTCTATGCTAGATATCTTGAGCCATTTCACCAAATAATGGAAACTTAACTTGAGATAAGTATTTTCGTAACTTGATTGAAGTTTGACATATCTCATATTGTTATGTCATTAAAACACCTTAAAATCTTTAAGGTGTCATTTCAATGCATTTAGAATTCAAGATTATTGGAATTTCTCAATAACTTGTTGGTCAATGGAATTTCTCAGTAAGAAAATTTTGTGTGTATATTTTAGAATCTTGTCTTACTAAACTTTGAGAAATAGTTGCTTGGGCAAAACTAGATTATGATGCCTCAGTAGATATTACCTTTATGAACAACAAAATGTTTCCAGTAACTTGTGCTTAAGACTTCTTTCTAAAACCAGCATTAGAAAGAAATCTAAATCCATTTATCTTTTGAATTACAGGAGGTTTGATTTATGTCTTAAAAGTTGGCTTAAATAAGTGGGTAACAAATTTCTGAGTTTATATTCACTAAACATTGTTAAGAAGTACTCCTTGATCTACTTTCATGATATTTGGTGTCAAATTCTAAATCGCATTGATTTGGATCCTCTAAGCATCAATGGTTTGGTAGATATAAGAAATTGAACTTGATCGTATGGCATAGATAATGAACTTTTCCACACTCATTGCTAAATTGTGCTTTCAAGCTCGATCTAAGTCTATCATGATTCCACTTATTATCTATTGAAATGTGATATTATGACAACATTTTAATTTTTCTTTTGACATCATTAAAATAAATTTGAATGATAGCATGGTGACTCCACAAAATCTTTGGAAATTGTTAACATAATCTCTGTTAATGTCTAGCATTTCACATTTGGAGTTGTTTTCTTTAGATTGTGTTCTAAAACAGTAACCTCAACCCAGTAACTTCAAGAGGATTACTTAATGATTTATGGTTCTTATTTTAATGCACATGGTTAACAACTATGATGTAACACAGAGGTATATCATTGAGATCAAAATGAATAAAATTAGAATAATTTAAGATTCAAACAGGTAGACATATTCAGTAATGAAAAAGAAGTTGACCGCTACAAGTATGTTGTTCTCCTCCAATCTTCTGGGATTAAGAGAGAGTTGTCAGTGATTTACAATCCCCAACTGAATGGGGTTGAAGAAAGAAATAACAAGACATATAGAACTATGATCAAGATCTTCCATTGGGCCAAAGCTGCAAGTATTGTTGTCTATATACAGGACATATGCATTCATATAGCCTTGGAAGAGATAAATCTAGTAGAACTATTCATGGGTAAAAATCCTTCAGAATAATTGTTAGAGGACTAATTTAGAGTCCTCTCAAAAGAAAGGCACTTTTGTGGGATACAGTGAGACCTAAAAAGCATATTGAATCTATATAGAGGCCAATAGAGATGTGACTATCCATGAAGAAGATGCATTTTGTCATTCCAAATACCTTACCTGTAATATAAGGGAGCAGGAAGCTCCAACTTCATAATAGAGGGAAATTTTTGAAAGCCTTCAGTGGATCTCATAAGGGATTCTGTTGAGTTTCCCTTAGAGAAACTTCCTACGAAAAGGAAGCCAGCTTGGTGCCACTTTAAAGGAAACAGAAAGACATTGCAGCACCTAAAGGTACCTTCAGAGAAAGCAAGAAACCAGTTAAATACCAAGGTCTGATAGCTCAGTTGAATCTTGTGATTAACTCTGAACTTTCCTTTTTGAAGAGGTTCCCAAACTTTAAGTACAAAAGAATGCCTTGATAGAAGAGTATGAGTCAATAGTGAAGAATGATGTATGGGAAGTGATCCCTAGACCTCGAGGCAAATCGATAGTAACCTCTAAATGGATTTAAATATAAATCATGCAGCAGATGGCAGTGTTGGCTAGATTTATGGCTCATGATTTATCTCAGGAAGAGGAGAATGATTAAGATAATATCTTTGCTCCAATTTCCAGTTGAGAAATAAGTTTATACCGTACAACCTGAGGGTTTTTTAATCCATGGGAAGAATCCCATGTCTGCAAATTCAAGAAAGCCTTGTATGGATTAAAACAAGCTCCAAGAGATTGGTATGGAATAATTGTCAGTTTTCTTCAGAGCCTTGGGTTCTCCAAGAGTATAGAAAAACCTAATCTTTGTATAAATATTGTGAAGAATCATCTTGTCATCTTGGATGATTTATTCCTTACAGAGAGGAACATATGATAACTCATACTAAGAGGGAGTTATCAGCATAATTTGAAATGTAGGATTTGGGTCTCATGGATTACTTTCTTGTCTTAGAGGTGTGGCAGAAACCGGGTGAGATCGTCCTCTCACAAAGAAAGTGTGCAATTGATGTGCGTCACAGTTTTGGCACGTTGAATTATAATTCCATTACCTCACCTATGATTACTAACCTGACGAATTTAAATTATCAAGCTACAGGTTCAATTCCAGAAGACCCCATTGTATAGCGTCATATCATCGGGTCCTTGATGTATCTAGTACATACCGAACCTGGCATTTGTTATGCAGTGAATTATCTCAGCCAATTAATGTGTGAACTGAAACATATTCATATGGTTGTTGTTAAATATGTATGTGGGACTATAGCCTATGGACTCAGGTACACCTCCAGTAGAGATGTAATGATTAATAGCTATACAGATTCAGATAGGATGGGCAGTACATTGGACCAAAAGAGTACTTCTATATATTGTTTCAGTTTAGGTTCAACCTTGATCTCCTGGTCCAACAGGAAACATGGCTCCATATCCCAGATCACTGTAGAGGAAGAATGCATTCCTGCAAATGTTGCTAGTAGAGAAGCACTGTGGCTCAGAAAGCCACTCTCATATTTATTTAGTGTTGAGATAGAACCCACAGTATTTCACTATGATAACCATAAATGTATAAATCTCTCTATGAATCTAGTGCTTCATGACAGATCAAAACACATTGAGATGAGATATCACTATGTTCAGGACAAGGTGCAGAAGAAAATTCTCAATATTCAGTATGTTCCGATGGTAGAACAACCAACATATATTTTGACCAAGCCTCTGTCATTGACAAAGTTTGCGTACTTTCGAGACAAGCTTGGTGTTGCTGAGAATTCCTCTCTTGCTAAGATGGAGTGTTGAAATTAGTGCAACTTCAAGATCCATTCTTCGGGAGGATGGCATAAGACCCTAGCTGAGATCTAGGGCCCCCAGTGCACTCCTGGGATTTCTTGCTTTGGGACCAAGTAGTTAGAGCCATGGAAAAAGACCCTAGTGAGGGCCCCTGGTATATTTTTGTGGTTCTTGGTCAAGGACCAAGTAGTAAGTCCCTATATATGTTCTAGGGCCCCTTGATGTGTTCCAGGGAATCCTTGCTCAGTGCTTGGATTGATCCTTGGATGTGTTCCTTGGTGGTCGATGATATAATTCCCTAGATGTGTTCTAGGGCCCTTGGATGTGTTTCATGGAATCCTTGCTCGGTGCTTGGATTGATCCTTGGATGTATTCCTTGGTAATTGATGATATAAGTCCCTAGATGTGTTCTAGGGCCCCTGTATGTTTTCCAGGGAATCCTTGCTTGGTGCTTGGATTGATCCTTGGATGTGATCCTTGGTGGTTGATGATATAATTCCCTAGATGTGTTCTAGGGCCCCTGGATGTGTTCCAGGGAATCCTTTCTTAACGCTTGGGTTGATCCTTGGTCTTGTACCTCAGTGGATAAGACCCTAGATGTGTTTTAGGGCCCCCAGATGTGTTCTGGGGTAACTTTGTCTGGGACGAGGTGGTTCTTGTTTGAGTACAAAGATGTGATGATGTGTGATCTTCTTATTCTCTCCCAGGATGTTCCATGAGACCTAGGAGCAGCTACAAAGATGGACATGACCACATCATTGATGTTTCCTCTTATGCAGGGATGATAAAATTTTATAAGTTATCATGAGACTTATGTGGACAGTTTTCCTTTGAAGAAGACCCCTTTGAATTTGTCATGTAGCCTTCTCTTGCATGAGCCCCATTCCCCTTATTGATTGATGTGGTGTTGGTATTCTTTAGTCACTTTGACTTAATTGACTTTTAATTAATATTTTTATTAAATAATTTTTAATTATCTTTTATTAATTTATTTTATTTTATTTTTATTAGGGTTTGACTTAATCCTAAAGATAGGGTTAAATTAGGAAACCCTAACCTACCTTCCTACTATAAAAGGAACCTCACCCCTCACTTTCACATTAAATTCTTTCTCTCACTCTTCTCTTGAACAAATCTTACTGTGGCTTCTCTTGCTCAGTTCTGAAATTTTTGTGCAGCGTACTTGAAGAGTGTTTCTATTCTTTGTTTGAGGGTTCGACCTCCTTATTCTTTCTCTCTCTTTTTGTTTGGATTCCTCCTCTGTTGGAGTAGGGTGTGGCTATTCTATGTATGGTCTCCTCTCATTTTATGAAGTGGTGTGTGTTGATATTATGGTAGCTTCAGGAGGTATGAACCTTTATTGTGACCTTTGACAAGATTAGAATGTTCCAAAAGGAAGAAAAGAAATGAAGGAAACCCTAGACAAGATGTCGGCTACAGAAATATAATTAATATGAATTAATTAGTACCCAGAAGGAGAAGTTGGCCCAGACAATCCTGCCAGAATTACTATAAATACAGGGCGCTAGTCTCTCATTATTCACATTCTCAGAATTGCAGAAGTCACTTGTGCGCACTGCAGTATGGTAGTTTTGTGTGAAAGTTATGGGGAAGGTGTTGGAATATCTGATCAGCCTTGGTTACTTTCTTGATTGGTGCATTAGCCTTGCTTAGCTATTGATTGCTACCGGGATTCTTTTATTTTTCAAGGTCAAGGTGCTCGGAGGGTGCCTTCGGCATATGGTTGGGTGGCAAGGGTATTGTCAATGGTAAAATGAGAACAAACCTTCATATTCTAACAGGTTATGGGCCCACACCTCCTTCATTCAGACTAAATGTTGGAAGGAAGCATAGCCGCTAGAATATTGAGATCGTTGAGGAACTACCGCTAGGGTTATTAGCAGGAGCAGCTTCCAAGACACTATCACTAGGGTTACTAGCAGAAGAAAATGTAGAAACCCTAATCTTAGATCCAACACCTTGTGATGGAGCATCTCGCTCAAGGAGAATATATTCAGATGCGCCCTAGTTCAGCACACCTTTTGGCTATCCCAGAAGACAAAAATGTCAAAGTTGAAGCTTTGGATCTAAGCATGACCAACCACCAGTCAACTGAAGATATGAGTGAAACAATCAATCTCTTACACTATTTAGCACTCACTGGAACGATTGAATATGACATGTGGATAATCGATAGTGGAGCTTCTAGGCACATGACCGGAGATCAAGCCAGACTCTCAAACCTAAATGAGAAGAAGACATCGTACAAGGTAGAGCTTGGAGACAAAATCACTTATCTAGTTGAAGGATTTGGACAAGCCTCTGTCAAGTTGAAATCAGGTAACAATGTTCACTTAAACAATGTTTTATATGTACCTGGTTTAGAAAAGAATCTTGTATCGATATTATGCCTAGAAGACAAGGGAAACAAAATAGCTTTCATGGATGGAAAAGTGTTATCATGGCATAAAGACTCTAGCATAGATAATTCTAGGGTTATTGGAAGTCGTGAAGGAAATCTATATTACTAGAACAAAATGAAGAAGCTCTTGTACATGACGAAGTCAACCCTAATGAGATTTGGCATAGAAGGTAGGCTCATATTAATTATCAAGCATTACCTTTTCTCAGAAGAATGGTTGAAGGAATACCAGAATTGAACTCTACACATGAAGGAATCTTCAAGGGATGTGCCCTTGGGAATAATATCAAGAAACCATTTCCAAGCAGCAACAATAGATCTAAGGAGATCCTAGATCTAATACATTTAGATGTTTGCAGTCCAATGCCAATCAGATCTCTAGGAGGATCTCTTTACTATGTAATCTTCATAGATGACTATTCAAGAAAGACTTTGCTATACCTACTAAAGACAAAAGACGAAGTATTCAGCAAATTCCAAGAATTCAAAGCAGAGATAGAAAACCTCACGAACAAGAAGATCAATACATTAAGAACAGATAATGGAGGAGAATACACCTCGAAGGAATTTGTTGCATTCTGCAAATTGGCAAGGATTAGGAGGGAGCTGGTTGTTCCTCATAATCCTCAACAAAATGGTGTAGCAGAACGAAAGAACGGATCTATTGAAGAAACCGTAAAAGTCTTACTGAATGATCAAGGTCTATCAATGTTCTTATGGGGATAAGCAACAATGACATCAATATATGTGCATAACAGAAGTCCTCATCGTATATTGAAGGACATGACACCAGAAGAAGCCTTCATAGGTAAGAAACCTAATGTGGAAAACCTAAGAATATTTGGATGTCCTGTTTACTCTCACATTCCCAAGGACAAAAGGAATAAACTAGAACCCTCAGGAAAGAAGGGGATATTCATGGGATATAGTGATTCATACAAAGATTATAGAATATATATTCCAGAACAACACAAGATCGAAGTCAACAGAGATGTAAGATTCAATGAAAATATGGCCTTCAAGAAATCCATAGAAGAAACTATTGAAGAAGAAGAGATTGAAGAACCTAGTGAAGAAAACACAGAAAACGAAAATGACGAAAAGGAACAACCTGATCATCCTATGGATCCATGCGAAAACATTGATTCAGATATTGTACCCAAGACCAAGAAATGACCATATTGGCTTGAAGCTACCTTACAAGACGTAGAAAGACTCAAGGTTCTAGAAGGAACATTCAGAAAGTGTAAAAAAACTAAAAGATTCTCAAGTTATGCAGCATACATGACGAAGCTTCTAGATGAAGAACCTACCACATTTGAAGAATCAGTTCAAAAGGGACAATGGAAAGAAGCCATGATGGAAGAGCATCAATCCATTATGAAAAATGAGGTATGGGAAATCATACCTAGACCTAAAGAAAAATCGGTGGTAACTTCAAAATGGGTATGCAAGATCAAACATGTAGCAGACGGAAGCGTGGATAAATACAAGGCAAGATTTGTAGCTAGAGGGTTCTCCCAGAAGGAGAGAGAAGATTATGACGAAAATTTTTCTCTGGTGGCTAGATATACTTCCATCAGAGCTATCATATCTCTTGTTGCTTCCATGGGATGGAACTTACATCAGATGGATGTAAAGACAGCTTTCCTCAATGGAGAAATTGAAGGAGAAGTATATATTGAACAACCTCAAGGGTTTGAGGTACATTCCAGAGACACTCATGTTTGCAGATTAAAGAAATATCTATATGGACTCAAGCAAGCTCCAAAGGCTTGGTATGCCAAAATGGATAGCTATCTAACAAGAATTGGTTTCTCCAAGAGTCATGCAGATCCAAACCTTTATTATAAAGTCATGGACAATGCACCTGTAATTCTACTACTATATGTTGACGATCTATTCATAACAGGTGAAGAGTCTCTCATCATTCGATGCAAGAAGTAACTAGCTTCTGAATTTGATATGAAAGATCTAGGTCTCATGCATATTACTTAGGACTAGAAGTATGGCAGAAGCGTGGTGAAGTATTCCTTGGACAAGGAAAGTATGCAATAAATATCCTTCATAAGTTTGGAATGATGGACTGTAAGTCCATGGACCCTCCTATGAATGTGGATATAAGAAAAGTAAAAGATCCAGATTATGATCCAGTAGATCCATCTCTATATTGACAACTAATTGGGTCATTGATGTATTTGGTAAATACTCGACCAAACATTTTCTTTCTTGTGAATACACTAATCCAGTTCCAGGTGGAACCAAGACATGAGCATTGGATAGCTGCAAAGCATGTATTAAGATATATTTGTGGGACAATAAACTATGGCTTGAGATATACCGCATCCAATGATATCCAACTTCATGGATTCACAGACTCAGATTGGGCAGGAAGTGCAGAAGACAAAAAGAGCACTTCAAGTATGTGTTTCATCTTGGGATCCACTATGATATCTTGGAGCAATAGGAAACAAAATTTTGTCGCACTCAGCACAGTAGAAGCAGAGTATATCGCAATTTGTGAAGCATGCACAGAAGCAATAAGGCTAAGGAAGTTAATCTCTGATTTATTTGATCAGATTCCATAATCGACCATAATACATTGTGATAATCAGAGTTGTATAAGATTATCAAAACATTATGTGTTTCATGAAAGGTCGAAACACATTGAGATCAAATACTACTTTATTCGAGATAAAGTCCAGAAAGGAGAGATAAAGCTCAAGTATATCCCTACAGATGAGCAGACAACAGACATCCTGACAAAACCTCTATCTAGAACAAAGTTTGCATATTTCCAAGAGAATATGGGGATCGTGGAAATAACTCTCTTAGCTGAAAGGGAAGAAATGACTATCCAGGTTGGGAGGGAGCACTGAAAATATTACTGAAGACATTTATTTTTGAGATTAAAAAATAGCTCAGTTGGGCAGATTCTTTCATGTTCAGAAAGTGGATTGACATTTCTAACGGACAATGATTTCCCATTGTGGTTAACATGGAAAATGGTCTAGATTGTTGATGTATCATAGACAGTGACTTCCCGTTGTGGTTAACATGGGGAGTGGTCTAGGGAAGACTCTCTTCTTGAGGGTTACTCAAGAAGACTGGCCCTCCTCGCCGAACAACGATTTCTCAGTGTGGTTAACATGAGGAATGGTTTGTTTTGGAGGTTGATACAGGACAGTGTTTTCCTCTTGTGGTTAACAGAGGAAATGGTCCAGACAGTCATTCCTTAGGGTGTATTCATTCTCTTCGGGTTGCACTTTGTTTAGTGCCAGAGGAATGGCCCAGGGTGGGGAATGGTCTAGGCTCAGCAATCAGGGACAGACATTCCTTAGGGAAGATTCATTCTCTCCAGGTTACACTTTGTTTAGTGTCGGAGGAATGGCCCAGGGTGAGGAATGGTCCAGGCTCAGAAATCAGAAGCAATCATTCTTCCTTTTTTGAGAAAACTCATCGTTGACGTTCTACACTGAGGGAAAATATTATTTCAGAGCTTACAGATGTGAGTGAAAGATTGGCCCAGATGATTCAATTTATCTTTAACAATGTTTTCTGTGTAGGTTGATAACAGATGATTTTTATGGAGACTGCCTGTCTCCAGACAGTAGAGATATGCTACTGTGGTGGATATGTTCCACTGTTTGTGACTATGTGTCACGGTTTGAGTAGTTGTGTACTACCGTGGATAGACACAGTTGTGTTCTATCAATTGATATTGTACCAGTTGTCATGGAGATGATCCAGTTGGATAATAATGATGGTGCTCATGATACTACAAGTTGAATGGTATGTTTTGTGCTCAATACCATACCTCCCTAGATAGGAGGGAGTGTTGATATTATGGTAGCTTCGGGAGGTATGAACCTCTATTGTGACCTTTGACAAGATTAGAATGTTCTGGAAGGAAGAAAAGAAATGAAGGAAACCCTAGACAAGATGTCGGCTGCAGAAATATAATTAATATGAATTAATTAGTACCCAGAAGGAGAAGTCGGCCCAGGCAAGCCTGCCAGAATTACTATAAATACAGGGTGCTAGTCTCTCATTATTCATATTCTCATAATTGCAGAAGTCACTTGTGCGCACTGTAGTCTAGTAGTTTTGTACGCAAGTTCTGGGGAAGGTGTTGCGCCAGTTTCTGGTTTGGAATATCTGATCAACTTTGGTTAATTTCTTGCTTGGTGCATTAGCCTTGCTTGGCTATTGATTGCTACCAGGATTCTTCTCTTTGTCAAGGTCAAGGTGCTCGGAGGGTGGCTTCGGCCTATGGTTGGGCGACAAGGGTATTGTCAATGCTAAAATGAGCAAAAACCTTCATATTATAATAGTGCAACCCTCTCCTCTTGCTGCTACAGGTGTCGTGGCCCCTCTTCCACCACTCATACTTCCTCACTCTTGGTATGATTTTTTTGTGGCTATATTGTTCAGTCTATTTTGGGGTTATGACCTCCTTGGAGTTTTTCTTTTAGCTGGTTGAGAGCTTCATGGTTCCCCTTTGTTGGGTGTTAGTGCCGCAGTCTTTCCCTCTTGTTGTGTATGAGTGGAGAAGACCCTCCTCTAGTTATATATGTGTCGCAGCCTCATCCATGGGTCCTTATAGATTGTTTCTAGCCTATCCTAGGTTGCCTTTTCCCCTCTTAGCCTATTTTTTCTAACCTATCCTAAGCTTCATTTTCCCCTTCTAGCCTATTGCTAGCCCTGTTTCTTTGGTTGTTGTTGATATGGTTCCAGTGTGGCGGTTGTCACTTATTATTTACAGCCTCTAAGGCCTGTTAAGATAGCCCTATGGTTCCAGTGTGGTTGTTGGAGCCCTCTTGAGACAGAGTTGGGTGTGGCTATCCTACATATGGTCTCCTATTGTTTTATGAAGTGGTGTGGCCCTCTCCTCTTGTTGATACAGGTGTCACAGCCCCTCTTCCACCACTCATCCTTCTTCACTCTTGGTAAAAAAAAATTGGCTATCTTGTTCGGTCTATTTTGGGGTTACGACCTCCTTGGAGTTTTTCTTTTAGTTGTTTGGGAGCTTCGTGGTTCCCCTTTGTTGGGTGTTGGTGTTGGTGTTGCAGTCCTTCCCTCTTGTTTTGTATGAGTGGAGCAGGCCCTCCTATAGTTGTATATGTGTCACGGCCTCCTCCACAGGTCCTTCTAGATTTATTCTAGCCTATCCTAGGTTGCCTTTTCCCCTCCTAGCCTATTGTTGCTAGCCTATCCTAGGCTTCCTTTGCCCCTCCTAGCCTATTTCTATCCATGTTTATTTGGTTGTTGTTGATATGGTTTCAGTGTGGTTGTTGTCACTTATTATTTATAGCCTCTAGGGCCTATTAAGACAGCCCTAAGGTTGCTACTCAGAGTAGTCCATTTTTTTGTGACATTTCCCTACTTTTTTATAGTGTTTGCTTGCGTTCTTTGGGGTCTCTTCCACCCCCCTTGTTTGTCATTGGGGTTTTTCCTTTTTCAACCATGTACTTGATGTTGATTGGTTTTCTACTCTAAGATATTCTTGGCAAGACTTTCCATTTATATCATGATGAGATCAAACCCTTGAGGGTTTGATCCATGACCTTCATAACTTTTTTGAGCATAAAGAAAGAGGACGGCTACACCTCAGGTACTTCTATTAAAAAAAATTGCTAAGGTAAGTTCAGATTTTGTTTTACTAATGTTTACTAGCTCAAGATAATATTCAGAAATGTTTTCTTTTGTTCATGATCGGTCCTAGTTTAATATTAGTTCTCCTTAGCATGTTCAGATTTATGTTTTATGTATTTAATCTACTTCTGAAGTTTTTGTTTAAGTGTTGATCTTTATCTACAGTAGTGACCATTTTTTAAAGGATATTATTGTTTTTGTTTTCCCTAAAATTCTAACATGGTTTCAAAGCTTAGGGCGTGAAAAGAGCTCAATTGTGGCAAACTTTTGAGCCTCTATAGATCCACACCTATGGGTTTGTTTATTTATATCATCTAGTAAGTTGTTTTATAGATATAAATGGTGACTAGCATTGTCGATGCTAGATATCTTAAGCCATTTCACCAAATAATGGAAACTTAACTTGAGATAAGTATTTTCGTAACTTGATTGAAGTTTGAAATATCACATATCGTTGTCACTAAAACACCTTAAAATCTTTAAGGTATCATTTCAATGCATTTAGAGGTCAATATTATTGGAATTTCTCAATAACTTGTTGGTCAATGGAATTTATGTGTAAGAACAATTTGTGTGTAGATTTTAGAATCATGTCTTACTAAACTTTGAGAAATAGTTGCTTGGGAAAAACTAGATTATGATGCATCAGTAGATATTACCTTTATCAACAACAAAATGTTTCCAGTAACTTGTTCTTAAGACTTCTTTCTGAAACCAGCATTAGAAAGAAATCTAAATCCATTTAGTTTTTTAAATACAGGAGGTTTGATTTCTGTCTTAAAATTTGGCTTAAATAAGTGGATAATAAATTTATAAGTTTATATTCACTAAACATTGTTAAGAAGTACTCCTTGATCTACTTTCATGATGTTTGGTGTCAAATTCTAAATCACATTGATATGGATCTTATAAGCATCAATGGTTTGGTAGATATTAGAAATTGAACTTGACTGTATGACATAGATAATGAACTTTTCCACACTCATTGATAAACCATGTTTTCAAGCTCGATCTAAGTCTTCCATGCTTCCACTTGCTATCTCTTGAAATGTGATCATATGAAAGCATTTTACTTTTCCTTTTGACATCATTAAAATAAATTTGAATGATAGCATGGTGACTCCACGCAATCTCTGGAAACTGTTAACATAATCTGTGTTAATGTCTAGCATTTCCCATTTGGAGTTTTTTTATTTAGATTGTGTTCTTAAACAGTAACCTAAACTCAGTAACTTCAAGAGGATTACTTAATGATTTATGGTTCTGATTTTAATGTGCATGGTTAACAACTATGATGTAACACAAAGGTATATCACTGAGATCAAAATTAATAAAATCGGAATAATTTAAGATTCAAACAAGTAGACATATTCAGTAATGGAAAAGAAGTTGACTGCCACAAGTATGTTGTTCTCCTCCAAGCTTCTAGGATTAAGAGGGAGTTGGAAATTCTTTACAATCCCCAGCTAAATGGGGTTGCAGAAAGAAAGAACAGGACAGAGAGATCAATGATCAAGATCTTCCATTGTGCCGAAGCTGCAAGTATTGTTTTATATATATAGGACAGATGTATTCATATAGCCTTGTAAGAGATAACTCTAGCAGAAGTCTTCATAGGTAAGAAGCCTCCAGAATAATTGTTACAGGACTAATTTAGAGCTCTCTGGAAAAAAAAGGCACTTTTGTGGGATACAGTGAGACCTAAAAAGCATATTGAATATATATAGAGGATAGTAGAGATGTGACTCTACATGAGGAAGATGGCTTTTGTTGTTCCAGAGATCTTCCCTGTAACATAAGGGATCGAGAATCTCCAACTTCGTAACAGAGGGAGAAGGCCTGAAAGCCTTCAGTGGATCCCATAAGGGATTCTATTGTGTTTCCCTTAGAGAAACTTCCTGCCAAAAGGAAACCAGATTGGTGCAGCTTTAAAGGAAATAGAAAGACATTGCAGCACCTAAAGGTACCTTCATAGAAAGAAAGAAACCAGTTAAATACTCAGGTCTGATAGCTTAGTTGAATCTTGTGATTAACTCAAAACTTCCCTTTTTGAAGAGGCTGTCAAACTTTAAGTGTGAAAGGATGCCTTGATAGAAGAGTGCAAGTCAATAGTGAAGAATGATTTATGGGAAGTGGTACCTAGACCTCAAGGCAAATCGATAGTAACCTCTAAATGGATTTACAAAATAAAGCATGCAGCAGATGGCAGTGTTGGATAGATTTATGGCTCATGATTTATCTCAGGAAGAGGAGAATGATTAAGATAATATTTTTGCTCCAATTTGCAGTTGAGAAAGAAGTTTATATCGGACAACCTAAGGGTTTTTTGATCAATGGGAAGAATCCCATGTCTTCAAACTCAAGAAATCATTCTATGGATTAAAACAAGCTCTGAGAGCTTGGTATGGAAGAATTGGCAGTTTTCTTCAGAGTCTTGGGTTCTCCAAGAGTATAGTAGATCCTAATATTTGTATAAATATTATGAAGAATTATCTTTTCATCTTGGATGACTTGTTCCTTACAGAGAGGAACATCCGATAGCTCAGACTAAGAGGGAGTTATCAACAAAATTTGAAATGTAGGACTTAGGTCTCATGCATTACTTTCTTGTCTTAGAGGTGTGGCCGAAACCGGGTGAGATCCTCCTCTCACAAAGCAAGTATGTAGTTGATGTGTTTCGTTGTTTTGGCATCTTGAATTGTAATTCCATGACCTCACCTATGATTACTAACCTAATGAAGTTAAATGATCAAGCTACAGGTCCAGATCCAGAAGACCTTGTCATATAGCGTCAGATCATTGGGTCCTTGATGTATCTAGTATATACCAAAGCTGGCATTTGTTACGCAGTGAATGCTCTCAGCCAATTCATGTGTGAATCGAAACATATTCATATGGTTGTTGTTACGCATATTCTCAGATATGTCAGTGGGACTATAGCCTATGGACTCAGGTACACTTCCAGTAGAGGTATAATTATTCATAGCTATATAGATTCGGATCGGATGGGCAGTAAATTGGACCAAAAGAGTACTTTCGGATATTGTTTCAGTTTAGGTTCAACCTTGATCTCCTGGTCCAGTAGGAAACGAGGCTCCATATCCCAGATCACTACAGAAGCAGAATACATCGTTGCAAGTGTTGCTAGTAGAGAAGCAGTGTGGCTCAAAAAGCCTCTCTCAGATTTATTCATTGTTGAGATGGAACCCACAATATTTCACTGTGATAACCATAATGGTATAAATATCTCTATGAATCTGGTGTTTCATGACAGATCGAAACACATTGAGATGAGATATCACTATGTTTGGGACATCGTGCAGAAGAACATTCTCAATATTCAGTATGTTTCGACGATGGAACAAACAATAACTATTTTGACCAAGCCTTTGTCATTGACAAAGTTTGTGTACTTTCGAGACAAGCTTGGTGTTGTTGAGAATGCCTCTCTTTCTAAGAGGAAGTGTTGAAATTAGTGCAGCTGCAAGAGCCATTTTTCGAGAGGATGGCATAAGACGGTAGCTAGGATCTAGGGGCCCCAGTGCACTGCTGGGGTTTCTTGGTTTGGGACCAAGCAGTTAGAGCCATGGAAAAATACCCTAGTGAGGTCCCCCAATATATTGTTGGGGTTCTTGGTCAAGGACCAAGCAGTAAGTCCCTAGATGTGTTCTAGGGCCACTGGATGTGTTCCAAGGAATCCTTTCTCGATGCTTGGATTGATCCTTGGATGTGTTCCTTGGTGGTTGATGATATAATTCCCTAGATGTGTTCTAGGGCCCCTGGATGTGTTCCAAGAAATCCTTTATCGGTGCTTGGATTGATCCTTGGATGTGTTACTTGGTGGTTGATGATATTATTCCCTAGATGTGTTATAATGCCATTGGATGTGTTCCATGGAATCCTTTCTTAACGCTTGGTTTGATCCTTGGTCTCGTACCTTGGTGGATAAGACCCTAGATGTGTTTTAGGGCCCCCAGATGTGTTCTGGGGTAACCTTCTCTAGGACCAGGTGGTTCTTGGTTGAGTACCAAGATGTGATGATGTGTGATCTTCTTCTTCTCTCACAGGATGGTCCATGTTTCCTCTTATGCATGGATTATAAAATTTTATAAGTTATCATGAGACTTATGTGGACAGTTTTCCTTTGAAGAAGACCCATTTGACTTTGTCATGTAGCCTCCTCTTGCTTCAGCCCCGTTCTCCTTCTTGATTGATGTGGTGTTGGTCTTCTTTAGTCACTTTGACTTAATTGAATTTTATTAAAAAAATTATTAATTAAAAAAATATTAATTAATTTTTAATTATCTTTTATTATTTATTTTATTTTATTTTTATTAGGGTTTGACTTAATCCTAAAGATAGGGTTAAATTAGACAAACCTAACCTACCTTCCCACTATAAAAGGAACCTCGTCCCTCACTTTCACATTACATTCTTTCTCTCACTCTTCTCTTGATCGGATCTTACTGCGACTACTCTTGCTCAGTTCTGAAATTTTGGTGTAGCCTACTTGAAGAGTGTTTCTATTCTTTGTTTGAGGGTTTGGCCTCGTTATGCTTTCTCTCTCTTATTTTTTGGATTCCTCTTATATTGGAGTAGGGTGTGGCTATCCTATGTATGGTATCCTCTTTTTTATGAAGTGGTGTGGCCCTCTCCTCTTGCTGCTACAGGTGTCGTGGCCCCTCTTCCACCACTCATCCTTCCTCACTCTTGGTATTATTTTTTTGTGGCTATCTTGTTTAGTCTATTTTGGGGTTACGACCTCCTTGGAGTTTTTATTTTAGTTGGTTGGGAGCTTCATGGTTCCCCTTTGCTGGGTATCGATGTCACAGTCTTTCCCTCTTGCTATGTATGAGTGGAGCAGACCCTCCTCTGGTTGTATATGTTCTGCAACCTCCTCCACATGTCCTTCTAGATTGCTACTAGCCTATACTAGACTACCTTTTCCCCTCCTATCCTATTTATGTTGACCTATCCTAGGCTACCTTTTCCCCTCCTATCCTATTGATGTCGGTCTATCCTAGGCTGCCTTTGCCCCTCCTGTCCTATTGTTAGCCATGTTTATTTGATTGTTGTTGATATGGTTCCAGTGTGGTTTTTGTCACTTATTATTTACAGCCTCTAGGGCATGTTAATACAACCCTAATATTGCTACTCAGAGTTGTCCCTTTTTCGGTGACAGTTCCCTTCTTTTTTACAGTGTTTTCTTGGGATTTTTGGGGTCTCTTTCACCCCCCTTCTTTGTCATTGGGGTTTTTCCTTTTTCATCCATGTAATTGATGCTAATTGGTTTTCTACTCTAAGATCTTCTTAGAAATATTGTCCATTTATATCACGATGAGATCAAACCCTTGAGGCTTTGATCCATGACCTTCATAACTTTTCTGAGCATAAAGAAATAGGAAAACTACACCTCAGGTACTTCTTTAAATTGTTTTTGATAAGGTAAGTTGAGATTTTGTTTTACTAATGCTTACTAGCTCAAGATAATATTCAGAAATGTTTTCTTTTGTTCATGATGAATCCTAGTTTAATATTAGTTCTCCTTAGCATGTTCAGATTTATGTTTTCTATATTTAATCTACTTCTGAAGTTTTTTTTAAGTGTTGATCTTTATCTACAGTAATGATCAATTTTGAAAGGATATTACTATTTGTGTTTTCCCTAAAATTCTAAAATGGTTTCATAGCTTAGGGCGTGAAAAGAGCTAAATTGTGGAAGACTTTTGAGCCTACGTAGATCCACACCTATGGGTTTGTTTATTCAAATCAACCATTAATTTGTTTGATAGATGTAAATGGTGATTAGCATTGTCTATGCTAGATATATTGAGCCATTTCACCAAACAATGGAAACATAACTTGAGATAAGTATTTTCATAACTTGATTGAAGTTTGACACATCTCATATTGTTCTGTCACTAAAACACCTTAATTTCTTTATGATATCATTTCAATTCATTCAGAGGTAAAGATTATTGGAATTTCTGAGTAAGAACAATTTGTGTGTAGATTTAAGAATCTTGTCTTACTAAACTTTGAGAAATAGTTGCTTGGGAAAAACCAGATTATGATGCCTCAGTAGATATTACCTTCATGAACAACAAAATGTTTCCAGTAAATTGTGCTTAAGACTTCTTTCTAAAACCAGTATTAGAAAGAAATCTAAATCCATTTAGCTTTTGAATTACAGGAGGTTTAATTTTTGTCTTAAAATTGGCTTAAATATGTGGGTAACAAATTTCTAAGTTTATATTCACTAAACATTGTTAAGAAGTACTCCTTGATCTAATTTCATGATATTTGGTGTCAAATTCTAAATCACATTGATTTGGATCTTCTAAGCATAAATGGTTTGGTAGATATTAGAAATTGAACTTGATCGTATCACATAGATAATGAAATTTTCGACACTCATTGATAAACTGCGTTTTCAAGCTCGATCTAAGTCTGTCATGCTTCCACTTGCTATCTCTTGAAATGTGATCATATGACAACATTTTACTTTTCCTTTTGACATCATTAAAATAAATTTGAATGATAGCATGGTGACTTCACACAATCTCTGGAAACAGTGAACATAATCTGTGTTAATGTCTAGCATTTCCCATTTGGAGTTTTTTTATTTAGATTGTGTTCTTAAACAGTAACCTAAACCCATTAAATTCAAGAGGATTACTTAATGATTTATGGTTCTAATTTTAATGCGCATGGTTAACAACTATGATGTAACACAGAGGTATATCATTGAGATCAGAATGAATAAAATTAGAATAATTTAAGATTCAAACAGGTAGGCATATTCAGTAATGGAAAAGAAGTTGATCACCACAAGTATGTTTTTCTCCTCCAAGCTTATGGGATTAAGAGGGAGTTGGCAGTGCTTTACAATCCCCAGTTGAATGGGGTTGTAGAAAGAAAGAACAGGACATACAGAGCTATGATTGGGATCCTCTATTGGGACGAAGCAGCAAGTATTGTTGTCTATATATAGGATAGATGTCTTCATATAGCCTTGGAAGAGATAACTCTAGCAAAAGTCTTCACAGGTAAGAATCCTTCAGAATAATTGTTAGAGGACTAATTTAGAGCCCTCTGGAAGGAAAGGCACTTTTGTGGGATACAATGAGACCTCAAAATCATATTGAATCTATATAGAGGTCGGTAGAGATGTGACTCTCCATGAGGAAGTTGTCTTTCATCGTTCTAGAGATCTTCCATGTAATATAAGGGAGCGAGAAGCTCCAACTTCATAAAAGAGGGAGAACAACTGAAAGCCTTCAGTGGATCCCATAAGGGATTTTGTTGTGTTTCCCTTAGAGAAACTTCCTGCCAAAAGGAAGCCAGCTTGGTTCCACTTTAAAGGAAACAGAAAGACATTGCATCACCTAAAGGTACCTTCAGAGAAAGCAAGAAAATAGTTAAATACTCAGGTATGATAGCTCAGTTGAATCATGTGATTAACTCATAACTTTCCTTTTTGAAGAGGCTGCCAAACTTTAAGTATGAAAGGATGCCTTGATAGAAGAGTACAAGTCAATAGTGAAGAAATATGTATGGGAATTGGTCCCTAGACCTCAAGGAAAATCGATAGTAACCTCTAAATGGATTTACAAAATAAATCATGCAGCAGATGGCAGTGTTGGCTAGATTAATGGCTCATGATTTATCTCAGGAAGAGGAGAATGATTAAGATAATATCTTTGCTCCAATTTCCAATTGAGAAATAATTTTATATCGGACAACCTGAGGCTTTTGTGATCCATGGGAAGAATCCCATGTCTGCAAACTTAAGAAATCCTTGTATGGATTAAAACAAGCTCGGAGAGCTTGGTATGGAAGAATTTTCAATTTTCTTCAGAGTCTTGGGTTCTCCAAGAGTATAGTAGATCCTAATATTTCTATAAATATTGTGAAGAATCATCTTATCATCTTGGATGATTTGTTCCTTACAGAGAGGAACATCTGATAGCTCATACTAAGAGGGATTTATCAACAGAAATTGAAATGTAGGACTTGGGTCTCATGCATTTATTTCTTGTCTTAGAGGTGTGGCAGAAACCGGGTGAGATCCTCCTCTCACAAAGAAAGTATGCAGTTGATGTGCTTTGCAGTTTTGGCATGTTGAACTGTAATTTCATGACCTCCCCTATGATTACTAACTTGATGAAGTTAAATGATCAAGTTACAGGTTCAGATCCAGAAGACCCCATTGTATACCGTCAAATCATTGGGTCCTTGATGTATCTAGTACATACCAAACCTGGCATTTGTTACACAGTGAATTCTCTCAGCCAATTCATGTGTGAACGGAAACATATTCATATGGTTGTTGGTAAGAATATTCTCATATATGTCTATGGGACTATAGCCTATGGACTCAGGTACACCTGCAGCAGAGGTGTAATGCTTCATAGCTATACAGATTCAGATTGGATGGGCAGTACATTGGACCGGAAGAGTAATTATGGATATTGTTTCAATTTAGGTTCAACCTTGATCTCCTAGTCCAGCAGGAAACAAGGCTCCATATCCCAGATCACTACAAAGGAAGAATACATTGCTGCAAGTATTGCTAATAGAGGAGGAGTGTGGCTTTGAAATCCACTCTCAGATTTATTCAGTGTTGAGCTGGAACCCACAGTATTTCACTGTGATAACCATAACGGTATAATCTCTCTATGAATCTGGTGTTTTATGACAGATCGAAACACATTGATATGAGATATCACTATGTTCGGGACATGGTGTAGAAGAACATTCTCAATATTCAGTATGCTTCGACGTCGAAACAAACATAGATATTTTGACCAAACCATTGTCATTGACAAACTTTGTGTACTTTCGAGACAAGCTTGGTGTTGTTGAGAATGCATCTCTTTATAAGAGGGAGTGTTGAAATTAGTGCAGCTACAAGATCCATTCTTCAGGAGGATGGCATAAGACCCTAGCTGAGATCTAGGGCCCCCAGTGCACTCATGGGGTTTCTTGGTTTGGGACCAAGAAGTTAGAGCCATGGAAAAATACCCTAGTGAGGGCCCCCAATACATTTTTGGGGTTCTTGGTCAAGGACCAAGAATTAAGTCCTTAGATGTGTTCTAGGGCCCCTGAATGTGTTCGAGGGAATCCTTGCTCAGTACTTGGATTGATCCTTGGATGTGTTCCTTGGTGGTTGATGATATCAGTCCCTAGATGTGTTATAGGGCCCATGGATGTGTTCCAGGGAATCCTTCCTCGGTGCTTGGATTGATCCTTGGATGTTTTCCTTGGTGATTGATGATATAAGTCCCTAGATGTGTTATAGGGCCCCTAGATGTGTTCCAGGGAATCCTTGCTTAACGCTTGGTTTGATCCTTGGTCTCATACCTTGGTGGATAAGACCCTAGATGTGTTCTAGGGCCCCCAGATATACTCTGGGGTAACCTGGTTTGGGACCAAGTGGTTCTTGGTTGAGTACCAATATGTGATGATGTGTGATCTTATTCTTCTCTCCCGGGATGGTCCATGAGACCTAGGAGCAACTACGAATATGGACATGATGACATCATTGATGTTTCCACTTATGCAGGAATGATAAAATTTTATAAGTTATCAGGAGACTTATGTGGACAGTTTTCCTTTGAAGAAGACCCCTTTGACTTTGTCATGTAGCCTCCTCTTTCTTGAGCCTGGTTGCCCTTCTTGATTGATGTGGTGTTGGTATTCTTTAGTCACTTTTACTTAGTTGACTTTTAATTAATATTTTTATTAATTAAAAAAATATTAGTTGATTTTTAATTATCTTTTATTAATTAATTTTATTATTTTTAGTAGGGTTTGACTTAATCCTAAAGATAGGGTTAAATTAGAAAACCCTAACCTACCTTCCTACTATAAAAGGAACCTCACCCCTCACTTTCACATTACATTCTTTCTCTCACTCTTCTCTTGATCAGATCTTATTGCGGATACTCTTGCTCAGTTCTAAAATTTTGGTGCAGCCTACTTGCAGAGTGTTTCTATTCTTTGTTTGAGGGTTCGACCTCCTTATGCTTTCTCTCTCTTGTTGTTTGAATTCCTCTTGTGTTGGAGTAGGGTGTGGCTATCCTATGTATGGTGTCCTCTTTTTTTATGAAGTGGTGTGGCCCTCTCCTCTTGTTGCTACAGGTGTCGCGGCCCCTCTTCCACCACTCATCCTTCCTCACTCTTGGTCTGATTTTTTTGTGGCTATATTGTTTAGTCTATTTTGGGGTTACGAACTCCGTGGAGTTTTTCTTTTAGATGACTGGGAGCTTCATGGTTCCCCTTTGTTGGGTGTTGGTGTCGCAGTCTTTCCCTCTTGTTATGTATGAGTGGAGCGGACCCTCCTATAGTTGTATATGTGTCACAACCTCCTCCACATATCCTTCTAGATTTGTTGCTAGCCTATATTAGGATGCCTTTGACCCTCCTAGCCTATTGCTGCTAGCCTATCCTAGGTTTCCTTTGCCTCTCCTAGCCTATTTCTATCCCTGTTTATTTCGTTGTTGTTGATATGGTTCCAGTGTGGCTATTATCACTTATTATTTACAGCCTCTAGGGCCTATTAAGACACCCCTAAAGATGCTACTCAGAGCTATCCATTTTTATGTGACAGTTCCCTACTTTTTGACAGTGTTTGCTTGGGATGTTTGGGGTCTCTTTCACACCCCTTGTTTGTCATTGAGGTTTTTCCTTTTTCAACCATGTACTTGATGTTGATTGGTTTTATACTTTAATATCTTGGCAAGACTATCCATTTATATCATGATGAGATCAAACCCTTGAGGGTTTGATCCATGACCTTCATAAATTTTCTGAGCGTAAAGAAAGAGGACAACTACACCTCATGTACTTCTATAAATTGTTTTTGCTAAGGTAAGTTCAGATTTTGTTTTACTAATGTTTACTAGTTCAAGATAATATTCAGAAATGTTTTCTTTTGTTCATGATCAATCCTAGTTTAAGATTAGTTCTCCTTAGCATGTTCAGATTTATTTTTTCTGTATTTAATCTACTTCTGAATTTTTTGTTTAAGTGTTGATCTTTATCTACAGTAGTGATCAATTTTGAAAGGATATGACTGTTTTTTTACCCTAAAATTCTAACATGGTTTCAGAGCTTAGGGCATGAAAAGAACCCAATTGTGGCAGACTTTTGAGCCTATGTAGATCCACATCTATGGTTTGTTTATTAAGATCAGCCAGTAAGTTGTTTGATAGATGTAAATGGTGACTAGCATTGTCTATGCTAGATATCTTGATCCATTTCACCAAATAATGGAAACATAACTTGAGATAAGTATTTTCGTAATTTGATTGATGTTTGACATATCTCATATCGTTCTGTCACTAAAACTCCTTAAACTCTTTAAGGTATCATTTCAATGCATTTAAAGGTCAAGATTATTGGAATTTCTCAATAACTTCTTGGTCAATGGAATTTCTAAGTAAGAACAATTTGTGTGTAGATTTTAGAATCTTGTCTTACTAAACTTTGAGAAATAGTTTCTTGGGAAAAACTAGATTATGATGCCTCAGTAGATATTACCTTTATGAACAAAAAAATGTTTCTAGTAACTTGTGCTTAAGACTTCTTTCTAAAACCAACATTAGAAAGAAATATAAATCCATTTAGCTTTTGAATTACAAGAGGTTTGATTTATGTCTTAAAATTTGGCTTAAATACGTGGGTAACAAATTTTTGAGTTTATATTCACTAAACATTGTTAAGAAGTACTCCTTGATCTACTTACATGATATTTGGTGTCAAATTCGAAATCACATTGATCGAGATCTTCTAAGCATCAATGGTTTGGTAGATATTAGAAATTGAACTTGATCGTATCACATAGATAATGAACTTTTCCACACTCATTGATAAATTATGTTTTCAAGCTCGATCTAAGTCTGTCATGCTTCCACTTGCTATCTCTTGAAATGTGATCATATGACAGCATTTTAATTTTCCTTTTGACATCATTAAAAGAAATTTGAATGATGGCATGGTGACTCCACACAATCTCGGGAAACTGTTAACATAATCTCTGTTAATGTCTAGCATTTCCCATTTTGAGTTTTTTTATTTAGATTGTGTTCTTAAACAGTGACCTGAACCCAGTAAATTCAAGAGGATTACTTAATTATTTTTTGTTCTAATTTTAGTGTGCATGGTTAACAACTATGATGTAACACAGAGGTATATCACTGAGATCAGAATGAATAAAATTAGAATAATTTAAGAATCAAACAGGAAGACAAATTTAGTAATGGAAAAGAAGTTGACCACCACAAGTATCTTGTTCTCCTCCAAGCTTATGGGATTAAGAGGGAGTTGTCAGTTATTTACAATTTCTAGCTGAATGGGGTTGCAGAAAAGAAAGAACAAGACATAAAGAGATATGATCAGGATCTTCCATTGGGTCGAAGTTGCAAGTATTGTTGTCTATATACGGGACAGATGTCTTCATATAGCCTTGGAAGATATAACTATAGCAGAATTCTTCACGGGTAAGAAGCCTTCAGAATAATTGTTAGAGGACTAATTTAGATCCCTCTGGAAAGAAAGGCACTTTTTTGGGATACAGTGAGACCTCAAAAGCATATTGAATCTATATAGAGGCCAGTAGAGATGTGACTCTCCATGAGGAAGTTGCCTTTAGTCGTTCCAAAGATCTTCCTTGTAATATAAGGGAGCAGGAAGCTCCAACTTCAGAACAGAGGGAGAAGGCCTGAAAGCCTTCTGTGGATCCCTTAAGGGATTATGTTGAGTTTCCCTTAGAGAAACTTCCTTACAAAAGGAAGCTAGCTTGGTGCCACTTTAAAGGAAACAGAAATACATTGCAGCACCTAAAGGTACCTTCAGAGAAAGCAAGAAACCAGTTAAATACTTGGGTCTGATATCTCAGTTGAATCTTGTGATTAACTCAAAACTTTCCTTTTTGAAGAGGCTGCCAAACTTTAAGTATGAAATGATTCCTTGATAGAAGAGTACGAGTCAATATTGAAGAATAATGTATGGGAAGTGGTCCCTAGACCTCAAGGCAAATCGATAGTAACCTCTAAATGGATTTACAAAATAAAGCATGCAGCAGATGGCAGTGTTGGCTATATTTATGGCTCGTGATTTATCTTAGGAAGAGGAGAATTATTAAGATAATATCTTTTCTCCAATTTGCAGTTGAGCAAGAAGTTTATATTGGACAACCTAAGGGTTTTGTGATCCATGGGAAGAATCCTATGTCTGCAAACTCAAGAAATCCTTGTATGGATTAAAACAAGCTCTGAGAGCTTGGTATGGAAGAATTGACATTTTTCTTCAGAGTCTTGGGTTCTCCAAGAGTATAGCAGATCCTAATCTTTGTATAAAGATTGTGAAGAGTCATATTGTCATCTTGGATGATTTGTTCCTTACACAGAGGAACATATGATAGCTCAGACTAAGAGGGAGTTATCAGCAGAATTTTAAATGTAGGACTTGGGTCTCATGCATTACTTTATTGTCTTAGAGGTGTGGCAAAAAACCAAGTGAGATCCTCCTCTCACAAAGCAAGTATGCAGTTGATGTGTTTCACAGTTTTGGCATGTTGAACTGTAATTCCATGACCTCGCCTATGATTACTAACATGATGAAGTTAAATGATCAAGCTACAGGTTTAGATCCAGAAGACCCCATTGTATGGCGTTATATCATTGGGTCCTTGATGTATCTAGTACATACCAAACCTRGCATTTGTTACGCAGTGAATGCTCTCAGCCAATTCATGTGTGAATCGAAACATATGCATATGGTTGTTGTTAAGCATATTCTTATATATATATGTGGGAATATAGCTCATGGACTCAGGTACACTTCTAGTAGAGGTGTAATGCTTCATAGCTATACAGATTCAGATTGGATGGGAAGTACATTGGACCGGAAGAGTACTTTTGGATATTGTTTCAGTTTAGGTTCAACCTTGATCTCCTCATCCAGGAGGAAACAGGGCTCCATAGCCCAGATCACTGCAGAGGAAGAATACATTGTTGCAAGTGTTTCTAGTAGAGAAGCAGTGTGGCTCAGAAAGCCACTCTCGAATTTATTAAGAGATTAGCTAGAACCCACAGTATTTCACTGTGATAACCATAATAGTATAAATCTCTCCATCAATTTGTTGTTTCATGACAGATCGGAACACATGGAGATGAGATGTCACTATGTTCGAGACATGGTGCAGAAGAACATTCTCAATATTCAGTATGTTCCGATGGTGGAACAAACAACAGATATTTTGACCAAGCCTCTGTCATTGACAAAGTTTGTGTACTTTCTAGACAAGCTTGGTGTTGCTGAGAATGCCTCTCTTGCTAAGAGGGAGTGTTAAAATTAGTGCAGCTACAAGAGCCATTCTTCGGGAGGATGGTGCAAGACCCTAGCTAAGATCTAGGGCCCCCAATCCACTCCTGGGGTTTCTTGGTTTGGGACCAAGCAATTAGAGCCATGGAAAAAGACCCTAGTGAGGGCCCCCAATATATTGTTGGGTTTCTTGGTCAAGGACCAAGAAGTAAGTCCCTATATATGTTCTAGCGCCCCTTGATGTGTTCCAGGGAATCCTTGCTCAGTGCTTGGATTGATCCTTGGATGTGTTCCTTGGTGGTTGATGATATAATTCCCTAGATGTGTTCTAGGTCCCTTGGATGTGTTCCAGGGAATCCTTGCTCGATGCTTGGATTGATCCTTGGATGTCTTCCTTGGTGGTTGATGATATAAGTCCCTAGATGTGTTCTAGGGCCCCTGTATATGTTCCAGGGAATCCTTGCTTAACGCTTGGGTTGATCCTTGGTCTCGTACCTTGGTGCATAAGACCCTAGATGTGTTCTAGGTGCCCCAGATGTGTTCTAGGGTAACCTGGTCTGGGACCAGGTGGTTCTTGGTTGAGTACCAAGATGTGATGATGTGTGATATTCTTCTTCTCTCTTGGCATGGTCCATGAGACCTAGGAGCAACTATAAAGATGGACATGACCACATTATTGATGTTTCCACTAATGCAAGGATGATAAAAGTTTATAAGTTATCATGAGACTTATGTGGACAGTGTTCCTTTGAATAAGACCCCTTTGACTTTGTCATGTAGCCTCCTCTTGCTTGAACCTCGTTCCCCTTCTTGATTGATGTGGTTTTGGTCTTTTTTAGTCACTTTGACTTAATTGACTTTTAATTAATATTTTTATTAATTAAAAAAAATATTAATTAATTTTTAATTATCTTTTATTAATTTATTTTATTTTATTTTTATTAGGGTTTGACTTAATCCTAAAGATAGGGTTAAATTAGAAAACCCTAACCTACCATCCTACTATAAAAGGAACCTCACCCCTCACTTTCACATTACATTCTTTCTCTCACTCTTCTCTTGATCAGATCTTACTGCGGCTACTCTTGCTCAGTTCTGAAATTTTGGTGCAGACTACTTGAAGAGTGTTTCTATTCTCTGTTTGAGGATCCGGCCTCCTTATGCTTTCTCTCTCTTGGTTTTTGGAGTCCTCGTATGCTGGAGTAGGGTGTGGCTATCCTATGTATGGTATCCTCTTGTGTTATGAAGTGGTGCGGCCCTCTCCTCTTACTTCTATAGGTGTCGCGACTCCTCTTCCACCACTCATCCTTCCTCACACTTGGTATGATTTTTTTGTGGCTATCTTGTTCAGTCTATTTTGGGGTTATGGCCTCTTGGAGTTTTTCTATTAGCTAACTGGGAGCTTCATGGATCCCCTTTGTTGGGTGTTTGTGCTGCAGTCTTTCCCTCTTACTGTGTATGAGTGGAGCGGACCCTCCTCTAGTTGTATATGTGTCACAGCCTCCTCCACGGGTCCTTCTAGATTGTTGCTATCCTATCCTAGGCTGCCTTTGCCCCTCCTAGCCTATTGATAGCCCTGTTTCTTTGGTTGTTTTTGATATGGTTCCAGTGTGTCTATTGTCACTTATTATTTACAGCCTCTACGGCCTGTTAAGACATCCCTAAGGATGCTACTCAGATCTGTCCATTTTTCTGTGACAATTCCTTACATTTTGACAGTGTTTGATTGGGTTCTTTGGGGTCTCTTTCACCCCCCTTGTTTGTCATTGGGGTTTTTCCTTTTTCATCCATGTACTTGATGTTGATTGGTTTTCAACTCTAAGATATTCTTGGCAAAACTTTCCATTTATATCATGATAAGATCAAACCCTTGATGACCTTCATAACTTTTCTGAGCATAAAGAAAGAGGGAAGCTACACCTCAGGTACTTCTATAAATTGTTTTTGCTAAGGTAATTCAGATTTTGTTTTACTAATGTTTACTAGCTCAAGATAATATTCAGAAATGTTTTCTTATGTTCATGATCATTCCTAGTTTAAGATTAGTTATCCTTAGCATGTTCATATTTATGTTTTCTGTATTTAATCTACTTCTGAAGTTTTTGTTTAAGTGTTGATCTTTATCTACAGTAGTGATCAATTTTGAAAGGATATTATTGTTTTTGTTTTCTCTAAAATTATAAAAAAGGGACAATAGCATCAAGTAATACATTGAAGGTAGAAAATTTCATAAACAAGATAAGGAAAATACACTTACAGGTGACTCACAACAAAAACTAAAAAGGTCTTAGGAGAAATACAATACCAAGCATAATAAACATGAGACTAAAAAGACTTGCCAAGTAGGAGATGGAATTTGGTTACACCTTAATAAGGAAATGTTATAGGGACCAAGGAAGAAAATCAAAGCCTAAGATATGGGCCTTTCAAAATTTTGAAAAAGGTAGGTAACAATGTTTATATACTCATTGTTCCAGCTTATATGTGCAATTACTCAGTAGTAAATGTAGAGAAATTGAAACTCTACAAGCCACCCATGCTTGATAAGGATCTTCCATTGAATATTTGGCACTAGATGCAAAAGAAAAATTACCATAGGACTCCATAGTATGAATAGGATTGTGGAGGAGATTCTAAAAAAGAATAGAGATAGAAGCATTTTGTAGAGAATTGTAGAAGATGATAGTGTCTCATAGAGTTCAATTTTTGTGGAGTGTCCATAGCAGTGATATTGTGCATCAACGTTTCAAATCCGTAACAAGATTCATCATCATGGCAACAAATCTCATAGCTTCATAGAAATCTTGAAAAGATTTGTGATATGTTTTGTAATCTCCGTAATATAAGAAAATGGAAGGCACAATCATTCACTAAATGTTGGTTTTGCCATATAGGTTTATAAGGTAAAAATTTGTGTTCCATTGTGTGTGTCTTTCTATTCACAGTCTATTTCATATGTAAAAATAGTTAAAGAATCCAAATGGTGTGTTTTTATTTCTACTAAATTGTTAAAAATACAAAAACAAATAGTCACGTGGTGGAGCATAGGCTCACTATAGTCATTTTAAGTTTAGATCCTTTTTGATGAGCCGGCCATTGTAATATCCAATACAGTTTACAAATCAATAAAGAACATGTAAGACAAAGAAAATACAAATATAGAAGGACACGAAATGCATGACAAATGAGAATATAGGGATAGGGGAGCAAGCAAGGTTAACTATGTGCAAAGAAAAGACAAAAGCTAAACTATGGAATTTAAATGGTGATGTTAGGCATTAAGCAATAAATCTAACTATCATGTAAGTAATATAATATTTAGACTACGTAAAAGGAGACTTGAATAGGAAATAAATCTAACTATCTTGAAAGAGACACAATAGATAGAATATGTAAATGAAATGAAAGGGAGACAGAAGAGTTAGAGGTATTATACATGTATTTACCTACAAATGGGAGATGGTTGTGTAGGAGCATGTTGGAACAAACTAGGTACCTAAATTACAAAAATCAATGGTTTTCCTTGATCAAAGAGAGTGACAATAGAAATTTCTAGGAAATGGTGGGAATAAAGTGGAGGTAAATAAAGGGGAAGGAAGAAAAGTGGTGATGTTGGTGCAATGTCAGCAAAGAATGAAGAAACATACACCAAAACGGAGTTGATGTGAGAATAAAGGTGAAATGCACCAAGTAGTGAATGGTGCCAAGGTTGTCGCACTCAAACATGGCAAAGACTAGATTGGCCTAGGACTTGGCAAGACTCGATGACTTGGTAAAGATTCAACAAATGCAAAAAAAAAAACTTAAAATATAGTAAATTGTGTGCACAAAAGGTATGGTGAGTTTGTGGCGAGTATGGAAAGTTTGTGGAAAGTCTTGGCGAGTATAGTGAGTTTCCCATGAGTTTGGTGAGTTGTGAGTTTTAAGGGAAAGTATTAGGTGAGTACTCACCCTAGCCAAGACTCACAAATCTTAGTTGAGTCAAACTACATTGACTAGTGCAAACATTAAGAGGCAACATACACTAGTACAATGATGGCATGAGCATAAATGAGACCAATGTTAACAAAACAAAAAAAGTGAATGATGAGTGGAGGGAAATGTCATAGATAAAATTAAGAAAATGATCCCACGTCTACAATCAACAAGATGAAAAAATTGCACTCAATGCCTCACAAGAATAGTGCAGGGGTTAATCTTTGCTAGGATGAAATCAACTCGAGCCAAGTCCTGCCCAAGATGATGATCCATAGGGAAACCAATCACCTACTAAGAAACCAAGAGTAGAGAAGGAGAGAGGTTGCACTGAGAGGGTCTAAGTAGATGAGGGGAAGAAAATAAGAAAGAAAAGGAGGGAAGAGGCCATTATTGAGGTATGATATAGCCAATTCTAGTGAAAGTAGGCTCAAGTTGATCCAACAAATATCCCATCTAGGAGAAAGGTTCATTCAACTTAGTGATTCCATATTTAAATATGGAAACCTTATAAAGTTAGAAAAATGTCCTTAAGCTACTAGCAAAAGTTTAAGGATAGAAATGAACCCCACCTCAAGCATCCAAAAGCTGGGGGCAAGGGGGGAGAGTTGAGGAAGAATGGAGAGAGGAATATTTTCACTAAGCTAGTAAGGACAAACCAAGAGACGAAGGAGTGGGGGATGCATACAAAGTGCCCTTGCTCACTATTCTAAAGAGAAAAGGAGAATAATACTAGAGGAGGAGTCCAACCTACACATGTGGACTTCAAACATGAAGTGGGTGGAGGAGAAGAGGAATCCATAAATGCATGAATCTCATTAAGAGTAGGAGGGACATCTATCATATAATTAATAGGGGATTTAGGGTTGAAGTTGATATAAGGAAGCTTAGAATTTGAGTCATCGATTTTTTTTTATAAATAGAGCCTATGAGTTAGGTGAAGGAGGAATGGAAGGAAGAGGAGCAGACTTAGCTTCAGAGGGAGAACCCTTCACAACGAAAGGCCATGTAAAGGGATATACAAAAAATACTAAGGGTTGACCCTGAAATGTAGACTTATACACCAAGGAGAATGGTGTTGAGTCATGCTTGACCATGTGTGTATTCCCTTTGTGAAGAAACAAGAGTTCCCCCAAAAAGGTGCATGAGACCACCATCATCACATCTAACCAAGGGATTCAAAGAAAGAGGTTGTAATCAACCTTAGTGTCAAGACTCAAGGATGAAAAAATGAGTTGAGACGGTCTTAGACCTAAGGGTTGGTTCGAGGTCCACTACTCAAATGGGATTATTCTCGAACTTTTTCAAACCAATACAAGTCCAATCGACTAAACTAAAGTTCATGAGGCCTAAGGCATGGGAGATGGGAGTAATGATCAAGGTAAGGGTATATATGGGATCTACACCACTTGTTTGATGGTGATGTCTTGATAATGGATCCATATAAAGAAACATGTAGAGATGATGAACTTTTTCTCATCATCCAAGGGCAACTTAGAAAAGTTGAAGGAGAGAAAAGGGCCTTGCAAGGGTGCAAGCTCTAGGGAAAAGGCCATCAAGGCTTAGATTATAAACTCACATTACTCAAGGAAAAAGCGTAGGAAATACACAATGGACATATCGACACTTTGATTAGACAATCGTTAGGGGAAATTTTAGGCCCAAAATGGGCCTCCTAAGGAAAATAATAAAATAAGAGTGATGAATTTTCAAAGGGAAAGAAAGGAAGCTACTTGTTTTAATTGTATTTTCAACTTATCTCCTCATAGGTTTACTCATTTTTCAAGTGTAGGAACTTGTTGGATGCATAATAAATTTCGCATCCAACAAGTACCCACTCTGCATACTTTTTATAGACCCACAATGACATAAAATGGAAATATTCCTCCTTTGCGACCTTATTGCCTTATGGGATACATTGGGGGAATTCTGATGTAGAAAATGGGCCTCGAAACAAAAAAATGTAGTAACAAAATCAACTTCAAAATAACTAATAGGATTCAAGATGATGATGTCAACCATAAGGGTAAATATTTTTGGACGAAAATGAAGAAAACTTCCTTTTTTAATCGTATTATCAACTTATCTCCTTGTAGGTTTACTCAAATTTAAAGTGTAGGCACTCATTGGATGCATAATAAATTCTGCATACAACGAGTACCCACTAAATCAATGGCGTTGATGGGTTTTTGAGGTATCCTAACTAGTTTGCAAGTAATATTCAAACAAATGGGTAACTCGATATAAACATCAATCAAATCTAGCATGTCATAAATATGTTTCAATTTGATTAGTGAAATTGCATGAATTTGACTCGTGTCTCCAAGAAGCTCAAATACTTCAAGTTGAGGATTGGATGTGCGCTTTAAGTTTCAATTTCCTACAATGTATGATGTTATGAGAAGATACCTTATGGTACTTGTACTGTTTATTGGGCTTCTTGGTGGTTGCACATTTTCCTTTTAATTTGGATAGTGCCCAACATGAGTAGTTGAAATAAGTATTGCTAATAGGTTTCATGGAGACATAGTGATGAATTCTTGTTTTTTGAAAGTGGGTATTGTTGTATGTATACTTGGACAAATGTGGCTACCTTTATGCCCCCATCTTAAGGAACTAGCGGATATGGCTAGAGAATAACTCAGGTAAGGATTCAAAGGGGAAGAAGAGAAAGAGGAAACAACCATAACACACTTCAATAACCTTTAAGGACCACCAAAATAAAGAGTACACGATCTATCTGTTTTCCTTTTTTCAAATGGTTTGGTGAGCAAGGGAAGTCTTTGCCTAAAAAAGTGAAGGGTTGACAAGAACTTCCTAATAGAATTGTCAAAATTTACCAGGGAAACTTGTTTGTGCTACCACATGTAGTGTGAAGGGAGATATGGAATACCGCCCCACCAAAGATACCACTAACAAGGGGAGAAAGGTGAGGAGTTTCCACTTAGTTTTAAGGAAAAACCGAGAAATGCTAGGGTGAAGAAAGAGAGGATCAAAGAGGGGGTGAGCCACTAGGCCTTAATTAAGGTTTTAGATCTTCATTATGTTAACTTATGGTTATATGTTAGTGAGGCATTTCACTTAGGTTTCAGAGTAGCTTTTACAAATAAACTAATAAATGAAAGTAAACTAACAATCTAGGGTTAATCATTTATAAGACTTGTATGATTGGTTTCATTGTGTGTAGAGGCTTATGGATAACTTGTAATCAAATTAGTGTTATCAACAATTCAGATCAAGCAAGCGTTATGATGAACCATACTTGCTTGGTCCAAAATGTCGATAATGCTAATTCTGATGCAAGTTATATGGAAGTGTCTATACACAATCTATGGTTAATTTATAGAAGAAATTTTTAGTGAGCTAGAAACTCATATGACGAAAGTGACAATGAAAAATATGGAAGTAACTCACCCAAAATTCATTGATGTGGATGATAAAGTTGTTTGTTCTCAAGAAAAGACTTGTGGGAAGCCTCCAAGAGTGATCCACATCCCGAACGAACCTGCACAGATAGTCCAACTTCCCTACAAAACAAGCCATGTACTCGATCATCAATAAAATGCAATACATATGCAAATAACATTAGATCTACCACTACAAAAAATAAATCAATAAAAGTGCTAAGTAGAGAGACTCAAGTGACCTAAGGGGGGATGATACCTCCCTTATGTTGGTGTAACCCCCCTAAGGTTGTTGGGTTTAATCATCCAAGATATGAGTGGAGTTATACCAATGAAGATGCCATAACATGAATCAAGGTTGGAGACAAGATAATTGCAAGAGATCCCTATAAAGGTGCTTGAGATGACAGGTGCAAGCAGTGCAAGAGCTTGGAAGAGGTGGAAGAGGGGTATATCAAGATGTGTCACAAATCCAAGTGTGTACTTATAAGATAGGGTTGTTTCAAGAGAAGAGAATCCAAAAGAACAACTGAAAATATAGGAATATAAAGGAATAAATAGACAAGAGAATGACCTCAAGTCATAGGTGTATGTCATGTTAGTCATTAGAGGATGAGTCATACAAAAAAGTTGTACCACAGGGTTTAGCTCCATATCGTAAATTCTACAACACTATATTGCAAGTTTCTAAACCCAAAGTGCCCTTCTTTTTTGTTAGCCACGAAACACAAGGGTGGTACCCTCTTTACCAACACAGAATACACTTTCCACCATGAGATCAAGAAGAGAGAAAAGGTTTGAATCAGGTTGACTCCCTAAATAGAAAACCCAAGTAGATTTGGGTTGTTAAGAACCTTCTTAAGGCATCCAAAGTGATTATGGACCCAATTAGGGGTTCACACCTCATACTTGACCCATAAAGTGAGAAAATACTCCAAGTGAGCACCCCAAAGGGTTAAATTCAGTCAACCCATTGACCAAGGGATAAAGGAGAAGAGGAATGGGAGGAGGTTCCTAACCTAGGGACCAAAAGAAGGTGAACCATCACAAAAATAAAGCATCAATAAAACTATCAAATCATCTTCAAGTTGGTCACATATGAAAAGGGCACAAAAGTGGACCGCACATTGTACATTTAGGTGGGTAAATGCATGTGAGTATGCAAGTCTAGATTTTATATGCTACAATATCGAGATGAGGACATGTTTAAGGTATCTAGATGTACAATTCAAATCAGCATAATACATATTACACAAAAGATACACTCAAAGTATCAAAAACAACAAAGAACAATTGCATTCTCATACAATCTAGTGAGCATAAAGATAGCATTGAGAGAAGACAATCTTTTCATTCATTTGTATTATGTGTGTGTATGTGTTGTATATCATGCCATTCAACTAACTCATTAAGGTAGGTAAACGTATACTAGTACTAAAGTGCAAATTTCATACATTACAATATCACACTGAAAACGTATTTATGGTATCCCCATCTACTATTTAAATAACGTAATACATATTAAAAAAATTCACTCAAAGTATCAAAAACAATAAAGAAAAATTGCATTCCCATACAATCTAGTGAGCATAAAGGTTGTTAGAATATATTGGATGTGCTCGTTTAACCGTAGACAATATCACTATTGTCACCCAACCATAGGTCGAAGCCACCCCCGACCACCTTAACCTTGACAGAGAATCATTCAGAAGAAAAACCCTAGGCTAGATAGCCAAAAACGATAGTGCACCTCTCTCCAAGGATAGCACACCAAGAAAGAATAGCAGAAACTGATCAGAAAGTCCAAACCCATAGAAGATCGAAACTATAGACTGGCGACAGCAGCTTCTCTAGAACTTCCGCACAAAACTACCCAACTGCAGTGCGCACAAGTGTGCTACTGTAGTTCTGAGAATGCTTGCCAGAATGAAGGCTGGACTCCCGTATTTATACTAAAACTGGCAAATTGTCTGGGTCGACTTCTCATTATGGGTGCCTATTTACTTAGTATATAATATTTCCTTTAGCCAACTTCTTCTCTTGGAGGCTAATAACCTAATACAAGTTATCCTCTTGAGCCGACTTGTCTTCTAGGGTTATTAGCCAACTAATTAGGGTTTCTTCTTGCTTCCCGAAATATTATATTCTCGTTAGGTTTACACGTGGAAGTAAATACATCCCACATCTACCATAATATCAACACTCCCTCCTAGCTAGGGACGTATTGAAGGTAATGGTCTTGAGCACAAACATACCATCCACCTGGTAGCGTCAACATAGTCGTATAGACTATCTCATGATTAGATCATGAGCACCATAATCACTATCAGTGTCATTAGTTGCATCATCTCTCGAAACTATACTCCATCTGAGTAATCAGACATGATGTTGGATAAGTCACTAACTCCACAGAGTGACACAAGAGCCATTCTTCTAATCAGGACATATGTCCTAGAAGAATAAATGTCCTGAACCATTCTCCGTCTGGGAAATCTCTATCCATTGATCATCCATCTAGTTGATAATCATTTCCAACACTATTGATAGTATTCAAGGCAATAGGAACAATGTCATTTAATAGAACACAATTGTGTCTATCCACAGTAGTACACAACTACAATCCAGTGGTACACTGCCACATCAAGTAGCACACAGATACTTGATCAGTGACATATAGTCACAATCAGTGGAATAGATCCACCACAGTAGTATACATCTATTGTCCGGAGACATACAGTCTCCATAACAATCATATCATCAACCTGCACAAAAAACATTGTTATGATATAAACTAAATCATCTAAGTCATTCTTTCATTCACATATGTGAGATCTGGAAGAGCATCTTCCCTCGGAAGGTAAAACATCAACGATGAGCTATCTGGACTATTCTTCTCAAGCAAGGAAGAATAACTGTCCCGATTTCTGAGCCTGGACCATTCACCTATCTGGGCCATTCCTCCAGCACTAAACAAAGTGCAACTTGGAAAGAATGAGTCTGCCCTAGGGAATGTCTGTCATTGATTGTTGAACCTGGACCATTCACCTATCTGGGCCATTCCTCCGGCACTAAACAAAGTGTAGCCTGGAGAGAATGAATCTACCCTAGGGAATGATTGTCCGAACCATTTCCAAAGGAAATGATTGTCCTGCACCAGCCTCCAAAACAGACCATTCTTCGAAACTGCTCACAATTGTGAGCTTCGAGAGAATGACTGTCCGGCGAGGAGGACCAGTCTTCTTGACCACTACTGAGAGTGATCGTTAAGAAGAGAGATTTTCCTAGACCATTCCCTATGTTAACCACAAAGAGAATCATTGTCTATGGTACATCAACAATCCATTGAACCATTTTCATTACGAAAATGACCGTTCGATCTGGACCATTTTCCAAACTGGAAAATGCATGTACGTCAAAAATCTCAAGCCACTTTCTAAACTAGAAAGGAGCTACACATCCTAGACCATTTTTCGAACTTGAAAATGATTGTCCATAAATCAATAACACATCAGTGCTCCCTCCCAACCTGGGAGTCATCTCTTCCTTTTTCAATAAGGCAGTCGTCTCCTACGAGCTCCAGCGTGAGTACGCAAACTCTTTCATCTTGGACAGAGGCTTTACCAAAATTTTTGCTTATCTTCTCATCTGTGGAGATATATTGGAGAACCACTTTCTCTCTTCTGGACTTCATCATGGAGAATGTAATGTTTGATCTCAATGTACTTCGGTCTTTCTGGAACACTGGTTTTCTGAAGGCTTCATATAGTTCTGATCATCATAATTGAATTCAGCTCTTTTGTTTCCTGCTAGCTCATAACATTGTGGCAAGGGTCAAACTGGAACATATCCAAGTGTTACTTCTTCTCCCATCATGAGAGCTTTGTCATGGATTGGCAATCCATCATCCTTGAGTTATGAGTAACCATTCTGATATAGTATCTCTGTTATAGAAGGTTTTCCACCACGCTTTTATTGTGCATTGGAGGTTCTCCACCAAGTTGTCTTCTTTCATATGCATACAAGGTTCTCTTTCTGGTATACCTCAAAGCCTTGAGGTTGCTCTTCATGCGCTATTTGTTCAATTATTCTAGAGAACAGTCTTTGCATTCATCTAATGTAAACTCCAAACCATGGATATTGTGGACGATATAATGGCTCATATAGAGGTATATATGGTTTATTGGAACAAACAATCATCATAGTCTTCTCCCTCCATCTAGGAGAACCTCTAGTTCTGGATCTTGCAATGCTTTCATTCATAAGTCTTCCATACATTGTTCTTCATCGCAACTTTCAGTTCCTCTGCTTGATTGCTTTTAGTGGGTTCATATCACGCCGGTAATCTTGTGATTCTCGATACAATGACTAGTTGTTCTAGCTTTTCTTTCTTTCTTGGAATCTTCATGTTCTTCCTCATGTTTCTATTTAGCTCTTGGGTCCATGGATTTTTCTATAGATTCCATGCTCTGAAGATTCCAACTTCTTCCTTTCATCATAGGATGATGGATGTGGATGGACAACTAAGGATACTTTAAGGCTTCTTTTCGAACAAGGCTTCTTCTAAAGTCAAACTGAACACGTATTGTTTTTCATGGCTGCTACCATGGATATATACTTCATCATCTTCAATGGATCATAGTATTAGGTCCCTCCTAATCCTTGCTTCATGTATGAATGCGTGTTCTTATTTTGGAATATATAATCGGCTCCCTCCACGCTTTTGTCTGCATCCTTATTGCCTTCTGCAAAGTGTCACAAACCTTTTGCCAATTTTCTCTTGATTGCTTACTTCTTTTTGTCTTTACTTCTTCTAGGTTTCTTCAAGATTGATTCTGATTTCGGCTTATCTTGTAGCTGTTACTTATGTAATAGCCTCCACATGAATTGTTACCAGGGGTTGTCGATGTACTTCATCCTTTCATGTAGATTGCCTTGTCTTACAGTCATTGTGATAGCAATCCTTATCTTGTTGTTCTTCCATAGGTATAGTTTCTCTTTGAACATGTTATCTTCTAAGAAATGGATATGCAAGATATGTACAGAAGATATTGTATATACAAGAACTATGAAGAGTATTGTTACTTTGTCTTAGAAGAAGTTTGTTTTGTCCTGCTTGGATTTCTTTGAGGGTTCCCTTTCTTTGGCAATTGATGTTTCGTATGTTTCCTTCCTTTTCTTTAACTCGGGACAATGATTCTTGTAGTGACCATACTTTCGACAATTGAAGCATTGTATTCTTGACATATCTTTCTCTTGATTTGGTTTCTTCCTGGGGTCTCTCTTTTGCATTGATTCTTGATTCTTCTTGTGCACAGCAAGTCCAAAGTTCTTCAAATGTAGGATACTCCTTCCTTATGTTCATGCTTGCAGCAAATGCATCCCATGTCTTGGGTGTTAGATTATAGAAGATGGTGTGCTCATTTTACCATTGACGATATCCTTGTCACCCAACCACAGGCCGAAGCCTCCCTCCGAGCACCTTAACCTTGACTGAGAAATTCCTCCGGAAGCAAACCCTAGGCTAGATAGCCAAACAAAGGGCAGCGCATCTATCCCCAATGATAGCGCATCACAAAATCTGATCAGATAGTCCCAAACCCTAGCCAAGAGATATTCAAGCCAAAACTGAGATCTTGTTGCTGTTGCAGCTGCACCAGCTCTTCCTCCAAACCTGTGCGCAAGACTGCAACTGCAGTGTGCACCAAACTACAAAACTACAATTCTGAGATGATGAAATAATGAAACTGGCGCCATGTATTTATAGTAATCCTGCCAGTTTGTTGGGGCTGACTTCTCCTTCTAGGTATGTGTCTGTTCAGTATATTATTATTAATTTTGGTCGACTTCTTCTCTTGGAGGCCAATAGCCTAATATAAATTATCTTCTTGAGCCGACAAGGCTTCTAGGGTTATTACCCAACTCATTAGGGTTTCTCTTGCTTCCCGGAGTCTTCTATTCTCGTCAGGTTCACACGTGGGGGTAAATACCTCTCACAGCTACCATAATATTAACACTCCCTCCTAGCTAGAGAGGTATTTGCAGGTAATGGACTCGAGCACAAAATATACCATTTACCCGATAGCATCAATATAGTCATCTAGACTATTTCATGACTAGATCATGAGCATCACCATCATCATCGGTTGCATCATCTCTCGAAACCATACTTCATCTGAGTAGTTAGATATGATGTTGGATAAGTCACTCTCTTGATAGAGTGATACAAGAGGAGTAAAAGCTCTGAACTGTTTTCCGTCTGGAAAATCTATGTTCATCATTCATCTGAATGATCATTATCTCCAATAAACAGTTGATAGTCTTCAAGTCAATTAGAACGAGGATAGAACACACCTGTGTCTATTCATAGTAGTACATAACTACAATCCATTGGTTCACTACCACATCAAGTAATACATAAGTACTTGATCAACAACGTATGGTTGCGAACRATGAAACATATTCACCACAGTAGTCCTCATCTACTATCATATAGTCTTCATAACAAACATCTGAGAGCATCCTACATAGAAACAATGTTATGATAGAAATTGTATCATCTGGGCCAATCTTTCACTCACGTCTGTGAGATCTGAAAGAATGTCTGCCACCATAGTAGTCTTCATCTGCATAGAAACAATGTTATGATAAAAACTGAATCATCTAGGCCAATCTTTCACTCACGTCTGTGAGATCTGAAAGAGTGTCTGCCCTCAGTATAGAACATCAATAATAATCATCTGGGCCAATCTTTCACTCACAACTGTGAGGTCTGAAAGAATGTCTGCCCTCAATATAGAATATCAATAATGGGTTGTCTGCCCCATTCTTCTCAACCAAGGAAGAAGGATTGTTTCTGATTTCTGAACCTGGACCATTTCCCACCCTGAGCCATTCTTCCGACACTAAACAAAGTGTAACCTGGAGAGAATGAGTCTGCCCTCGAGAAATGTTTGGACCATTCCTTACCCTGGGCCATTCCTCCGACACTAAACAAAGTGTAACCTGGAGGGAATGAGTCTGCCCTAAGGAATGATTGTCCTGGACTATTCCCCACCCTAGGCCATTCTTCCGACACTAAACAAAGTGTAACCTGGAGAGAATGAGTCTGCCCTCGAGGAATAACTGTCCATGATTGTTAAGCCTGGACTACTCCCCACCCTGGGCAATTCCTCCGACACTAAACAAAGTGTAACCTGGAGAGAATGAGTCTGCCCTCGAGGAATAACTGTCCGAACCATTCCCCACCCTGGGCCATTCCTCCGACACTAAAGTGTAACCTGGAGAGAATGTATAACCCTCGAGGAATGTTTGTCCTGCATCAACCTCCAAAACGGACGATTCTTCGAAACTGCTCACAATTGTGAACTTCGAAAGAATGATTGTCCGGCGAGGTGGACCATTCTACTTGACCACTACTCAAAGTGACTGCCAAGAAGAATGATTGTCCTAGACCACTCCCCATAATGGGAAGTCGTTGTCTATGATACATCAACAATCAGTTTGCCTCCCATGTTAACTACCATGGGAAGTCACTGTCCGTCAGAAATCTCAATCCACTTTCCGAACAGAAAAGCATCTGTCCAATCTGGACTATTTTTCAATTACAAAGATAAGTGATATTTTCAATGCTCCCTCCTAACTGGAGACTTATTTTAATCACAAAAATAAATGTTTGCATACCTTCTTCTAGTTTGGAGAGTCTTCCCTTCTAGCTAAGAGAGTCATTTCCATGAGCTCTAGCTTGAGTATGCAAGTTCTTTCATCTTGAATAGAGGCTTTACCAAAATGTATGTTTATCTGCTCATCTGTGGAGATATGTATTTCAGAAATCATTTTCTCCTTTTTGGACTTCATCATGGATAGTGTAATGCTTGTACTGTAGTCTAGAACATTGTGAAGGCTTCATGTAGATCTAAACAATAGAGTATAGTTGGAGAACTGGAACATATCCATGTGGCACTTCTTCTATCATCATGAGATCTGATTTTCTGAGTAGTCGTCTTGATGTTATAGGAAATCTTCACCACGCTTTTGTTGTGCACTGGAGGTTCTCCACCAAGTTGTCTTCTTCTTATCTGCATATAGGAGTCTCTTTTTGGTATGTCTCAAAGTCTTGAGATTGCTCTTCATATGCTCTTTATTCAATTTCTCTAGAGAACATTATTTGCATTTGTCTGATGTAAAATTCCGACTCATGGATGTTGCGGATAATATAATGACTTATATAGAGATAACTCTGTTGTACTTGGAACAATCAATCATCATAGTCTTCTCCCTCCATCTAGGAGAGCCTCTGGTTCTGGATCTTGCAATGCTTTCATTCATAGGTTTTCCATACACTGTTCTTCATCATGACTTTCGGTTCTTCTGCTTGATTGCTCTTAGTGAGTTCATATTAGGCTGATAATCGTGTGATTCTTGATACAATGATTGGTTGTTCTGATTCTTCTTTCTTGGAATCTTCATGTTTTTCTTTAGCTCTTGGGTCCATGGAGTTTCTTATAGATTCCATGCCCTAGAGATTCCACTTCTTACCTTCATCATCGGTTCACGGATCTGGATGGACAACCAGGAATACTTTAAGGCTACTCTTCGAAAAGGTCGTCTTCTGCGATTGAGCTGAACACGTACTGTCTTTCATGGTTGCTACCATAGATATATGCATTTAATCATCTTCAATGGATTATAGGAGTAGCTCCCTCCTGATCCTTGCTTCATGTATAAGTGCATATAATCTGCTCCCTTCGTCTGACTGAGTCCATGCTTCCGTCTCCTGTCCTTATTGTCTTCTACAATATATAATAGAGTCCACGCTTCCATCTGCATCCTTATTGTCTTCTGCAATAT
>ML779178.1:627106-642911 GCA_009831015.1 Picea engelmannii | reverse complement strand
TTTTCTGAAGTGATCTTTTCAATAGCTTGTAGTTGATCTCTTAACTGGGAGATCCTTACAAAGTATGATGTTATGTTGTCGTCATCATTCATCTTCATGTCACGGAGCTCATTCTTCAGACTCATAACTTGTCCAATGTTTCTGACTAAGAGATGTAGGGTATCAAGTGGCCTTTTATGGAATCCACTATGATACTCATGGCATTGATGTCAACGTCTTTGAACTTCTCCATAGCTGCAACGTTCTGCAGTTCCTTCTCTTCTCCTTTTGTAAACTCTGGCTTCACGATCTTTCCTTTCACAATATCCAGCACTTTATTCTTAGCAAGGATGAGGTCAATCCTTGTCTTCCATGCTCTGAAGTTAGAGGCTCCATCTAGCTTGTTCTCAGACTTCATAGAGTTCATCATGGCTTGCTTGACTTGGTCAAACCCTAGATTTGACCAGAAATTCAAACTTCACGTCTTAGCCTTCTAAGAGTACCAAGAGATGCGTTGGGCTAGGGCGCACTGATCTATCCGGAGATTAGGTGAATCTCATCACTTAAGGTGCCTCGACAAGAGGTTTAGGGTTTCTGCAACTGCTTCTGCTAGTAACCCTAGCTGCAGTGCTTTTGGAAATTGCTCCTATTGGTAACCCTAGCGGCAGTACCTCAACAAGCTCAATATCTAGCGGCTATGTTTCCTTCCAGCATTTTAGGCTGACTGAAGGGGTGTGGGCCCATAACCTGTTAGAATATAGAAGATGGTGTGCTCGTTTTACCATTGACGATATCCTCGTCACCCAACCACAGGCCGAAGCCTCCCTCCGAGCACCTTAACCTTGACTGAGAAATTCCTCTGGAAGCAAACCCTAGGCTAGATAGCCAAACAAAGGGCGACGCATCTCTCCCCAAGGATAGCGCATCACAAAAGCTAATCAGATAGTCCCAAACCCTAGCCAAGAGATATTCAAGCCAAAACTGAGATCTCGCTGCTGCTGCAACTGCACCAGCTCTTCCTCCAAACCTGCGCACAAGACTGCAACTGCAGTGCGCACCAAACTGCAAAACTGCAATTCTGAGATGATGAAATAATGAAACTGGCGCCCTGTATTTATAGTAATCCTGTCAGTTTGTTGGGGCCGACTTCTCCTTCTGGGTATGTGTCTGTTTAGTATATTATTATTAATTTTGGTCGACTTCTCTTGGAGGCCAATAGCCTAATATAAATTATCTTCTTGAGCCGACAAAGCTTCTAGGGTTATTAGCCAACTCATTAGGGTTTCTCTTGCTTCCCGGAGTCTTCTATTCTCGTCAGATTCACACGTGGGGGTAAATACCTCCCGCAGCTACCATAATATTAACATTAGGAAGACCGTTGAGTGTTATATTTACCAGTTCCTTCTCTGAAATATCTCTTCAATGGCTTGTAGTTGATCTCTTAACTAAGAGATCCTCACAAAGTATGATGTTATGTTGTCATCATCATTCATCTTCATGTCACGCAACTCATTCTTTAGACTCATTACTTGTCCAATATTTTTTATTGATAAGAAGTTTGTTAGGGCATCGTGCATCTTCTTAGACGAATCAAGATGAGAGATGTAGGATATCAAGTGGTCTTTTATAGAATCCACTATGATACTCATGGCATTGATGTCATTGTCTTTGAACTTCTCCAAAACTGCAATGTTCTACGGTTCCTTCTCTTTTCCTTCTTCAAACTCTGGTCCCACAATCTTTCCTTTCACATTATCCAACACTTTGTTTTTGGCAAGGATGAGATCAATCCTTGTCTTCCACGCTCTGAAGTTAGAAGTCCCTTCTAACTTGTTATCTGATTTCATAGAGTAAGTCATGGCTGCTTTGACTTGGTCAACCCTAGATTTGACCAAAAATCAAACTTGACGGCTTAGCTTGCTGAGAGTACCAGGAAGTGCGCTAGGCTAGGGCACACTAGTCTATCTGGAAATTAAGTCAATCCCTTCATTTAAAGTGCCTCAACGAGAGGATTAGGGTTTCTACAACTACACATGCTAGTAACCCTAGCGACAATGCTTTGGTAATTGCTCCTGCTAGAAACCCTAGCGACGGTTCTTCAATGAGCTTAGTATCCTTATGGATATGCTCCCTTCCAGTGGTTAGACTGAATGAAGGAGGTGTGGGCCCATAACCTGTTAGAATATAATGGATGTGCTCGTTTAACCGTAGACAATATCATTATTGTCACCCAACCATAGGCCGAAGCCACCCCCGACCACCTTAACCTTGACAAAGAATCATTCAAAAGCAAAACCCTAGGCTAGATAGCCAAACAAGATAGTGCACCTCTCTCCAATGATTGTGCACCAAGCAAGAATAGCAGAAATTGATCAGAAAGCCCAAACCCAAAGAAGACCGAAACTATAGACTGGCGGTAGCAGCTTCTCCAGAACTTGCGCACAAAATTGCCCAACTACAGTGTGCACAAGTGTGCTACTGCAGTTCTAAGAATGTTTGCCATAATGAACACTAGCCTCTTGTATTTACACTAAAACTGGCAAACTGCCTGGGCCGACTTCTCATTCTAGGTGCCTATTTACTTAGTATATAATATTTCCTTTAGTCGGCTTCTTCTTTTGGAAGCTAATAACCTAATACAAATTATCCTCTTGAGTCGACTTGTCTTCTAGGGTTATTAGCGAACTAATTAGGGTTTTTTCTTGCTTCCCAGAATATTCTATTCTCGTCAGGTTTACACGTGGAGGTAAATACCTCCCGCAGCTACCATAATATCAATAAAGGTAGCATTGAGGAAGAGCTTTTCATTCATTTGTCTCATGCGTATGTTGTACAAAATGCCATTCAACTAACTCATTAATGACTATTCACCCACTACGCTATAAACCACAATCACTTCTAGTTCACAACCTAAAATAATAACATGTTAAGCTTCTCTAAAAAAAAAGTAGCGCTTAGGCAAATTAAATATGTCCTTCACAAATAATAAGAAAAAGACATTTACTACCAACAAATATCTAATAAAAATCATCCGAAGAGATATTTGCTACCAACAAGTATCTAACAAAAATCATTCAAATGAAGTAAATCCTTCAAACTTTTAATGGGGGGTGAAATAGAAGGGAGGCATACGGAAAGATAATGAAAGGAGTCATGGAGAAGGTTGAAATCCCCTCGTATTGGAAGAAATTTGGGTTTAAAGAGTTATAAAAATCAAAATACACAACCCAACAAGGAAACATTTAGTACAAGGGATCAATGGATAAATGGATTTTTGAGTGCCATATGAAGAAAGTGGAAAAATGACTCTTTAAAACCCTAATGCTCACGACCAAAGATTAAGAACAATTTTTTGTTCTTATTGCAAAGATGAAGGGGAATGCATGAAAGCGAAGCCTAGAGAAGTAAGAAAGTAAAAGGAGAAATTATAAGCGTTAAGTAGGTAGTGGAGCAATTTTGAAGAAGGTTTCCACTAAGGAGAAACAAGACAAGATAGTCCATGAAGGGGAATGCATGAAAGCGAAGCCTATAGAAGTAAGAAAGTAAAAGGAGAAATTATAAGTGTTAAGTAGGTAGTGGAGCAATTTTGAAGAAGGTTTCCACTAAGGAGAAACAAGACAAGATAGCCCATGAAGGAGGAATGCATGAAAGCGAAGCCTAGAAAAGTAAGAAAGTAAAAGGAGAAATTATAAGCGTTAAGTAGCTAGTGGAGCAATTTTGAAGAAGGTTTCCACTAAGGAGAAACAAGACAAGATAGCCCTTGAAGTAAAGCCAAACAACCAAATGCTCCTGAGAGCTATTAAGACAAAGAAAGTGATTGCTATAAAGCTCGACATTCTATCACTGAAAACTATGTGAGGTTAGTCTATATTAAACAAAAGGTACGAAAAGTTCAAGGTAACTCGCTTGATTAATCTTATGTTTTAATTCTTGAGGTGGGGGCCTCTAATCATAAAAGTTCCCTTAAGGGAGTTATGGGGCTAGGTACGGCCAAAGTTAAATCATAAAAGTTCTCTTAAGGTTTGTGGGGCTGGTACGGCCAAAGTTAAATCATAAAAGTTCTCTAAAGGAGTTAATGGCGCTAGTAGGGCCAAATGTAAATCATATAAGCTCTCTTCCGGGGCATTTGATAAGGGCCATTGGCATACATTGTTAAAAGTGATGGCTTAAAAGGGCCCAACCTTTCTAATCTTGGTGTGACTAGAATTTTGTAGATCATGTAATTGTGACTAGAATTTTGTAGATAATGTAATTCTCCTAATGTATTAAGATAAAATATCATATTTTAAACAAGGAAATATTAGATACCCTGGAAGAGTGATGAGGATGTGATTGATGTACTTGGGGCTATAAATGGTTGAGGTTGCGTGAGAACAATGCACCATAGATCCATAACAACATTGATTCAGTTTATTCCAGTAATTTTAGTGCAACTAAGTATTTTTTTGGAAACTATTTACTAAATAAGTATCATTGTTTAAACATTTGAGTTTTGAATTTTAAATCCGTCAAAACAGATTCAGATATTGGTGAATTTCCATTTTCTATTGTTTAAATTGTATTTTTAAATACATAAATTGATTCTGCACTTGAAAAACCCCACTCAAATTATACACATCGATCACACTCAAATTCTAACCATTTTTGACAAAATTTCAATAAAAAAATTCAAAAATAAAAAATTTACGCTACAAAATTAGAAATTAATTAGTGATGTGACTCAAAGATTTCCCTAATCTGTTTATATTTTTCTCATCAAACATATATATGTTTATATTTGCTTATAATTTTAAATTAAAAATAAATCTTCACTTACGGATTTCCAACCAAATCTAGAAACCTTGGCGCAACCGCAACACAGGATCAAGCAATAAGTAACATTTGTATTTGTTAGATTTGCGATTCGAAATCAAATGCAAGAAAAAATGGATCATTGTTCATTATCTTCCCGCCTTAAAGGCCAGTCGGTGGACGGGGGCATGTCACAATGAGAGAAAATTTGTATTTAAACAGAAACTAAAGTCTATGAGTATACGGCACCGAACCTCGTTTTAATTAAATTAATCAAACGGCACTTGCATTTTGGGGCCCACCTCACCTCACTGGCAAATCATGGAAGACAGCTGTAGCTTCTCAGACAGCGTCCAGTCCAAAATGCATACCTCTCCGTTACACAAGTACTGATACATATGTTATTTATGTGACAGTTTAGTTTCAAACAAGCTTTTGCTCTGTACTGTGCTGGAGATAATGAAATCCATGATCTGTATTGTGCTGGAGATAATCAAATCCATGTTGATGGGAGCCTGCTGGAAGTGACAGCGGGCATCGTACGGAGGTTGACGTCCCTGGGCAGCAACCTGTACTCAATGTCCAGATCCCGGAAGATATTGATCATCTCTTCCACCAGGCGAGATCTCCTCAACCATTTTTCACCCATGTCTTGATGATTCATCGTGTGCTGCAACCACACTGCCATCTTCATCTTGTTCATGTCTTCGATATCCTTCACTACTATCATTGGATTCGGATACCAGTGATCTGAGTTATCAATGTACCTAAAACGATTTGGCCAGCAACATTAATTGTCCATTAGATGTCTTTATTTTAAACTTTAACCCAACCTATGTCTGCCAAGATCTTTACCTTTTGATCCTCTCCTTCATTATGGCCACCTTCTCCACTGGTGTGGAGATGTGGATACTGAAGTCCACACCATCACCCATGTCAGGACTCCTGTAGAAATTGCTGATGGGCTTTGTGGCAAGCACTGTGTTGGGATACCAGATCTTCTCGTTATCGTATCTCAGGAATACCGTTGTTAGGATGTTCATCTCCTCCACAACCATCTGTGACATAACAAAATAAAACCCGCTGAACCATCTGTGGAAATGGAAATGGAAATTACGCAAGCATGACAGTGGCCAATACATGACATTTGAATGAATGTAAAATTACCTGCACGCCCTCTATTGAGCACCTGTCGCCAACATCAAAAGGATGCATCACGAACAAGAAGATGATAGACTCGAACGCCATTTTACAGGAGTTCCCAAACATAAAAACTACCAGCAAGAGTTGGGAAGATACAACCACAAGAATGTGCGTTGTGGCGATGCCCAGTATGAGAAGCCAAATTACTATGATGACTACACCTATCACCACATTCACCATCTGATGTAATTTATTCACAGCGGTCTTTGTATCGTTCAATGTGAGGGCAAGGGCTCTTCTCTCCCTAAATACATTTACCTGTAAAATCAAAATAAAATTACCACTCACCCTCCCTCTAATAAATACATAGAGGGACCTTGTTAGACTCACAAAAAATTGCAGCTCATCATCCCTACATAAACAAACCCAAACCCATTTTTAGACTCGTAAGTTGTGTGCATAAAAATTAAAAGTAGACGAGTTTTACTTACCGCCCAGTTCTTTAGGGCAGCCTTTGTGACTCGATTCGAATCTTGAGCTCCTTCAAAAAGACCCATTGCCTTTACTGCCTCCACTTCCTGAAGGAATCTCATCAAATCCTCCAGGCCAATGTACCTGTTCAGGGCAGAGGAAGCATAAATCATTCCTCTTGGACCGAAACTTTAAAGTAGAGAAAAACATGAAAAATTATGGACTGGAGGGGGTATGAGTGATCGTTTGTTACTTGGCACCAGGCTTAGCTACGTTTCTGAAGATTTTTTTGGCAGCAGCCTTAGCCTCCCATTCACTTCTTATCTGCGTCACAGACTCGTCTTCATTGGACACATCGTTGAAGGAATCATCAAGCGTAGACAACACTCCATGCCTCACAATGTTCATTAGTCTCTTCATATTCCAGGCGGAGATATTCTTCTGATTGAGCTTATGCAGGTGGTCTATGGTGATTCCCTCTTCCTCTTTGTTGTTGTCCGCATCTTTCCTGTTAGATTTAATCCCCATAGAACGCTGGCTTTTGCCAATTCTACCACTCTTCCCAATCACCCCGCTATATCTGCTTCTTGGGGTCGTCGTTCCAGTTCCAGTGCCATTGCCTTTGCTGTGCAAGAGACCGCTCTTGGCTGCGAGATCAATGGGAACATTGGCCCCGGCCTTCTTCAGCTCTGCTATCTCATTCATAAGCTTCTCGTCTTCCATTTGAGAACGCTCAATTTCGATCAACGGAGGCCCTGATAAAGTCTCCAGAACATACTGATTAAACAAAGACTCCTGTATCCGATCAAAATAAGTACTCACATGGAAGGAAGATGCCACGACCTTGACCAGCAGGGTTTTTATCAGCCAGATAATGGTGGCCACCAGAAAACAAACCAGGAGCTTGTTGATAAATTGCAATGAAGTGCTTTTTGTTTCCTTCTTTACTTTCTTGTCGAAGAGATAATGCCAGGCAATGAGAACGAGCCCCAGCCACACACAATTCTGCACAGCTTTCCTAATTCCATACACGAAATACAAAACCCTTTTCCTCAGTAGAAAATTTCGTTCCACAAAAAATACTCCGATACGAATGGCCCATCCGGACACAAGCCTTCCAGAAAAGAGTACGAGAACCAGCAGGCACCACCTCCAGAGATGGAGATCCCACAGAGTCTTCTTGTTGATAGGATGGATCGCCAAGCTGCACACAAACGCTCCCACGAATACAAAAAAGATGACCCACTGAAAAATAGACAGAACGCTCCATTTCCCACGCTTGAACTCATCCGGAAGGTCCTCGTCTTTGAACGGATCTTCTTCTTCTTCTTCCAGTTTCTCCAGCATTCCAGTGTGAGTCTTCCCAATCATGCCGGACTTGAGCTGCTGCCCCGACCTCAGCTGACCAGATCGCCGTTTGCTGCCTCCTCCACCGCCCTCCATCTTGATATCTTGATGGGGGGGAGGGGGGTCAATTAACCGAGACCGGGTCTTAGTACGCATCAGCAGGTTACTGTTGTTGTTTATGTGGGGTGAAGCCCTGCCCGAGCACTTGAGCACTTCTCCGCTGTTAACCCTACTCCCTCGTCCGCTGCCAACAGTTTCCCTGTTGCTGTTGTCCGCGACCAATTCTTCCTCTTTGTCTATGTATCGGGGTCCGCCTTCATAGACCGGAGATCCTATCTGGACCTTGGCCGTAGTAGGAGAAGCAGGCAAAGGCGAAGGCTCATCTATAAAGGACACACGGACATCTCTGGGAGAAGCTGAAAGGGAACGTGCATTCATGCTGGAATCGGGGGAAGCCGAACCCTGCAACGGCCCAACCCCCACCCGAGAGGGGGACTTGAGCACACCTTTGGGAGGAGAGCTCGTTTCGGACTGCATCTGGATCGATGGGGACTTCAGCACACCTTTATGAGGAGAGCTCGTTCCCGACTGTATCTGGATGGACGGGGACTTGAGGACACCTTTGTGAGGAGAGCTCGTTTCTGACTGTATCTGGCTCGATCTACTCATCGGCTCGGTGCTGGCCCCTGAACTACTACTCTCATGCACTGTCGGTAAACCTCTATTTTTCCCATTCGAGCTATTTTCCTGCAACGGCCACGACCGCTGAAGCTCGTCCATTTCCATGTCCATATCCAGAGACTTCTGCCCGGACAATCTCTGCCGCTGCAAAAAATCCCCTATTAGTTTCGACGGCGGATCCTCCCCGGCACGAAAATCGAAGCTTTCACTCCTGTCGTCCGACCCCCCTTCCAAGACCGCCTTGTGCAAAGAACCGTTAAAGAAATCGTAGCTTGAACCCCTCCAAATACCACCCATCTTCTCCTCGGTGACCTTTTCAGATCCAGATCCGGACCCCAAAACGTTTCTTTCATTTCTCTGGGCAACGCCATAACCATTAACATGACTCATACTCTCATTGTCATCGATCTTCACAACGAAATCTCCTGACTTTGCTATTTTTCCTTCTTCTTCTTTATCCAGATCATGCCGGAGAGTGAGCTCCGTGTTTGCATCCCAGGATGTCCCACCGTCTGAAATGTCCTTTCCCAGTCGCTTGTATGAAGGAGGGCTGCAACAGCTCCGCAGAGGAATCATGGCTGCTTGTAAGCCCAGGGTTTGATGGAAAAATGATAAACCGTTTAGAAAGTTGGATTATGAACCCCTAAAAGCAGCTCTGCGGGCTCTCTGGGGATGCCACCCTCCGCTCCACTCCCGTGCAAGCACAACTTTTCTCAACTCCAACCACTCGGAACCCACCTATTCCTCTTCTCACATTATATATATTTTCAAATCTTCCGCCAATCAGTGGTCAACAGTGTAGCTATAAAATTTCTTATTTTATTTACCACATTTACTATCCGGAAAATCCGCCATGGGAACGCAGGACTTTTTAACACTTACAGCTAGACTACGATTGAGTATTTGCACGGCATATATTTGGGATTTGGCCGTGGACGACATTTGTACGTTGACACTCTCGATTCGATTGAGATAGATGCCTTAAAACTTTCGTGTTTTCCGAGCCACGTGTCACTTAATTCTCCTAAAAACACCTGCCGTTTACCGCGTGCGCCGCGCAAGTCCAACAGAGTCGTCCTCTGCCATAACTGTCACACTCTCTCCTCATGTGTCGTCCTCTGGCTTAACTGTCACACTCTCTCCTCCTCCCCCTCCTCCTCCTTTGGCTTAGCTGTCACGGTCTCTCCTCCTTTGGCTTCGCTGTCACAGTTTCTGCTCCTCCTATTCCCCGTGTGTCGTCCTATGGCTTATCATCCACGTCCTCCTCTTATTCCCACACCCTCTCTTCCACCTCCTCCTCACGCCTCGTGAATCGTACCCACTGGTGTGGGATAAGGGACACCTCAGTTACGTCTGTTTTTAAAAGATTTTTAACATTACCAATTCCCAACAATATTACCAATTTTAACATTCAAATCCTAGTACGCCTCTTACCAATAAAAGAGCTTAACTCTCTAAATTCAGCGAAATCTCAATTACACACTCCATCCATCTATACCCAATCCTAAATTATTCATTCGCGTATTAATGGTGTGGATGGATTTTCTATTTTTTAATCGTAAGTGGGTAGTACTCGTAATGCTCCAGTTCTCACACTAACTTTTCATTAAATATCATACGGCTTGGCTTAAAGAAAGTGTTAGTTGATTAAATAAATAAGAAAAAATGATTGACAAATACGTGGAAGTTAACTCTTTTCTCTGTCTTTACTATTACAAAAATGGATCCACCCACACTCTTAGTCTTCACCTCTTTGTCTTTACTATTACAAAAATGGATCCACCCACACTCATAGTCTTCACAAAAATGGATCCACACACTCCTAGTCTTCACAAAAATGGATCCACCCACACTCTTAGTCTTCACTTCTTTGTCTTTACTATTATAAAAATGGATCCACCCACACTCCTAGTCTTCACAAAAATGGATCCACCCACACGGTTTGTCGTTACTATTACAAAAATGGATCCACCCACACTCCTAGTCTTCACTGATGGAAAAGAAAGTTCATTCAAAAAGAGATTTTACTTACATTTTATGGCAAAAGAATGTGTTATCTAGAATCTTTAGTTCCTTTAACATTCGTATATTTTCCCAAAATGGTATAACAATATAATTTTCCAAAAAAAATTGGGAAAGAGACTTCACCAAAAATGTGATTTTCTCAAAAGGAAAAGAGACTTTAGAATAGAAATTGACCATTTTCTTCCAAAAGAATTTGTTATCTAGAATCTTTAGTCCCTTTAACATTCTTACATTTTCCCAAAATGATGATGATGATGATGATGATGATTAACGTCCACTAAGACCTACTTGGTCTATCAGACCTTAAGAGGGTAAGTGATTACTTGTAATTCTTTAGAATTTTGTTTATGTGCTCGAAAAGCATTAAGAGCACAGAAACAATGTAATTTTCCAAAAAAAATTGGGAAAGAGACTTCACCAAAAATGTGATTTTCTCAAAAGAATTGGAAAAGAAACTTCACCATAGAAAGTGTTCATTTTCTCCCAAAAAGAATTTGTTATCTAGAATCCTTAGTCCCTTTAACATTCTAAAAAAATGGGAAAGAAACTTCACCGAAAATGTGATTTTCCCAAAAGAATTGGAAAAGAGACTTCACCATAAAAACTATCAATTTTCTTGCAAAAGAATTTGTTATCTAAAGTCCTTAGTCCCTTTAAAATTCTTACATTTTTCCAAAATGGTATAACAATGTAATTTTCCAAAAAAAAATTGGAAAAAAAACTTTATCAAAAATGTGATTTTCTCAAAAGAATTGGAAAATAGACTTCACCATAAAAATATTCATTTACTAGCAAAATAATTTGTTATCTAAAATCCTTAATCCCTTTAACATTCTTACATTTTCTCAAATAGCTTTAACAATTTTACATTTTCTCAAAATCCATTTAACATTCTTACATTTTCCCAAAATAATATGGAGAATGTAATTGTCTCCTTTAAATTTAAAGTAAATATTTTATAAAAAAATATAAGATATATTAAACAATGGAATTGGAAGCAAGCATTAATATTATTAGTTTAGTTTTTTTTTTAATTAAATCTTGATTTTATAGTTATCATTTTATATGTATGAAAGTTTTATTTAACTATGCACAAAACATCATACCCAACAACTTTTCATAACGTTTTGAAGAATTCATAGCGGAGACCATTCATATCAAAATAGTTTTCATTATTTAAGACTTCCAACAAGTCCTTTTTAACAATTTCAACTCTAGGAAAATCCCTCTCGATGCTCTAGACCTTAGAAGGAATCCCATTTTCCCGTGCTTCCCTAACAAACACAACTTTCAACTCCCGGAAAATCCCTCTCGATGCTCTATACCTTAGAAGGAATCACATTTTTGCGTGCTTCCCTAACTAACACAACACTCTTTGATGATGGGTACTTTAAAAAAATTATTTTGAAAGTAAAAAACTATACACTTGTCAAATATTAACTAAATCTTCAATCACAACTCGTTCAAGGTCCCTCAAAACAATATTTTTTAAAGAGGCAATCTATGTTTAAGAAAGTTAAAAGAAATTAGGGATGGTAGGTGTGGGGGTGGGGTTACCTTAGATCTCAAACGAAACTTTGAAATAAGCTTTGCATGGGGCTTAAGAGAAGCTTTCAATAAAGTAGAAGCACTGGTGTTTTATCATGGGTTAAAGATTATAAGTTCAAGAGGGATGAAGACCCTTACTGGGAGACTCAACAATTATAATCAAGCATATAAGAAATTAATCAGACCTTAAAGATATAAATTTAGCAAGGCTCGTCTAGAGATAATTGGTGTTAAAAAGCTTCGAACTTATAGAATTCTTTCAAGTGTTGAGGACCTTCAAAAAACATGCAAACTGTTTGGAAACAAGCAACTCTACTAGATGTTGGATCAATAAGGATAAATGGGGGGGTTCTACATTATCCCAACACCCATAGAATCATGGTTTATAGTTTTTCAATGGGACTAATATATACTTTAGTGATGGTGGATGCATGTTGAAACTACTGGTGATATTTATTCAAAGTGAGGGAATGGGAATTTATGATGTTCCAATTAGAAATATTTAGAACAGAAATTACAGATATTATTAAGATTTATCGTAGAGAGAAACAAATTTGCAAAGACAATAGAAAAATATGAACTATAAGATTATATATTTATATATAGGAAGCAATCGTCACTTGCCTCTTCGAGGGGGAAACCTCTAGTAGAGTTGAGTTTCGATTACAAATAACTTCACAAGACATCTTTTACATTGCTTATACATATTTATATAGTACTTTCTACCTCCTAGGAACATGTTAGAGAAGGAACTTTCGAGCAAGGATGATTTTAAGGATGAAAATTTATATTAAAATGTAGAAACATGGGCAAATCTTACTAAACCTTAATATGCAAAATGTAAAATGTTTGGCAATAGTTTTGTAAAAATATTCAAATTTCTAAGGATTTTATATAGTTTCTATAAACTTTTGGCTATTTTTAAGGTAAAATAATTTTATTTTATGGAATTTGGGCTAATTGTTTTTAGAAAAAATTGAAATCGTGAATCTTTTTTGGGGAAAAACCATGGAAAATTAGCCCATTTGCAAAATTTAGCCCCTAAAATAATCTATGTTTTCTAGTAGGCGAAACCTTATAGTAGGCCTTATTACATTTATTGCTTTCACACTACTACATGGTGTTAGAATATAAGTGGATGTGCTCGTTTTACCATTGACAATACCCTTGTCACCCAACCATAGGCCGAAGCCACCCTCCAAGCACCTTAACCTTGACAGAGAATCATTTCGGAAGCAAACCCTAGGCTAGATAGCCAAACAAAGGGTAGCTCACCTTTCCCCAAGGATAGCGCACCAACAAGAGTTGATCAAATAGTCCAAACCCTAACCAAGAGATAGTCCAAGCCAAACGTGATCAGCTAGTTGCAGCAGCTGCAATGGCATCTCTCCTCAAACCTACGCACAAGACTAGGCACTGCAATTCTAAGACTGCTTGCCAGAATGAGAACTGGTCTCCTGTATTTATACTAATTTTGGCTAACTATTTGGGCCAACTTCTCATTCTGGGTATCTGTCTGTTCAATATATATTATTATTTATGGCTGACTTCTTCTCTTGGAGGCTAATAACCTAATATAAATTATCTTCTTGAGCCGACAAGTCTTCTAGGGTTATTAGCCAACTCATTAGGGTTTCTTCTTGCTTCCCGGAGTATTCTATCCTTGTCAAGTTTACACGTGGAGGTAAATACCTCCCGCAGCTACCATAATATCAACACTCCCTCCTAGCTAGGGAGGTATTACAGGTAATGGTCTTGAGCACAAAACATACCATTCACCCGGTAGCATCAACATAGTTATATAGACTAGATCATGAGCATCATCATCAGCAGCAGCTGCATCATCTCTCGAAACCATACTCTATCTGAGTAATCAGACATGATGCCCACTCCATAGAGTGATACAAGAGACATTCTTCTAATCTAGAAGAGTAAATGTTCTGAACCATTTTCTGTCTGGAAAATCTTTGTTCATCATTCATCTAGCTGATAATTATTTCCAATAAACTATTGATAGTCTTCAAGGCAATCAAAACAAAAATAGAACACAATTGTGTCTATCCATAGTAGTACATAACTACAATCCAGTGGTACACTACCATACCAAGTAACACACAAGTACTTGATCAGCAACGTATAGTCACGAACAGTGGAACACATCCACCACAGTAGTATACATCTACTATCATACAGTCTTCATAACAATCATCTTATACCAACCTGCACATAAACAATGTTATGATATAAACTGAATCATCTGGGCCAATCTTTCACTCACATCTGTGAGATCTGAAAGAATATATGCCCTCAGAATAGAACAATGAGATATCTAGACTATTCTTCTCAAGAAAGGAAGAATAATTGTCCTGTCTTTTGAACCTAGACCATTCCCCACCCTAGGCCATTCTTCCTAGACTATCAAAGTGCACCCTGGAGAGAATGTATAAACCCTAAGGAATGTATTTCCCTGATTGTTGAGCCTGGACCATTCCCCACCCTGGGCCATTCCTCCTACACTAATCAAAGTGCACCCTGGAGAGAATGTATAAACCCTAAGGAACGACTGTCCGGACCATTTCCTCTATTAACCACAAGAGGAAAAGACTATCATGTATCAACCTCCAAAACGGACCATTCCTCATGTTAACCACAATGAGAAATTGTTGTCCAGCGAGGCGGGCCAGTCTTCTTGAGTAACCCTCAAGAAGAGAGACTTCCCTAGACCACTCCCCATGTTAACCACAATGGGAAGTCGTTGTCTATGATACATCAACAATCTGGACCATTTCCCATGTTAACCACAATGGGAAATCATTGTCCGTCAGAAATCTCAATCCACTTTCCGAACAGGAAAGCATCTATCCAAGATGGACTATTTTTCAATCTTGAAAATGAATGTCCTCAATAATATTTTCAGTGCTCCCTCCCAACCTAGGAGTCATCTCTTCCTTTTTCAATAAGGAAGTCGTATCCACGAGCTCCAAATTGAGTACGCAAACTCTTTCATATTGGATAGAAGCTTTTACCAAAATGTATGTTTATCTGCTCATCTGTGGAGATATGTATTGGAGAACCACTTTCTCCTTTTTGGACTTCATCACGGATAATGTAATGCTTGATTTTAAATGCACTTTAGTCTGGAACACTGATTTTCTGTGAAGGATTCATGTAGCTCTGAACAATAGAGTATATCATAGTTGGAAAACTGGAACATATCCATGTGGCACTTCTTATGTCATCATGAGATCTGATCTACTGAGTAATCATCTTGATGTTATAGGAAATATTCACCACACTTATGTCGTGCACCGGAGGTTCTCCACCAAGTTATCTTCTTCTATCTGCATACAAGGGTCTCTTTCGGGTATGCCTCAAAGTCTTGAGATTGTTCTTCATACACTCTTTATTCAATTTCTCTGGAGAACATTCTTTGCATTCATCTGATGTAGAACTCCAAATCATGGATGTTGTGGATGATATAATGATTTATGTAGAGATAAGTCTGGTTTACTAGAACAAGTAATCATCATAGTCTTCTCCCTCCATCTGGGAGAACCTCTAGTTTTGGATCTCGCAATGCTTTCATTCATAAGTCTTCCATACACTATTCTTCATCATGACTTTTAGTTCCTTTGCTTGATTGCTTTTATTGAGTTTATATAAGGCTGACAATCTTTTGATTCTTGATACAATGACTGGTTGTTCTAGCTTCTCTTTCTTTCTTGGAATCTTCATGTGTTTCTTTAGTTCTCGGGTCCATGGAGTTTCTTATAGATTCCATGCCCTAAAGATTCCATCATAGGATCACGGATGTGGATGG
>ML779178.1:596189-610936 GCA_009831015.1 Picea engelmannii | reverse complement strand
ACAACCTGAGCCTTGATGTCGTAGATCTCCTTTCAATGGCTTCTATTTCTGACACACACACTTGCTCATGCATGAAGAAAATCAACTACTTATGATGACCTTGTTGTTGTCTCTATCTGCTGTAGCATCAATTCTCCATACGATCATGCACCAATTCTCCAATAGATCTCTCAAACTTGCCCACTTAACCCCTTCCATGAGTATTCTCATCAATTTATAAGAGAGAATAGGTTAGTTTCTAGGATAGGAATGATCCTAATAAATCTGGAATGCCAGCTTCTGAACAACCATTTGAATACCAACTCACCCTTCTAGAAGATTCCTTTCTAGAAGGCTCGAGAATCTTAGCTTTTTCCTTTATAAAAAGATGTCCGCACCCTGGCAATGATTACAGTGCGAGAAGTTCGCATCCTATCTGAATGCATCCTGCGAGAATGAAGGATTCCCGTAGGAGAGTATATATGTAGCCTGCGAACATTCCTCAAAACATGATTTCTGGAAATAGATAAGAGCAACCCTTTTCAGGAAGGAGTTCTTTAATGAGGAGTTTGATTTTCTATGATCATAACATCACCATGACATCATCACAATGACCAAAATTGTGGATAACACCCATAACCTGTTAGAATATAAGTGGATGTGCTTATTTTACCATTGACAGTACCCTTGTCACCCAACCATAGGCCGAAGCCACCCTCCGAGCACCTTAACCTTGACAGAGAATCATTCCAGAAGCAAACCCTAGGCTAGATAGCCAAACAAAGGGTAGCGCACCTTTCCCCAAGGATAGCGCACCAACAAGAGCTGATCAGATAGTCCAAACCATAGCCAAGAGATAGTCCAAGCCCAACGTGATCTGCTAGCTGTAGCAGCTGCAATGGCAGCTCTCCTCAAACCTGCGCACAAGACTGGGCACTGTAATTCTGAGACTGCCTGCCAGAATGAGAACTGGCCTCTTGTATTTATACTAATTCTGGCTAACTGCCTGGGCTGACTTCTCATTCTGGGTATCTATCTCTTCAGTATATATTATTATTTCTGGCTGACTTCTTCTCTTGGAGGCTAATAACCTAATATAAATTATCTTCTTGAGTCGACAAGTCTTCTAGGGTTATTAGCCAACTTATTAGGGTTTCTTCTTGCTTCTCGGAGTATTCTTTCCTTGTCATGTTTACAGGTGGAGGTAAATACCTCTTGCAACTACCATAATATCAACACATGGGCTTTATTTACTAGTGATGGCCTTCATACATAATAATACATAGTAACATATCTATATATACATAGGTGGTTAGGGAGGCTAGGATCCTAACATGCCCTCCCTCTTAAAAAAACATTGTCCTCAATGTCGAAGATGAGGGGATTGCTAAAGAATTGATGTTGATTCCCATGTGGCATCGTCTCGTTGTGTATCCTTCCATTGTATTAGGACTTCTTGGATAATGCACTGACATAGATGATGCTCTCGTTTGTCAAGGACAGCCTCAAGCTACAACCAAATAGAACCTTCTTCGTCTAATTCTGGAAGGTTAGTTTGAATGCAATAATTAGAGCCAACCACTTTCTTTAAGTAGGAGACATTAAAGATAGGGTGGATTTTAGAGTTACTTGGAAGTTCTTATTTGTAAGCCACTAGCCCAATATGTTTGAGGATCTTATAGGGGCCATAAAACTTTGGAGCAAGCTTGTGGTGGTGGTTGTCTTTGAGGGAGGTGTTCTTGTAAGGTTGTAGACAAAGGAAGACATTATCCCCTTCTTCCAAATGGAACTTAGAGTGATGTTGATTAGCCTATTAATTCATTTGATTCTAATCCATGACTAGATTATCTTTGAGAGTGAGGAAAATATTAGCCCGAGTTGTGAAGGTTTTTCAACCTCCAGCACTTTGGAGACACCTTGTAAGTAAGAGAGTATTGATGGGGCATTTTGGCTATAAACAACCTCAAAAGGTGTCATGTAAGTGACACCATAATAAGTTGTATTATACGACCATTCTACTAGGCGTAACCACTAAACATGTTGGGATTGGTGTTTACAAGTAAAGCACCTCAAATATGCTTACAGACACTAGTTGATAGCTTCAATCTGACCATTAGCCCGTGGGATGATAGGTAATGCTAAGATGCAATTGAGTGCCCTAGAGCTTAAACATTTTTTGCCAGAAATCACTAATGAAAGTTGAATCATAGTTTGTGGCAATAGATTGTGGTATACCATGTAGTTTAAAGATGCTATCCATGAATACTTGAGCGACTGTGGAAGCTTTAAAAGGGTGTTGTAGAGAAAAAAAAAATGAGCATATTTGGAAAGGCAATCAACCACAACCATGATGACATATTTATTACTAGATTTGGGTAAACCCACAATGAAGTCCATAGAAATGTCTATCCATATAATAGGTGGAATAGGTAAAGGTTGCGGTTTAGCTAGATTTTTCATTGTTTCTCCCTTGTGTTGTTGATAGAGGTTACATTTGGCCAAAAAAGTGTGGATGTCCTTCTTCATGCCTTCCCCAAAAAATGAACATTTGATCCATTCATATGTTTATGAAAGTTGGAATGACCTACAATGGGGGATGCTTGTAGTTCAAATAACATTGTTGATTTAAAGATGGATTGTTTGCTTAAATAAAAATTACCTTTATAGTGAAGCTCTTCATTTTCCAAGTGTATCATTGAGATTCATGGGGGGGATATTGAAGTTGTTGGATCAAGCTGGAAATTTTGGGATCTGTGAACAATTCCTTGTAGACCTCATTCAACTAATCTGCTACGATGAAGGAGAATTAAAAGAGTGACCCTTCCTCTTCATATTTTCTAGAGAAAGCATCAACTACCACATTTTCCTTGCACTTCTTATTATAACACCTGGTTTTGATCCCCATAATGTAATGTAATGTAAATATGTGAATTAGGTTGTGAGTCAAACAATATGGTTGAGGACCAATGAATGTACATTAAAATATAATAAAAAAATATATTACTAGCTACAAGATGAAGGGGACTAAAATGATGGGGGGCTATGACTCCACGAGAGAGGAACAAAAGAGGGGATAAGGGGGCCTAAAAGGGGTATGTGGGGTCACCAAAATACCACCTTTTTACCAACCTTTTACTTCACTTTTAACCATATTATGATTTCTCGTAACCTTACATTAAGATCATTTTCATGATTACGTATGGGTTTAGAATTATTATTTTCCAAAGCATTTATTTTAGTACTTTGAGTGAATTTATGATTAAATATTAGAAAAATAACATGGTTCCACTTATATATCAAATTTGGATGAGTTCTATGATGTTTACAGGTATATTTGAAGACTCCAAGAAAGTCATATTTGACCACCTAGCCTCAAATTCGAATTTCCTCTTCAAACCCTTGAAGATTTGATGAATATTTGGGATAATCACTCAAGCATATTGGATGGAGAAGAATCATGGAAGATTGGTTAAGAAATATTTGTGTAGAGATATTACTTGCTAGTTGTTAGCACATGGTTATAACCACATGATACATTTGTGGATCTAGGAGAGATTTGTGCATCTAAAATCATTATTAGTTATCTTATTTTTTTTATAAATAGGAGTGTCTCCTCCATTCCAAAGGGAGGAATCTTGGAGCAAACATCCTGAGTATGATGGAATAGAACACATTTCATAAGTTCTTGTGTTATTTAATTTATAGTTTTATATTCTTGTTTTGTTATAAGATGTAGTTTTATAGTTCATGTAGTTTGCAATTAGAGTTGTTAAATTATGTTCTAGATTAGTTTCAATACTCTATTCTATAGAGTAGGCATGCTATGGAAGGATGGAGAGATGATTGATGTAGATTGTCTTTTATTTATTTTTGTCTTTCCTTTTCGCAATGATTACTTTCCTTTATGAAGTGCTAAATTATCAAAGTTTAATGGTATGGTGAAAATGTGGAAATTAGAGAAAAATTTCAAGTATCCCACCATTCCAATGGGTACATGGGTGGTTGGGTACATTAGACATTGGTATCAGAGTGAGCTACAACACTTGGGTCACATGGACCAAACACCAAAGGTACAGTATGCAAAATTGCAGAGGAGGAAATTAAGTATGCCTGCAAATTATTTGTCAAAATTTCCCAAGCGAAAATTTGGGAAAATTTCTAAGAAATATGAAGAGATGGAGCTCAGAGGTTAAAATCCTCAATTTTAATCTCTAATCGATGATTACAAACCTAAAACTAGCCGAAATTAAAGTTACAAAGTAGGCAAGGATAAATTAGGTAAAAAACCCCAATTTCTAAGTGAATCCATGTGGAATTCATGCTCAAAATTGTTGTTGGGTAAATCAATAATGGTAAATCGACAAAATCAAAATGAATTTTCAGGTTGAATTGACAATTACAATGGAAATTTGACTAAAATGATAGATTTGCAGAGTCGACCATGAAGGAATTTGGGGAAATTTAGGAAAATCCCCAAATTTATAAACAATTCTAGTTGAATTGCACTTATAAGTGGTTGGAGGGTCAAGAAATGGAGGCTGTTTGCCATGGGGAACTTAATTACAAAGTTTCATGGAAGTTGTGATGTAAAATTTTGAAATCAAACATTTTTGAACATTTAGGGATTTTTGGAATTTTTGGACAAATTCAAAAAATTTAATACATAGTGACATGGAGGCCACATGTTAGGTGACATGGACTATCACGGTGGCAGGGTGATAGGCCATAGTGGCAAGCTTGAGGGTCTATAGTTAATGGTGGTGATCTCGAGGGGTGACATAGGGGCCATGACGGACGAAGTGGCAGACTCCCAAACCATAAGTGGTATCAAAGATTTTTAAAGTGATTTCAAAAAGTCTCAAAATGATTTGATTTGAATGAGAGCTTGACATGTATGTGGAGGGAGGTATGGTGGTATCAGAGGCTTTTGTGTTGTTAACATCTCTCCAACTAAATTTTTTGATATCATTCTTTATAGTTTATCATCCTTCAACCTTTGTCATCTAATCTAGGGAACGAGCAAGTTGTGTGCTGGGGTAAAGGTGTGGGATGGGACTTGCCCATTTCCGCTACCAACGGATGGGTGCCAATTGGAGGAATGACAGAGGAAGTGGGACCCCTATCACATCCATGGTCAGACTGGGTACCATGTGGATAGTCGAGTATAGGTGGGGCCTGTAATATAATTTAATAAAATAAAGGAAAAGAAAGAAAGAGGAAAGAGAAGGGGAGAGGAAATAGAAGAAGGGTGATAGAGGAGAAAGAGGAAGGAAGAGAGAAAGAGGAAGGTAATGGAGGATGATGGGGTCACTACTACATATGGGGTCAAAATTCGACAAAAAAGTCCGACGACAAGGATAAATCCAATCATATCATCGCAAATTACAACAAAATATTAAAATTTTATTCTTTTTTTTCTAGGTGCCCCAATGAACATTAAACTTCTGACGCACATCTATATTTGTCAATTTTTCGACGAATGTTCGTCGATCTATCGACGAATGTAGAGGAGACCAACTGCCCATTTGAAAATTATTTAATGGTCAATGACTTCACTGACTTGGTCAACTTTGACATAGTCAACATTTGTTGGAAGATCGACGGAGGTAAGTCTTTTTGACTATTTTGTTGTACGTGTGACGATTATAAATCTTCTTATGCTCATTGTTCGTTGCATGATTTATTATTCTTTCCTATGTGTTACTTTCCTCAAATCCAATTCTTAATCTGCATAGCTCGGATTTTGTACTTTGAAGGTTACAAATTTTTAATATTACTTTGTCTCTTTTTTAAATACCCAGATTGGATCCTTAACCCTTAGACCCTCTTTCATTTGGGGACAAAAATTTTTCTCCTAGGAAATAGGTATGAACATGTCTACTCAATTCCATTTAATTACTATAAAATTTGTCTTGGTCTAGTCTTTTATTGTTTGATTTTAGTACTTGCTTATAGTCAAGATTAAGAACTTATGTGGTAAAAATGTATGGTTTTGATTTGTTGATTAATTGTTGATTATTTTTATAAACCTTTAATAAATCTATGATGAAAATGGATTAATTATCTAGTACATATGGGGTCAATATAATTCGATGACATTTGTACCGTAAGAATATATTTGTATATTAATGTACTTATATTACTTTAGTTGATTTTGTTGTAAATATAGGAAATCACAATGCCAACACCTAAAGAAAGTGAAAGGACAATTGCTAGGTTAAGGGTTGCATTGGAGGCATAGGTCAATACTGATTGTAAATGTTATTGCCTTTGCAATCAATGTAGGGGCTTGAAAAGAAGAAGACCGGTAGGGAAAATAGTTGAAAGACAATGTTTTACGTATGGGCATTGTGAAGGGGGGAATACATATCGTCCCATGGTAAGTTATCATTATATATGTCTTTGTATTGATTGTATTTATAAAAATTTCTTTCATTTTAATATTTGTTATATATACTAATTTTATTGATTGTTTGTAGTTATAAATATAAATCCTCCTAAGTGTATGTCACCAGATAAACATATGCCAAGTAGTAGTATAAATACTATTGTACAAGATGTGGAAGATGATATGGATATTGAAGATCAAGTGAATTATATGGAAGAAGATGACACCAATAATATTGTTGAGCCGAATGATGGGACAAATAGATTGATGCAGGACATTTTTGCACCTATTGATGAGGAAAATGATGATGATATTTATGAAGTGCCTCTGCTTGAGAAGGCAGAACAACCCCTTTATGAAAGTTCAAGAACAAATAGTTTCTCTGCTATAATGTTGTTGGTGAACTTGAAGGTATTGAATGGTTTGTCAAACACTTGTCTCACACAGATCCTAAGGTATGTAATATAATTAATCACATATTATGCGTAAATGTCGACTTTATTTTTCTTTGTTTTTAGTGTCAATTAATGTGTAAATTAAGGATGCAATATTTTTTATTAATATTATTTACATTAACTAGTTATTTTTTATGTTGTAGATTGTTAGGTGAATTTTTCTTACCACAGTCAAATAATTTATCTCACATGTATCAAGAGATGTGTGCCATTATGAAATATATTGGAATGGAGTATCAAGCTATCGATGCATGTCTGAATGATCATATTATATATTATGGAAAATATGCATCGGAAATGAAATGCCCACAATGTCAAATCAATAGATATCGAATTGGTCAAGTAACAAAAAAGGTGCCTCACAAGGTTCTTCATCATATTTCGATAATTCCATGTTTGCAATGATTGTTCAAGTGCCAAAGCATTGGACAGTTTATGGATTACCATGCACAACACAGAAGTAAAGATAGTGCTCTTCGAATGCCTACAAATGGTTCTACATTTAGGAACATCAAAGAAAGATGACTAATTTTTACAGAAGAACCTCGTAATGTTAGGCTTCCATTGGTAGCTGATGGTGTCAATCCATTTGGTGAGATAAGGTCTATTTACTTAATGTGGCTTATTTTTTTTATAAACAATAACATTCCTCCTTGGATGTCAATAAAGAGAGAGCACACAATGTTGGCAATTATTGTTCCATTTATTTGTTTACAAAATCGGTTTGAACATTGTATTTCACTTTTTATTATTCATTGCATAATTACTTGTATATATACAAGGTAGTAATTATGTGTACTTTCACCCAATTAGGTACTGAGATCTGGAGGAGCAGCATTTCGATGGGATTTTCTGGTGTTATTGCTGCTGAGTGGGAAAATTATGTTACTAATCTCAGAGGGGTCGGTGTATTGCTCCAAAACACATCTGACAACCTTTTATGGACTGGAGGCGACTCCTCGGGAATCCTTTCAGTGAGGAACATTTATAAAGCGATTGCATCCACCCTGAATTTTGCGATCTGGAGAGGCTGGCGTATTAATCTCTGGAAATGGAATGTTCAGTTGAAGATAAAAAATTTCTTATGGCTACCAGTGGATAATATAATCCTCACGTGGGAAGTCTTAAAGAGGAAAGGTTGGGAAGGGCCAGGGATCTGTTTGATGTGAAAATAAAATGGGGAAGACATTAACCACCTGTTTTTACACTATTCTTTCTCCAAAATTGTTTGGCATCGATTAACACACAGACTTCATATCAAAACCTCTTAGGTTGGAGTTTCTTTCTTAGACTGTTGGGACTCCTGGTCAAGAGATTACTCTGTCTCAAATAGGCTGGCAGCGATTACTTGATGGAATATCTGGATCTCTAGGAATAAATTGGCCTTTGAGGATAAATATCCTTGTGCCTTGGAGGTAGTTTATAGAACTCTTGGATCTTTTTCAAGTGCGCCTTGCTAAAAAACTGTCCAGATGACTAGACAGAGGTCGATCTTCTTAAAGAATGGTTATACATGTGCACATTTTGATGGGAATTCCTCAGCAGGTGGGCTACATTTTGGTGTTGGGGGGTTCATTATAGACCATGACTCTTCCAGGTACAGGTGGTTCATCAATTGTGGGGAAGGCTCTAATACCAACGCAGAGCTATTGGGAGCTTGGACTACGCTCACTCGACCAAGCCATTTGAAAATTCAAAATATTCAAGTGATGGGGGATTCAAAGGTTGTTATTGATTGGCTGAAGCAAAAAGGGAATCTTTATTTGACTACTATCGAAGGATGGAAACAAAGAATAATTGAGCTGATAAATTCCTTTCAAGGTATCTATTTTCAGCATATTTACAGGGACTTCAATGTGGAAGCTGACTTACTATCAAAGCAGGCATTGTCGGAGCCGAGAGGGAGATTATCCTATTATGTATGAGATGGAGGGGCAACAGGCCCTACATTTCATATCAATTTGTTTTAGTCTTTCCTGTGGATTTACTTTCAAAGAACAATGCTATGTAATCCTTTTGTTTATTCTCTTTTATGTTCCTCTATGCTTCTGGAATTAGAGGTTTGTTGGCAAATTTTAGAGATGAATGGTTTCATCATTGTGTTGGTCCTGGTATACAAAATAGGTTTTCTTTACCATGTATGCAATAGGATTATGAGTATGAGAAGAAATCTTTTGATGATATTAAAAAAAAATATTTTAATATAATCTTGGAGCGAATTTTCTATTGGAAAAAAGGTAAGTACCAATTGAAAGATATTAATGTATATATTGAGCCTCTTGTGGACGAGCTACTAAAGTTATGGGTTCACATCATTGTGTACGACATCTCTATACCAATAGGAAAAAAACAATTTCAATTCCATGGAATACTTACATGGACAATTCATGATGCCCCGAGTCTAACACATTTTTATTTGTGAAAGAAATCAAAAGGATGCAATTGTTGTACATAAGATGAAACTACAAAGTCTTCAAGCATTCCAAACCTTGCTGTACAATCTTTTCCATGTGAATAAATGTGCTAAGGTTGAACATGGAAAGGATTCATTGGATTATCAACCATTGATGAATGTTGTTAACCAACGTGAGACCACTCACCATTGATAAAAATGAGTGTCAAGGTACCTTAGTACATTCCAACAGGTACGAACAGAGGTGTTGAAGTTGATTCACCTATAGAATTTGATATTCATGATACATTAATGTATTCTCACTATTGTCAGTGAGAAGACCTTCCATTGATGTATGCAAGCTCCAAGGCACTATAAAATATGTGATCTCGATCCCAGATAGTGTGTTGAATTCAATGGGTCAAGACTTATTAGAAGGAGGGCATTAATGAATCCAACATCACTAACACGAGAATAAAACAAATGATTTTTGAAGAACCATAATTGAACCAACAATGTGATGCATAAATTTATTATGAACTTTTCTAGCCAGAAGCCTAGTTTTTAAGCAAAGATTGTGCCTAACTGCATCATAATCCTAGTTTTCATAGTTTGACTTATTTTTTCTCTTTACTATTTTATTTATCTATTTCCTTTTTATACTATCCTACCCTACTTTAGAAAAGGAAACATTTTCTCAAGTGTAGGAGTATTTCCAATGGATCCATGTGCATAGTAGGATTAAAAATATACTCATATTCAAGTTTGAAAAATATGATAAATGATAAATACCAAAATATGAGGGACTAGCTGCTTTGATTGACATGGTGCCAAGAAATGTTGGAGAATGGAGTGGTATTTTGGCATGATGAATGTCTGGAACCAAAGTTCAATGTAGCCATTATTCCCTTGGTTTTCTTTTTCCTTAGTGGCTTACATGTTCTCCTTTGTCATACCATGTGGATCTTTGAGGATTTGGATCTTGCACAAAGGATCTGTACACAAACTTGCAAGAAATTCTTAAATACTGGTTCCAATGCTTTCTATCCATTGAATGCGGTCCATGGATCTTTGGTCTCCTATGAAATTTGGAAAGGATGATCAAATAAAGCTTCTATATATGCTTGTTGTAGATGAGGCTCATGAAACTTTTGTTCTTCTATTACTTCCCGAGATGCATATTTATCTTCAATTGCTACTATAGTTTGAAAAAGTTCTTGAAGCAACTTTCCTACCAAAAAAAATCTCGAGTATTCTTAAATTCTTCTTGTTCGTTGATGATCCCTGTATTACACATGGGTTAGTTTGGGGGAGGGTTCTTACAACACCAAAAAAAAAAAAACTTGACTACCCTATTTACCTATCCACCTTGGATGCATCCATCATTGGAGTGTTAGTCAACGAGGGGGATGATGATGAGAGCATGTCATCTACTATGTGAGAAATATTTTGTCTTGGCGTCCCCTCAATTACAATCATGAGAATAAATTATCTTTATCTCTAGTCCACACGATCTAGAAAATTCGTAATTATATTTTTCTTTGACCATCAAAGTCATAGGAAATTTAATTGACTTAGTCTTTGGATTATCAAAAGTAAGTTCATTTTTTAGATCGTGATTCTTCAATAATTCGATCTAAGTTCATTTCACCACTCCCAAGAGTAAGAAGGCATTAGTCCTAACTAAGTTCATAATTGATATTCCTTCCAACACCAAGGACCCACTAGTGAACAAAAAACTCCCAAATAAGCACCTATTCTTGATCTCATCAGATGACCCATGGTATAGTGGCGTCCTCACCTACCTCCACACTCAAAGTTTTGGCCCACATATTTCCCAAGATGATCACTGGCACATCCACCATCAATCACCCCAATTCCTCCTCATAAGAGATGTTCTATATTGGCAAGGATTGGACATCTTCCTGTGTCAATGTCTCACTCTTGAAGAAGCCAAATGGGTCCTCAATGATTTCCATGGTGGTTCTTGTGGCGAACATTTATCAAGAATTTCCACTGCCCCAAAGGTCATCCATATTAGTTATTTTTGGCATATCCTCTTCCATAATTACATTCAAGAAATCAAATTATGTATGAAGTCTCATATTTTCACTCAAAAAAACAGAGCTCCACTAACTCCTTTGCACACTATCATCACTACCAATCCCTTTTGCAAGTGGGGAATTAACTTTATGACATGTAATCTCCCATCTAAAAATGCCCACAAGTAAATCATTGTGGTAGTTGACTATTTTACAAAGTGGACTAAATCCATGCCAACATTCAATAACACGGTGGACACTTCTGCCCATTTCTTCTTTAACCACATAATCACTCATTTCAGGGTCCCCCATTAGCTATTTGTTAGGGTCCTAACCCGCACATAGGTAGAACAATATATTTGGATGTAATAAATGTCAATATTAATAAGGCCTTGCAATAAAATAGAATAAGTCGAATGTAAGAAGACCTAATAGAAGCTTCCGCTTCTAGAAGGATCTTCCTCTAGATGCCTCTTTTGATAGACATATTTAGTATAAATAGGAGTCAAGGGTATTCAAACCCTAGCTTGGAGATTATTGTAACAGAGCTTTGCTCTACTGGAGGTTGCCCCCTTGAAGAGGCCCGTGAACATTGCTCTCAGATTCAAAGTGTTATTTTTGTTGTTATTCTTATATCATTTCAGTGTTATTGTGGTGATTATTCTAGTTATATTGTTGTTATTCTGCCATTTCTAGCATTTTATTTCTGTTCTGCATACTTTTTATATTTGTTATATTACAAGTGCTATCAGAGCACTTTCCTTGGCAAAAATTGTGGGTAATTTTTTTCCAAGATAGAGATGTATTTCGACGTCTTTAAACCACAGAGATTTGTCGTTACGCGCATAAACCCATGGTCGAGGTATTCATACACGTAGGAAATACAAGTGGTTCTTAAGCGTACATCTGTTGGCCACCTTTGTAACCCCTGTTGGTACCCCTTCGAGTGGTAGCACATCAGACATCACCTGTGTACGGATCAACCCAGATTTCCTGAAGCCCTCTTTCGATAAATCGATCGGTTGCCTAACTTCTATAGTGCCACTGAGAACAACACTCAGGAAGATACTCTCTAGTACCTGGGTAGTACGACTAAGGATACGGTCTATCCTCCTTATTTAGTGCCCTGAGATATTGGGCCGAGTACTATTGTTGGACCCTTGATCTAAAATTTAACTTGATCTTTAACCATTACTTGCATGTGAATTTTTAACCATTAACCACCTTTATAAATGCAAAATTAAAGAACATTCATTAAGCACTTGAGCACATAAACATGTAAGTGAACTATCTATGAACAAGAATTGGTAACGGAGTTCACTAGACATCCTGACTACGTCTCCGGGCCACTTTCCAAATGGGAAGGCTGATAGATTAAGTATTCAAATGCTTACAAAGTGACTTCTGATTTCTGTCTATCATATACAGTAACAGACTTCAACAACAGCTGGAAGATGAAATTTTGAGACTTTTAAGTATAAATATGGATACCTTTTTGTGTATCTGGAAGGTTCTGTGAGCACTTTTCTGTCTGGATGCCTGAATGCAAAAACTGAAGTTGGATCTGGAATCCTTGCGAAAAACCGAGACTTTTAAGTATAAACTCGATATATTTCAGAAACTGGACTCTGAATGGCCTTCTTGGCACAATTCCCAAATCTCTTCCTAATTGTATAGTTCGTATGGCCTCGGGATGCGTGCCAATTCTGTACCACCTTGAACTGTGTGCAAATACCACCTCGATCTTCATGCAAATTCACTTTGATCACTGTGCAACATCACCTCGATTTGCGTGCCTGTCTTTGCATGCATCAAAACTCCTTCTCGAGATCCATGCCCATGCTTCATTTAAATATTGAAATCAAAACCCAAAAAGGGGCGTGGGCCATAAGCCACTCACCCACCCAAATGCCGTTCATTTTGGCAATTTTTAAGTTTTATGCGCCACCCATTGCCACATCTCATAGCGATGGTGCTTTGGTAGCTATGGTTGTTATAATGGTTACAGGGGGGCGGAAGTCCTGGGGTCAAACCCACGGGCTTCTCCTCCTTGGCGCGATTTGGTATATCATATTTGTTTTAATCATATGGTATATATGCAGTGGTATATCATATGTTGATTTAACATATAAATTATATGGTTGTAATACTATGGTTGGCGCGATTTTTAATAACCATATATTATATGGTGCGCTTTGCTATAGTATCACATTTGGTTTTAACATTATATTTTGGGTTTTTCATATGGTTTTTGATATACATTTAAATACCAAGGGGATGCCTCGGTGTTGGCAAGGTCAAGGGCTAGGCCCTTGACCATCCCTTTTTTTCAAACCATTTCTAATCATATTTAATCCATTTTTAACCCATTTCTAACCATCTTTGACGAAACTTTCATTGTTCATATCTTTGTCACCTGGCGATCGTTTTTCCTGAAATGAACGTCACCAAAAAGCTGTTGACGAGCTCTTCCACTTTGTAATATTTACTTTGCATTTTGAATACTTTAACTATATCGAATTTTGAGATGATCCATCTGGATCAAACCTTCCCACTGGAAAGCTTTTTGGCCACAAAAAGTATGAAATCATTCAGAAATTAAGTGATTGTATAATTCCCTCACTTTTCTGGTCTCTATCCACCTTAATTTGCTTGGATGCATTCCTTTTAACCCCAGATGAAGAAACTCCATGTCTCCTCTTCGTGACGATCTGACCTTCTTGTCCAGTATTACATCTTCCTGAAGTTCATTAAGATACTCAAGAGCAAACTCGTCCACAGAAGGTACTTGAACCTGTACATCTTTCTCTATAATCACAAGCGACTCATACAATTTCAAGATTTCCACATTAACAACTGAATAGATTTGCATATAAGAAGGCAATTCTAATCGGAAAGCATTATTACCAACTTTGTCCAAAATTGTAAAGGGTCCATACCTGATAGGTTTCAACTTTCTACCTTTACCTTGAAGTCGATCTTTGCTAATATGAAGCCATACTTGATCACCAATCTGAAAATGATGATCTATGCGATGCTTGTCATGCCTTTTTTTGTATTTGGCCTGACTTGATTCCAACTGTTCCTGCACTGCTTGATGAATTACTTGAATCTGTTGAATAAACCTTCGAGCTTTATCTACATCAACCTGTTCACATTCTACTGTATCTTTCCCAAAAATGAAGTCTAAAGGAGACTTTGGCAAGTACCCAAAACATGTCTCAAAAGGAGACTTTTGAGTAGAAGAGTGTATAGTTCTGTTGTAGGCATGTTTTACATAATGCAATTGTTCATCCCAAAGCTTGGGATGCTTAGCACAATACCCTCGAAGAAGATGTACCACAGTCTTGTTGACCACTTCAGTTTGATCGTCTGTTTGTGGATGAAATGTTGTGCTTTTCTTCAACTTTGTGTCCATAAGTTCCCATAATGATGACCAAAATTTCCCAAGAAATCGGGAATCTCGATTAGAAATAATAGAAGTAGGAAGT
>ML779178.1:558137-593758 GCA_009831015.1 Picea engelmannii | reverse complement strand
TTTTCTGGCTTGAGCTCCGGATGAAGTTTCCAACATTTGGAAGCATCATGACCCTTCTTCTGATAATGAGTACATGTAGTCTTATCTCCTTCTTTCTTCAAAGTAGTTGTGTGCTTGCTTTTCCATTTACCTTTAAACTTATTTCTATCAGGTTTGAACAATTTCTTGGAAAAGTTCTCTTTGGTATTCTTCCCCTTTGTCTCTATGTGAGTTGCTTGAACATACACCTCATCAAAGTTAGTCAGATTAAACATCAATATCATATGATGTAAATAACTATGCAATCCTCCTATATACTTGAGAAGAGTTTCCTGGGTGTAGAGAGGTATACCAAGTACTAATGCTCTTTTAAGAAATTCTTGTGTGTATTCTTGCACACTTTGTCCCTTACCTTGCCTCAAATTCTGCCAATCCATCATAGCTTGCTGCATATACCCTAATGGATAAAATTGCTTTTTAAGTGCTGAAGTGAACTCATATCAAGAGGAAACGATTTTGAATTTTGTGGCAAGATCCTCTTGAGATCTTCTCTCCCACCAAATGAGAGCAGTCCCTCCAAGTCGGAGAGAAGCCAATTGAATTTTAACAGCATCTTCAGTAAACTTTTGAACCCTACAATAAACTTCAATTTGACAGATCCAATTGTCCAATTTTTCAGCATTAAGTTCTCCATTATACATAGGTAAATCAAACTTAATATCAAGCTTTAAATGAGGCATATTAAGATCAACTTTCAAATGGAGAAGGAATAGAACCATCAAGAAGAGATGGAGAAGTTGGTGGGGTTTTATGGGGTTCTTCATCACCTCCTTTTTCATTATCTTCTGTATGAGATGGTCCACCTTGTTCACCTTTATTTCGATCTTGATAGAGCTCCTCTACCATCGTTTGCATTCTCATTAAATCTTTTAGAAATTCCCCTTCAAAAGGGATAGAAGAAGCTTCTTCTCCTTTTGGTGAAAAAATCCTTCCTCTTCTTGATCCAATCTCTGGATCAAACTCTTCAAGTTCTCCTTCACCACAATGAAGCTTGGATCTTGTTAACATCAACTCACAAAAAAAATGGTTAACCTCGCTCTGATACCAACTTGATCTTTAACCATTACTTGCATGTGAATTTTTAACTATTAACCACCTTTATAAATGCAAAATTAAAGAACATTCATCAAGCACTTGAGCACATAAACATGTAAGCGAACTATCTATGAACAAGAATTGGTAACGGAGTTCACCAGACTTCCTGGCTACGTATCTGAGCCACTTTCCAAATGGGAAGGTCGATAGATTAAGTATTCAAATGCTTACAAAGTGACTTCTGATTTATTTCTGTCATATACAGTAACAAACTTCAACAACAACTGCAAGATGAAATTCTAAGACTTTTAAGTATAAACATGGATACCTTTATGTGTATCTGGAAGGTTCTATGAGCACTTTTATGTCTGGATTCCTAAATGCAAAAACTAAAGCTGGATCTGGAATCCTTGCAAAAAACTGAGACTTTTGAGTATAAACTCGATATATTTCATAAACTGGACTCCAAATGCCCTTCTTGGCACAATTCCCAAATTTGCCCATGACTGTACAGTCCGTACGGACTCGGGATGCGTGCCAATTCTGTACCACCTTGAACTACATGAAAATACCACCTCGGTCTGTGTGCAAATTCACTTCGGTCATTGTGCAGCATCACCTCGATCTGCGTGCCTGTCTCTGCCTGCATAAAAACTCCTTCTCGGGATCCGTGCCCATGCTTCATTTAAATATTGAAATCAAAACCCAAAAAGGGGCGTGGGCCATAGGTCACGCGCCGACCCAAATCCCATTCATTTTGGCACTTTTTAAGTTTTGCGCACCACCCATTGCCACGTCTCATAGCGGTGACGTGTTGGTCGTTGTGGTTGTTATAGTGGTTAGGGGGGCGGAAGTCCCGAGGTCAAACCCGCGAGCTTCTCCTCCTTGGTGCGATTTGGTATATCATATTTGTTTTAATCATATGGTATATATGCGGTGGTATATCATATGTTGATTTAACATATGATTTATATGGTTTTAATACTATGGTTGGCGCGATTTTTAATACCCATATATTATATGGTGCACTTAGCTATAGTATCACATTTGGTTTTAACATTATATTTTGGGTTTTTTATATGGTTTTTGATATACATTTAAATACCAAGGGGATGCCTCAGTGTTGGCAAGGTCAAGGGCTAGGCCCTTGACCACCCCTTTTTTTCAAACCATTTTTAACTCATTTCTAACTATCTTTGACGAAACTTCCATTGCTCATATCTTTGTCACCTGGAGGTCGTTTTTCCTGAAACGAACGTCATCGGAAAGTTGTCGACGAGCTCTTCCACTTTGTAAGCTTTACTTTGCATTTTGAATACTTTAACTCTATCAAATTTTGAGATGATCCACCTGGATCAACCCTACACATATATCAGAGAGCTATATCACAGGGCAAACCCTTGTCTATAGAACCCTTGAATACCTAACCCTTGGGGACCGAAACATAAACAAATTAAAACAAACAAGATCTACTGTCGTGCAACTATGTTTGGGTTGCCAAGTAAATACACATTTCTTTCTGGTTAAGCATTTGATAATTTCCTCTCTGCAGTATTCTTTGACCCTACACCCAATTTTCAGTTCCCCCATCCTCATGGCCCATACCCATAGCCAAGACTTGGAAGCTCGCTTCAACACCTTGCAATCTGGTCTCATCGAGACCCAACAAGAAGTAAAACAACTCAATGCCAATGTTTCCACCATCAATACAACCATGCAGTCATCAATGGAGGAAATCAAACAAGACCTCACCACCCAACTTGAATCTGTCTTTTCGACACTCTGCACCAAACTGCATATCTCTACAGATAACCCTTCCTCTTCCTCACTTCCACATAATGAAGGTGACCATTCCTCTCATTCCCATAACTTTCAGAACCATCACTTTCAACATGAACTACACCTTTCGCAGGTGGATGTGACCAAATTTGATGGCTTGGACCCCACTCGTTGGGTGACCCAAATGGAACATTATTTCTCTTTATATAGCATTACAGATGACTTGGCCAAACTCTGGTATGGTGTTCTCCATCTAGATTAAGAACGTTGGCAATGGTGGCAATGGAGAAAAACTTCTTGTCAAGGCTATATTGCTTGGAAACACTTTATGGTAGAGATTTATAAACACTTTGACACTGACACCAACCATTTGGGTTGTTTGAAAAAGTTGAAACAATCAGGAACAGTGGAAGACTTTATAGCTACCTTTGAGCCCCTGGATTTTCGGACAGAGGGCATGTTTGATGCCTTTTTCCGAGAATGTTTTATCAGTGGCCTCAAGGATGAGATTTGGGCCCATGCCCTCATGGCTCAGCCTCATAGTTGGGTGGAGGCTACTAAAAGAGCTAAAGAAGCACAACATGTTGTATCTTCTCAAAACCAAAAATCCTCCTTTATCCCTCGCCCTAAACCAGTAAATCCCACTACTCCCTCCGCTCCACTAAAGATCCAAAAATTGACCAGGGCTGAAATGGTTGAACGCCAACTCAAAGGTCTTTGTTATAATTGTGATGACAAATATTTCCTGAGCCACAAGTGTAAGAAACAAAAGTTGCTTATGGCCATCTCCGAGGATATTTCAGAAGAGGATATTGAAACTCCCCTCGTGTGTGAGTCTCCTAAAACCCCCGACATAACCCCTCCCTCAGACCCTCCCGAAGTAGAACCGGTCATTTCCCTCAATGCTCTCACTGGCTTCTCCGCTCCCCAAACCCTCAAGCTAATCGGTTACATCAAGCATCGAAAGGCCATCATTCTAGTTGATAGTGGAAGCACCCATAATTTTATTCATCGCCGCATTGCCCAAGAAACTCATTGCTACATCCATGTCGTCAATAATTTCCAAATCATGATTGCCAATGGTGACTCCATGAAATGTGGAGAGCGTTGTGAAAATGTGCATCTCCAAATTGGTGACTACCACCTGAAATCTCATATATTTTCTATAGACATAGGTGGGTGTGACATTGTGTTGGGTGTAGACTGGCTAAGGACTGTGGGTCCCATTCTCATGGATTTTAAGGAATTAACCATGCAATTTGACCAAGAAGGCCACCAATATAAGTTCCAAGGCATCACCACCAGCCCACCTGAGATCATTAGTTCCCATCGCATGGAAAAGATGCTAAAAAAGGGTCATTCTGGTATTACTCCTCAACTCTATGCCATCCAAGCAACAAAAACACCCTCGGTGCTGCAAGTCCTCCAAGCCATCCTTTCTAAACATCTTGTGGTCTTTTTCACTCCCTAGGGACTCCCTCCTTCACATGGTGTTCATGATCATTCCATTCCCCTTGTACCTGGAAGCCTTCCTCCCAATATTCATCTGTATCATCACCCCTTTTCCCAAAAAAATGAAATTGAGAAAATGGTCTAGGAACTCCTTAATGCAGGTGTTATCCGCCCTAGTACGAGCCCCTACTCTTATCCTGTGGTCATGGTCTTGAAGAAAGAAGGTTCTTAGCGAATGTGTCCTGACTTTTGTGCACTCAAAAAACTTACCATTAAAGACAAATTTCCTATTCCTGTCATTGATGACCTCCTGGATGAACTGAGTGGCACCCAATTCTTTACTAAACTTGATATTCGTTCGGGCTACCACCAGATATGTATGAAAGAGGCAGACATTCCCAAGACTACCTTTAGAACTCATGAGGGCCACTATGAGTTTTTGGTCATGCCCTTTTGCTTGTGTAATGACCCCTCCACTTTCCAAAGCCTCATGAATCATGTCTTCCGTCCTTTTCTATGTCATTTTGTCTTAGTTTTCTTTGATGATATCCTCATCTATAGAAAGACCTAGAAAAAAAATCTTTCTCATGTGGATCGATTTCTCCATCTACTCTCTCAACACCAACTTTTCTTGAAACAGTCTAAATGTGCTTTTGGCACCTCAGAAGTAGAGTACTTGGGTCATTTGGTTGGCAAGGATGGTGTCAGGGTGGATCCTAAAAACATTGAAGCTATGCAAGACTGGCCTCACCCAAAGAATCTCAAAAGATTGTGTGGATTTTTGGGCTTAACAGGCTATTATTGCAAGTTTGTTAAGAATTACAGAAAGATTGTAGCACCTCTCACTGCTCTCCTAAAAAAGAACTCTTTCACTTGGACTCCAGCTACTGCTCAAGCTTTTTAAACATTGAATATGGCCATGTGCACCACTCCAGTCCTGGCCCTTCCTGATTTCACAAAGACCTTTGTCTTGGAATGTGATTCTTTAGGGAAAGGAATTGGTGTTGTCCTTATGCAAGAGGGTCAGCCTTTGGCCTTTACTAGCAAACAACTATTTGAAAGAAATATTGGTAAATATATCTATGAAAATGAAATGTTGGCTATTCTGCATGTCGTTTATTTATGGCGCCCTTATCTATTGGGGCAATGCTTCCAAATTAAGACAGACCATCAAATCCTCAAGTATTTTTTGGAACAACACATTTCCTCCCCGGAGCAACAAAAATGGGTAACTAAGCTATTTGGCTGTGATTATGAGATCATTTACAAGAAAGGAAAATAAAATGTGGTTGCGGATGCACTTTCCCACAAATATGAAGATGAGGGATCCCTTTTTTCTCTTTCCTTCATTGTACCATATTGGGTCCAAGTTGTTCGCCAGGAATGGCTACAATATCTCAAAAGTTCGCAGCTGATCCAAAAATTGCAGTCCAGTGCTCTAGCTCCCCCAAGGTACTCTTGGCTCCATGATGAGCTTCGATACAAAGGCCATTTGTATTTAAGTAAACAATCAAAGCTTAAATCCATGGTACTTTTTGAGCTTCATGCTACATCGACAACGAGGCACTCCGGGTTCACCAAAACCTATAACAGGGTCAAACGTTCTTTTTTCTAGGATGGTATGAAACATGAAATTTGTAATTTTGTTGCCAAATGTGGTGTGTGTCAATGCAACAAGGGAGAAACAGTCAAATCTTCATGCACACTACAACTTCTCTCGATTCCACGTACTATTTGGAAGGACACCTTTATGGATTTTATTACAGGCTTACCCAAATCAGGAAATAAATCAATCATCATGGTGGTTGTTGATTGCCTTTCCAAGTATGCTCATTTATGCACTCTTCAACACCCATTTACAACATCCACGGTGGCTCAAAGTTTCATGGATTAGGTCTTCAAGCTCCATGGCATGCCACACTCTATTGTTTCTGATCACGACCCCACTTTCACAAGCAATTTTTGGCAAGAACTGTTCAAGCTACAAGGCACCCAATTGCATCTCTGTACAGCTTATCATCCCCAGACTGATGGTCAAATAGAAGTTGTCCACAAGTGTTTGGAAACATATTTTAGGTGTTTTGCCTCTGAAAAGAAAAATTGGTGGGTTCAATGGTTACCCCTAGCTGAATTGTGGTACAACACTTCATACCATACAACTACACGCATGACTCCTTTTGAAGTGGTATATGGACAAAAGCCACCTTTAGTTCTCTCATACTTACCTGGTGTCTCGAAGGTCCAGGTGGTTGACCAAACACTTACAGTTCGAGAGGCTATTCTCCGTACCCTCAAAGAGAATTTGGTCATGGCATAGAATCGCATGAAGAAACAAGCAGATCAAGGTCGCTCTAAACGTCAATTTGAAGAAGGGGATCAGGTGTTTCTTCACCTGCAACCTTACAAGCAGAATTCCCTCAAGGCCAAGCATTGTTAGAAGCTAGAATGCAAATTTTATGGTCCTTATACAGTTCTCAAGCATGTGGGACAGGTGGCCTATCAATTAGCTTTGCCCAGTCATTCGAAGCTACATCCTGTTTTTCATGTTTCCTGCTTAAAGAAGGTGATCRGAACTAAGTGCCAAATTCAAACCAACCTTCCCGAGTTAGCCGAAGAAGGATCCATTTGGCTACAACCACAAGCATTTTTGGACCAGCGTGAGTGTCGCCTGCATCAGAGAACCATCAAGGAATTGTTAGTCCAGTGGAAAGATACAACTCCATCAGATGCCACTTGGGAACTAGCTACCATTCTGCAACAATTTTCACATCTCAAGCCTTGAGGACAAGGTTGTTTTTAAGGGGGAGGACATGTTAGGGTCGTAACCCACACATAGGTAGAACAATATATTCAGATGTAATAAAGGTCAATATTAATAAGGCCTTGCAATAAAATAGAATAAGTCGAATGTAAGAAGACCTAATAGAATCTTCTGCTTCTAGAAGAATCTTCCTCTAGATGCTTTTTTTGATAGACATATTTAGTATAAATAGGAGTCGAGGGTATGAGAACCCTAGCTTGGAGATTATTGTAATAGATCTCTGCTCGACTGGAGGTTGCCCCCTCGAAGAGGCCCGTGAACATTGCTCTCAGATTCAAAGTGTTATTTCTGTTGTTATTCTTATATCATTTCAGTGTTGTTGTGGTGATTATTCTGGTTATATTTTTGTTATTATGCCATTTCTAGCATTTTATTTTTGTTCTGCATACTTTTTGTATCTGGTATATTACACTAGTCTTGGACCATGGAAAGAATTTTGAGAATGAAGTGTTTCAAAATATATACTCCCTACTCAACTTCACCCACAAATTTTCTTCCCCATGTTATCCATAGTTGAATGGCCAATTTGAGGTCGTCAACAAAATTCTCAAAACCATGCTACAATGGATAGTCAATAAGCACAAAAACAAATAGCAACACATTTTCTTCTCTACACTTTGGGCCTATCGGATAGTATTCAAAACTACCATATGTTTTACCCCATTCCACCTTATCCATGACATGGAAGTATTTTTACCCATTGAGTGTGTGATTCCAACCCTCTGGACAATAGTCAAACTCCTTCTATATGCCACACCCCTTGAACAATGCCTTGTGGATTTGCAAAGCATGGATGAGGATTGCCAATATTCATTACAAAATAATGAAGTTATTAAAAAGTGCTACAAGGCCACATATGACCACTAGCTTCACCCTCATTCATTTAATGAGGGTGACCTCATCCTAGCTTATGATGTCACCAATGACACCCTAGGCCCAAGGAAGTTCATGACTCTTTGACAAGGCCTCATCATCAAGCATTTCCTGACTTGGGGATCATACATCCTTTATTATCTCGAGGATGGCCTATTCAAGGACCCTATAAATGGGTTGGACTTGATGAAAATTTACCCCTAAGTAGCCACCCACTCAAAAACATCACCACTTGTACATTCTAGTTTGTAAATTCAATAGTTTTTTTAGTCTTTTTACGTACACTTGGTATTTTTTCACACTCTTGATTAGTTGTTCTTTCTTGATTTTTCAGATGAATCATCCGCTATCTTATCAAATCATTTTTATTGACTACTTTAGTTGATGGACTCAGAATCACACCTCTGTCTCTTGGGCCATTTATTCACCCTCACACACAATACTTCATTCAAGTGGCATATGTTTAGGGCCAACCACAAATAACCAAGTAGAGTATACTACCATGAGATTGTTGACTAATGCAACTCATTTATAAATCTATCACCTGAACATGTATCTCGATTCTTATCTCATGAAATCATAGTTAAATAATGTTTACCATGTCCATGATCCTTGGATGTTTAGTAAATACCTGTAAGTAAGTCTTCTATCGAGGAGTTTTCAATCCATCACATTCATACATATTGGTACATAATTTTTCTTCTGGATAAAAATGTGTGATCAATTTTGAATGTTTCAAAACCACTCACAGTTTTATCCAGAAGAAAAATTATCTACTACTTTGACTAACTATGGAAACCTACATACTCAGATTTATACATATTCCTAGAAGTGCAAGCCAAATAATAGACAACATTGAAAATGGAATTTTAGATTGGTATCTATCACATTAAACATTATTTGTTATGATTTACCCCAAAAATGCACACATGTTTCATTTCATCATCATGGTACATCAAATAAACAAGTAAGGTAAGAAATGTAACAAAAGAACATCCATATCATAACATAAACACATCATGAGTCATAAGAATACACACACACACACACACACAAAGTTTCAAATGTACATCACATTTGTACAAAAATTCCAACCCTTACTACAATCACGTCATCCCAAAACATAATCATATACAAACTGCAGGCCATACTCATACAAAAAATACATCAATTCTATAGTGCCACTATGGTGGCGACATCCCTAGATACCCCCTGATGTGGTTGTTCATCTTGCCCCTCGTGTTGGGGGGATCCTCTATCCTCTAATAGAATTCCCCACCACTATTACCTACCTCGAGAGTCGAAACCACTCTAGTGCAATGTTGACATATGAATCAATGATGTCCTCACAAGATTACCCCATATGGCCTCCACCACTCCACACAACACTATGTCAAAACACTATCACATGTTTGTTGGTTGTGCATGAAACTCCATTATTTATTGTCACTTGGCCTCAAATTCAGGTTCCACCTACTAGCTCTATCATGTTGTACCTAATTCATGATCATGGTGACCACATCACCACCACACTACCTCCATCTCCCTTAGAACCACTACTACCAAGCATGTTATTTTTGTTAGGACACCACTCACCATGGGTATCTCCCACCCTCACGGTCCCCCATCTGCACATAAAATAGAGTACCCATTGGCAATATTTTATATGTATAAAGCATTAATGAAGGCAATAAAAATACAACATAATTATAGTAGCATAAATACAAATACTCACCCATGGGACCCTAGTCCTTCCTGAAGTCCATCCTCACATATAGGAACTCTAGGATAATATGCGGCACTTGGCACCACCAATGAAAGAAACCACGAGGGAAATGCCTCCATGTTGATTTTTCAATAAGCAAGGCTTAAGCAAGAAGTTCATTCCATCTTAGCATTTTACTTAAACCATAAACAATTTGTTGCAACAACCAAGATCACAAGAAGAAACACCATGCACAAGTACACAAGAAGTATCCTAGGAAACCCTTCTCAACAAGGGAAGAAAACCCAACCAATCATTTGTTATATTCTTCAAGAGAAATACCTTCACCACCATAAACACCTAGCACACAAAAGGGTGCTCACAAACCCTAGAAACCTAGCGCCCAAGAGAGGTGTGCACTTTTCCCAAGAACAAATGTTTGCTGAAATTTCCAAACTCACACTTATGATATGATTCCTCAATGGGGAATTTACTTTTACTTATATTAGACTAAACATGTCAACAATAGTGTTTATTGGCACAATAGGGCCGACCTCAATAACTCATAATATAATTAATAATTACCATATTAATTATCTTTTACATTAATTATCATTCACATTAATTATCTTTCACTTTATGGTGGGGTCGACCTATACCTTTTACATCACAAATAGGTTTACAGGTAAGTCTTACTCTTGAACAATATAGCAAGGGATCTCATACGCCCACTAATTCTCAACCACTAGGGGCACATACATCTTTGCTTAGCCACATGGATGTCTCTCTATCTCACTACGTCTCACAGGAGAACCACACTCACTAGTGCTCAACCACTAGGATCACGTTCACCTGTGCTCATCCACGGGCACATCCAACTCAACATATCTTCTTTCTCACTGCATTACACAAGAGATTCATATGGAGTTCATCATCTCAACTCTCTACTTAGAGGAGGATAATACATCAGTTTATCTCTGTCTTAGAATGATGCACACAACTCATGGGCTTTCATATGTTCACATGTGCTCAGCCACAGGCATGTCCAACTCAACAGATCTTCTTTCTCACTGTGTTTCACATGAGGATCATCTGGAGTATCATCTCAACTCTTTGCACAAAAGATGTCAGCAAAACATTCCAGTTCTGTCTCAGATAGGAACCACATACCCATTTCATGGGCACACCCAACTCATGGGATCTCTCTCAGGTCAACTCAATCAATTTATGTCTTGGAGGATATCTCACGCAAATGTAATCATCAACACTCCCTCTCAACTAGGGAGGTATTCTCCATCAGGCCAAGTCTTGCATGGAAGTACTCGAACTATGTCTTGGTTGTAGTCATCAACACTCCCTCTTAGCTAGAGAGGTATTCTTCACCAAGTCAGTTTGGTGAAGATGTCTGCAATCTGCTCATTTGTAGGAAGGTATTGCACGTGTACTTCTTTCCTCTGCATTATGTCTCTGAAAAATAATATTTTATCTCAACGTATTTCAATCTATCATGAAACACATGATTCTCAAAGAGCTTCACACAACTCTGGTTATGATCATAGGATCCATCTCATAGTCAAGTAAATATGTTAGAAGCTTGCAAAGCCACACTGCTTCACAGACTGCCACACTCAATGCTATATACTCTGCTTCTGCAATACTCAAGGCCATAGAGCTTTGTTTCCTGCTGCACCAAGAAACCATGGAAAACCTCAAGGAAAAACAACAACCAGATGTTCTCTTTCTGGTCCACTGTACTCTCTACCCAATCTGTATTGACATATCCCTGCAAACTCAAGTCCACACTAGAGGCATATCTCATGCCATGTCCAATTGTGCCTCATATATATATCAATACATGTTTTACTGCTATCCCGTGAGTTTGTCTCGGTTGACTCATGAATTGACTAAGTACATCCACTACATAGCATAAATCAAGTTTGGTGTTAACCAGATACATTAGTGATCCAATCAGTTGTGGATCAATCTCGTCTGAATCATCATCATTCTTTTTCTTCAAATCCATAATCATCGGTGTATGGATTTGCATTTTGTTACACTAAACTTATTTAATATCTCCACTGTATATTTTCCTTGACTCAGGAAAAGTCTCATTGGTCCTCTTCATTACTTCTTGTCACAAGAAGTAGTGCATCATACCCAGATCCTTCATCTCGAAATCAAAAGTCAAAGCTTGCTTGTATCCAACAACACGGCTTCTGGATGAAGTGTCTCATCATAGACAACTCCCTATGTTTGTGGGAATCCTTTGGCTACAGATCTCACTTTTTATTTCTTGACACTTCCATCAGCTACATGCTTGATCTTATAGATCCACTTGGAAGTCGCCACAAACTTCCCTTCTGGTCTCAGAACAATATATCATACATCATTTTTTAAGATATATTGGTATTCTTTTGTCATGGCATCTTTCCATACCTGTTCACCTGTCGCTTCTACATGATAAGAGGGATCAGAATCAATGATGTGGCTCATGGTTGAAGGGTATCTTTGAAATCTCTTTGCTCTCTCAGGATGTGTCTTGAGGGGATTTGTATGTTCCTCTGCCTCCTCCAGAGTTTGTTGAGCCTAGGCGGGCCTTTTATTCCCTACTGCAATATCTCTGGGCATATCAACTGGAGCAACTGGATCAGCTGGAACAACTGGATCAACTGGAATAATGTGTGTCTCCCTCTGAATTGTTGAAGGGGGAGAAGATATTGTCTCACTATCAATCTCCATCTGAGATTCTCTGGATCTTTCACAAGCTATCTCTTCTTCAAAGGCAACATCTTTGCTTGTCTCAATCTATCTCTGACCATGGATGTAGATCTGATATGTCTTTGAAGATTCACTTGTTATCTCATAAATGTATCCTTTCTCCCTAAAGAGTCTAGCTTGGACCCCTTCTCTTTGGGTACATGAAAATAGACTGGGCACCCAAATATCCTAAAGTGTTTGAATCCCGGGCTTCACTCCGGTGAAGGCTTATTCGGAAGTTATGTTTCTTGAAAATCTGGTGAAGACTCCCGTTCTGAACATATGTTGTGTCATGCATGCTTCTGCGCATAGAATCATAGAAATATTATGATCATGTAGTATTGCATTGGTTGCCTCAATGATGGTTCTATTCTTCCTCCTTCTCAAATAGTTTTGACTCCCTCTGAAGTCTGAAGTATAACCATCTTCCTTTGTTGTTAACCTACCTGGAACAAGAAAACAAACAAAAGGAAACAAAACAAGAATATCTCCTAAAGGAGAATAATGAGTACATATCTAGAATGAAAACAATTTAAGGATTGTTGTCACGGCTACAACACCTACTTGTAATGTAGCAAACTTTAGAAATTTGGTTTAGAGTCATGATAATTAAAACAATCAAACCTGGAGTCTTCACTTCCAGTGTGTTGTTCCTTTGAATGCACTAAGATCCCTTTGGATCCATGACTTCAACAAGGTTCCTCTTGCAATTTCCCTCATGAAAATGATATAAATAATATATATACAAGTGCATACCCGAGGGTGTCTATATGATTTCTCTATTGGCACATGGTTGATCTCTATTCTTTGATATCTTCATGAAGAAGGTAGTCACGGTGTCACCTTTTGTCATATTGTTATTTTGAAGTTGGCCCTTCAATATAAGAGCTTGAGTAGATGATTGGCTTCCTTGTCTTGACGTCATCTTCCTTCCATTCATTGATAGTTGTGTCTGGTAAACCTTTTTGTATCAGCCAAAATAAGTCTTCCTCTGAAGTCTTGTCTTTTAGGAACTTGAAGTTGCTTGATCCATCAAGCTTATCTTTCATCATAGTTTTGTTCATCATATTTTTAGATTCTTCACAAACCCTTGTTAACTGGGATAGAAAACCTAACGGCTAGGATAGGATAGCAACCTTAGGTTTTCTTGGGCTTATGACTGCCAACAATAATCCTTGAAAGTCAGAAGAACACATATAATCTTGAAGACTTCTTCAAAGAGCTGCAGAAACCTTAAAACCAGAAATCTACATAAATTTGCGGAACCCTAGAAACCCTAGGGCCAAAAATCCAAAATTCTCATAATTTCACTTTGAGAGTTTATGAAGGAGGCCGTACCCTCCTGTCCAAATTTCATCCCTAATGTACAAGTGTGAAGTGCTGAAACACCCAAAAGAATAGGGTCGTATGAATTTTATGGAAACCCTAGGAGGACCGTACGGTTATGCAAAAGAGGAGGAATGACTGGTAGAAGCTTATGCAATGGGTTCTTCAAGACCTATGCTCTGATTCCATGTTGATTTTTCAATAAGAAAGGCTTAAGCAAGAAGTTCATTCCATCTTAGCATTTTACTTGAACCATAAACAATTTGTTGCAACAACCAAGATCACAAGAAGAAACACCATGCACAAGTACACAAGAAGTATCCTGGGAAACCCTTCTCAACAAGGGAATAAAACCCATCCAATCCTTTGCTATATTCTTTAAGAGAAATACCTTCTCCACCATAAATGCCTAGCACACAAAAGGGTGCTCACAAACCCTAGAAACCTAGTGCCCAAGAGAGGTGTGCACTTTTCCCAAGAACAATTGTTTGCTGAAATTTCCAAACTCACACTTATTATATGATTCCTCGATGGGGAATTTACCTTTACTTATATTAGACTAAAATTTTCAATGGTAGTGCCTATTTTCACAACAGGGCCGACCTCAATAACTCATAATATAATTAATAATTACCATATTAATTATCTTTTACATTAATTATCTTCCACATTAATTATCTTTCACTTTATGGTGGGGCCGACCTATACCCTTTACATCACAAATAGGTTTACATGTAAGTATGACTCTTAAACAATATAGCAAGGGATCTCATACACCCACTAGTGCTCAGCCACTAGGGGCACATCCATTTGTGCTCAACAACATGGATGTCTCTCTATCTCACTACATATCACATGAGAATCACACTCACTAGTGCTCATGCACTAGGATCACGTTCACCTGTGCTCATCTGCAGGCACATCCAACTCAACAGATCTTCTTTCTCACTGCATTACACAAGAGAGTCAATCTGAGTTCATCATCTCAACTCTCTGCTCATAGGAGGATAATATATCATTTCATCTCTATCTCATAACGATGCACCTAGCTCATGGGATTTCACACATTCACATGTGCTCAGCCACATGCACGTCCAACTCAACATATCTTGTTTGTCACTACGTTACACAGGAGAATCATCTGGAGTATCATCTCAACTATCTTCACAGAGGAGGTTAGCACAACATTCCAGTTTTGTCTCAAATAGGAACCACATACCCATTTCATGGGCACACCCAACTCATGGGCTCTCTCTCAGGTCGACTCAATCATTTTATGTCTTGGAGGATGTATCACACAGTTGTAATCATCAACACACCCCACCTCACCCCCGCACATGCGGATCAGTAACCCTCCCCACCATATTTTATATGGACCAATCACAAGGATCCCAAAGCTTGTGTGAGAGCTTGGGAGCTCCATTTTTCTGCACAATTTACACCATTGGAACCATGTAATCACCACATCTAGTGATGTTTACTCCATTAATTTCCACCAAAAATTTCATGTCGGGTCCATCCCCTCATCAAATTTCAACAAACATGTACATGAGCTCATTAACTATGTTTCTTACACTATTTGCACTATCATATTTCTTATCATGATCACTTTTATGCTAGCTGTTAGCACTCTATGAATCTGTTTGGTTGATAAACAGACGACGAAGATACATTTTTCAACCAACTTTGAGACTCGAAACTAGCCTTTCGGATTTGGAGAGGGCTCTCTGGGGAGGCACAGTCTCCGCGAGGGATATCCCTTTGAAAGCAATGGCTAGATTTAACACCTTTGATTTAACACAGAGACAAATGAATCAATGACTGAACTTGAGAGCATAAGGCTAGGCGAGCAATAGTCTTCAGTGTAAAACTATAATGTGTGGCGGGAGAAAACACAGGAAGTAACTCGGAGCGCCACTGCGGGTGAATCCGGAGTTAGCTTTAGAGGGAAACGTTTTGTTTAAGTGGCGCGAACAAGGGGCACTGTACGACGAATCCATAGGTTTGAAAATTCGTTCTGAAATAGACAGAAAAATATATGAATAAAGATGACATGAAACACATACGCAAAGAAAGAGGCACAATACATCCAACTGCTACAACTAGAATCTTTTCATCAAGTTACAAAACCTCTACATTAAATTTCGATCAAAAACTCAAATTACATACAATAGTTGTCGTCTACCGAATTTTCCAACCAACCTAGCTTACATCGAAAAGATGAAATATATAAATGAGGGTGTCGCTTGGGCTACCCTGATTTCTAACTGCTAACCCTAAAACTAGGAAAACTGAGTAACATGCATTGGAGACTCTTCGCATGGCACTTTCCAAAAATAGACAACAATCATGTCTATTTACCCATGACTGTTCGAAATTTTTTCCACGAGGATCTGATCATCAATCAGGTCTCGATATGAAGAAAATATGTGTCAGTGTATCCCTTTGATCAGGTGTCTAAGAGAACAGGTGTCTGTCGAGAACTTGTTATCTACTATAACAACTTTGATTTATGTTGCGCGTTCATTTACTAGAAAAATGTGTGCAGCAAGTGGTTGTTTGATTGTCACAGCCGTTATCAAAATGGTAGAGTGATTTGGGGAAACGTGTCCTTCAAAATTGTCAATATTTATCTTATGTGTGCAGACGCAAAGACAAGCGCCAACTAGACTCATTTTTTCCACGCGTTGGTGAGAGCCACGCGAGCTTCCTTCTCTATCGCTTCACATTCTCTAGAATACTCTGTATGCCTTTCTTCCGTCAGTCTTTTTGTTTCTCGCAGTTGTACAATGGTGTCTTGCGCCTCTCTAAGCTGTCTTTTTAGCCATGCTATGTTCCCTTCGTGACCCTGCACTGTTGATGCTTCCATAATCTTTGTTGCTAGTTGCTGCCTTAACTCCATGTTTTCCTGATAGAGTTCAGTGATAGCCAACTTTTCCTGCTTTAATGGTCAAGATGGCTCTTGATCATTCACTCCTGTGATATCCACTTTCCCTATTCTGCTCTTGCCTTTGCGGCTCGATCCTCTAATAGGCTCTAGCCGAATGGCACGCATGAGTAGTTCTTCAACCACCGATATGGCACGTGACTCTTCTGAAAAACAAGCTTCCACAACTTCCTTGTTCTTCCTTGGTCTGTCCCTCTTTCGAGGCATTTGTTGTTGAGGATACATGGCTTCTACTATCTTCCCTTCCTGTGCAAATCCCTCTGCTTCAGGTTCCGTGTAGTTTGATCTAGTCTTCTCTACGGGTAAAGGAATAACTCCTTTCACATCTTTGGGAATGTCTGTTGCAGGTGAGAATGAATCCCAGTCGATTTGGGGCTCGGACCTTGCAATTCTGCTGCTCCGCGCACCTTTCCTTACGCTCTGAGAGGTCACCAAGGCGCGACCAGTGTGTATTTTGCACGCAGTATATCCAGTAGACACATAAGGGGAGAAATTTTGAACAAACTGGACTAGCAAGGGAAATTGCAAACAGAGTGCGGGCCTGGTTCTACGATTGAAAAGAGTGTCGAGCATCCGAGATTTATAACGAGTTGGAAAGAAGAAGGAATCATGCTAGAGGACAATGAATTCATGGTGATGAGATGTCTTGAGTCAAGTTGCAGGTTTTCCATAGCACATCCTCGTGTGTAGGATACATGCGATAAGGCTTGTTGGGCATGCATGATACAAACGCCACAATTTTTCATTCCCTCGGTGTTCATGATGAACTGATAATAGTTGTTGTACTTGCCGATGCGACTTCCATTAACTACTTGACTCGACCTAGGGCACGTAGAGACTAGTTTGTTAACAGGACTCGACTCTTTGGAAAAGACATACCCGTACCACTTATGCAAGTTTCGACTCTGACATCCCTTCCTATCTCCAAGGGCCAACCGACCACTTGCTGACTTCGATCTCACGGTGCTACGTACCTAACTTCACATGTTTGGACACATGGGTCACAACATGACTTAAAACCGACTCTAATTGGAAAGAAAAATGGTGGCGCTAACACTAGGTATTTAGTTTCATATGTGTAGGTATTTGTTGTGAGGCCCTCTTTTATTCTCCTTAATGCATGTTGTAGGCCCTTCACCCTACCACTTCAAGTATACTCCTTCAATTTGGCATATCGATACTCCCTTTGATATCATTGCATTTACCATTATCGCCCCCCTTAAGTATGCATTTAGGGTTTTTCATTTCCCAAATTTTCATGCAATTGGTCCCAGCTCTACATATATTTAGTTTTTACAGGTTGGTAGCACTCCACCCTCATGGGTTTCCTTGGTTTTATCACCCCTTGCATTATCGACATTCATGTTGGTTATATATCTTAAAGAACGAGTCTCATACCTCTTTCTCATCAACATGCTAACCCATTCCCTCATACTCCCAATGGTTCACATTTATTATGGTTGGTTATACTAAATTAATTACCACATTTTCATTGGCCTCTTGTATACCCTAGAATCAATAGACCATTTGCAATCCAATTCATCACTCATTCACCCTAAAGGATATCCAACCAAGGGGCCCCATCGTCTCATACACTCTTACCACTCTCACCACACAGGTCTGAGTCATTTGATTGCAAGACTAGGACACTCGTCTCCTCATTTGTACCTTAGTCACATTTTTGCATTCTTTTATTTTTTAGAAATTGTAAAAAGCACATTATTTACAAGGAAAGCATGGTCCTAGGTGCTTGTAGCACTACATTTATCATAGTACCCATTTATACGATTTCCAAAGTTTCCTTCATCAACCACCTATCCATTTACATCCACTAATCCTCGGTCTCGATTCAAAATACAATTAGCATATTTGATTTTCCCCTTAACATTAGATCATTTTGTGTCTAGCTATTTTTTGTACTGCCAACACTTCTATCTACATATTTTTTTCTCCACCCAAAGGAAATCTTGAGTCTTGCCCTCATTTATTGCCTCATATGTAATTATCAAAATCTTCCCACATTACAGTTCAATATGTGGTCCTTCCTGAATTGATTTTAAGGGACACCTTGTCCTTTATGGTTGTGTATTAATTCATGTCAACACCAACTCATGTTTTCCAAGAATGTTGTTGTATCTTAGTTCCCATCCCCAATGAATATGGTGAACCCTAGATGGGACAAAGAGAGTCATCATATCCCTCTAATTCTGTTAAATCCCCTAATGTTCTATGTTTTTTCATTTACACATCAGGATATATTGTACATCATGATAGTTACAAATTCAAGTTCCAATCAAAGATCCCTAGGATTGTTAGGCCATCAATTCCCCCAAGTATGAGGGTTTATAATTATTTATCCCTTCAAGTTCCATGGAACCCTCTCCTCAAACCAATAATTTACTGTTACCGGTGCCCTTGAGGGTGATGTAGATTTCTACTTCATAGATTCTCCAACTACAACATCATTAGCTATATCTTAGAAAAAATCTCTCTCTCAAACAAGAGCCCCAATGATATTGTCTTCTATTGTAATGCATTTTGATAATTTCACAAGCATGGGACATGCCCACCTTGTTTGTATAAAGAGATAAATTACCCTAGGATGTTTGGTTCTTTTCAGGTGGGTTTCATATTTTATTTATAGGAAGTCCTTTCTTCTTGGTTACAACTCTCTCTCTCTCCAATGTATCATATTTTATAGGTATCTGAGACATAAAATGATGATTTATTTGGCTATATGGTATCTCTTAACCTCATACATCAAAGGGAAATTGTTATCACCTAAATTTCATGAATCACAAACCTATTCAAGTGATTATTGGGAAATATCACCAATACAACATAAAAATTTATAATTCATGGAAATTATACAAAACTCCAAGATAATCTCAAAAAACTTTGCAAAATTAGGTTTTATACACTTGCACGACCTACCTTCACTGACACTCATGCAACTTGCATGGAACTTCCTTTGAAAGTTGTGCAAATTTGCTTACACACTTGAAGTTGATGCGTTCAATGTAGTTAAGAAACTTGGTATATCTCAAGGACATCTAAGTCTCTATACAAGATAAATTCAATCTCATGGGGAGTACCTTGGCTTCCCAAGGGTCTCCATTAAAGCATTGGATCCACAATTCAAACAAGATGCATTCACCTTGAAACTAGTTTGCATAAATCTTGGAAATTCTTTTATAAATAAGAGTCATGGGCTATATTTAAAGGAAGGAAAAATTGTGCAAAGTTATTTTATAGGAATGAGACCAGAGACCATATTGTCTTGCTTTCTCATCTAAAAAATTTCTCTCATACTTGTTTGAATCTCTTCCATTGAAGGAGTAAGGAAATTTTCTTCATACATGTTATTATGAGAGAGAGAGAAGCCATCAAAGAAGTAAAAGGACCCTCCCAAGGAGAGTGTTAACTCACACTTGGATCCAACCATTCTCCCCAGGTGAAAATATTCATGTTCAAATCCCATCCATTAGTAATACATGAGTATTTATGCTTCCCTCAATTTTATTGTTTAAATTTCATAGTTGTAGCTTAGTTTCTTATTTTAGTATCTCATGTATGTGTCTTCATTTCATGTCTATTGCAATGATGCTCATATAATTGGTTTGTCTAACAATTATCTATTCTATACTATTGTAGCCTATTTATAGTGAGGGATTTTTGTCTCACCCTTGTGACAAAACACCCCAAACATAAGACACATGCAAATAAGGGTAGTGGGAAGTTTAAGAAGGACACTAGAAAGTTGTGTGAGTTCCACAAAATACCCTAGCACAATACTAGTGAAAGTCACTCAAAGTAGTCATTATTTGTTGAGTTAAAAACTTAAAAGCCTCAAAGTAAAACTCTAGCTCAGACTCTAATTTGGATCCAAATAAGGGAATGAAAATAATCAATGTGGAATCTAGTGTTACCATTGCAAAATCAAACATCCAACCCAAATATCTAAAGGATCTTGAGGAAGGTGATCACCTCCTCCATTCACAGATGTGGGTGAAGGGGACTCTACTACATTTCATTTTTGATAGTGGTATCCATAAGAACTAATCTTAACCAAGATCATTAATAGATTGAATTTGCTAACAATGTCTAACCCCTGAACATACACCATTGGTTGTCTCATCCAGGGGCACAAAATCCTCGTAAGTTATCAATGCCACCTACCCTATGACATGAAACCCTTCAAATATGAGGTAATATGAGATGTTTCCCTAATTCAAGTTTGTGATGTTCTTTTAAGACAACCCTATATGTGGAAATGTTATGTTGTTTACAAGTTTAGGGCCCATTATCTCATTTATACTTTGATAGGTCATCTCTATAGGGTACTATAGGTAGCTCTAACTATTGTGGTTTCCTTGATCTCAATGAAGCAATGAAAGAAACCAATGTCTCAGATAGAAATATTTGTCCTATTTATGATTTAGTAAGAAGGTGAACAAAACATCATTATGACTTCCATGACATCTACATGGGGTCTCTCTACATAGTATAAGTAGGTGGACAAGATAGTGGAATAATACATAGATATATTTTATTCACCTATAGGGGTGCCTCTGTACTACCAAGTCAAGCATTCAATTAATTTAATACCTAGTTCTACTTTACCAATTGTCCTGATATGCATGTGCTCTCTTCAATAGAATGAAGAAATCGAACATCAAATTCAAGAGCTCGTCTAAAAAGGCCACATTTGATTGATCTCATCATCTTGTTGGAGCCTAATTGTGATCTTACATAAGAAGGATGGTACATGGAAACTCTATATTGACTACTAAGCTTTGAACAAAATCCTTATTAATAAGAGATATAAAATCGGTTCAGAAATTGTCGGAAGAACCACAGTATTTACGACATCTTGTCGTCGACGTTTCGGATCCATAACAGGATCCATCATCAGGACCAAAAAAGTCTGAGAAAAATAGTAAGAGAAGAGCCTTTATTAAATAGTGATGAGGCGGGTGAAAAAACTACGTTTGGTTGAGTGAAGTCCTCTTTTTTAGGAGAAAATTAGGGTTGACCAAGGGTTTTAGTAAATATATATATTAATTTTATGTTGATTAAGGTTAAATAATGAGGAAACCCTAGTATTAAGGAAGTACATATAATCTTAGGTTAATTTTACTAAGCGGTGTTAGTTTTGTCAATATTAATGTTATGTTAATTATAGGTTAGAATAATGAGGTAAACCCTAGGTTTTAGTGTTATTAATATTAATATTAAGTTAGTTTGACTAATTAAAGCTAATTTTAGGCTAAATTTAACTATATGGTATATGGTTAATAAAATAKGCTAAAATTAATGTTAAATTATTTTAAGTTCAAAAGGTTAAATTTAGGGTTGACTGTATGGTGAATTAGAATGGTAATATTAAGGTTACCTTAGTTTAATAGTAAACGGTGATAATAATAATGTCATTAAAGTAAGTAAGGGGATGAAAGACTAATTAAAGCTAATTTTAGGTTCAAAATATTAATATTAAATTATTTTAGGTTTAAAAAGGGGCTAAATTTAACTAAATGGTGTTTGGTTAATAAAATAGGCTAAAATTAATGTTAAATTATTTTAAGTTCAAAAGGCTAAATTTAGGGTTGACTGTAAGGTGAATTAGAATGGTAATATTAAGGTTACCTTAGTTTAATAGTAAAACCGACCTTGTCAATTAAACTATTAAACTAAGATCATACATCCTCATAAGCTTTATTAGGTTTAAGGTCGGTTTAGAAGATTAGGTTAAGTTCAGGAAAWAGGTGTTAATCATACTAGTATAGGTTAATGTTAATAAAGAGGGGCAGTATTATTATTAGTGATGTTAAAAGGATTTAAAACAAATTACTGGTAGAAGATTAAACGCAGAAATCACTTAGGTTGGTAAAAGGTGTATGTTGGTTAAGGTTATGTTAGTCTAATAGTAGAAGGGTGATAATAATGTTATTAAGGTTAGTCAAAGGGATTAATAGGTCTAAGGTTGGTTAAGAAGATTAGGTTAAGTAAAGAAAATTAGGGTGTTAAACATATTAATAAATGTTGATGTTAATAAAAAGGTTGGCATTAATACTATTAATCTTCTTGTTAATTATAGGTTATATGCAGGAAACACTAAGGTTGGTATTAGGATTAGTTTAATTTTCCAATTGTATTAAGTTGGTTAAGGTTACGTTAGTTAATAGTAGAAAGGTTATAATAGTGATATTAAAGTAGGTCAAAGGGATAATTAGGTTTAAGGTCAGATTTGAAGATAAGGTTAAGTCAGAAAAAGTTTTGTAAGTACTAGAGTTAAGAGTGTAAGGTTTAATAATGTTTTCTTTCCCGAATGAGCGGGATCCAACTGTCGCTAATCTCTAGGCCATTGTCCCTATTTAGGTTATCAGTATTTTTGATGATTTCGATAGCCTCTCTAATTCGTCTTTTAAGGAGATGGTCTTCTTTAGCTAGGATTCTGGTGTCCTCTAGGCGTATGTGATGCTTAGTTTTGAGAGAGTGTTCTGCTAGTGCTGAGGTGCGAGCTCGTTCATTTTTGATGTCAGCACTATGCTCTTTAATCCTCGTGCTGAAAGAGCGGCCTATTTCTCCAATGTAGCATTTGCCACAGGAGAAATCTATTTTGTACACTCCTTTGAAGTTGTGTTGGTCAAGCTTGTCCTTAACAGACCTCATATTCTGTTTGATGGTATTAAGAGGTTTGAATGAGGTCTTAATTTCCTTCTTGTTTAGGATTTTCGCGATTTTATCAGTGACTCCTTGGATGTAAGGGAGGTAGGCGGTGAGGCTCGGGGTTTGGTTGTTTTTCTGTTGAGGTTTGTTATTTTCTTTTTCCAGGGCTTTCCTTACTGCGTTCTCAATCTCTTTTTCTTTGTAACCTATGTTTCTGAAGACTTTGTGAAGGTGATTTTTCTCTTGCTCTAGGTGTTCTTTATCTGAAATCCTTATAGCTCTGGTGGATAAGGTGTGAAGAATTCCTAACTTTTGGTTCGGGTGATGATGGGAACTGGCGTGAAGGTAGTTTTCGGTGTGGGTCTTTTTTCTGTAAACTGAATGTCCTAATTTACCATCTTCCTTCTTGTTTATTAGTATGTCAAGGAAAGGGATGGTGTCATTTACCTCCCGTTCCATTGTGAATTTAATGTCTTTGGATAGATTGTTGATGTGATGGAAGAACTTATTCAGTTCTTCTTCCCCATGCGGCCAAAGTACATTGGTGTCATCAACGTAGCGTTTCCATCTTAATGGTTTCAAGGGATAGGAATCTATGGATTTCTTTTCAAAKCTTTCCATGTAAAGGTTGGCAACGATGGGGGAAAGCGGAGAGCCCATGGCCACGCCACTAGTTTGCTCGTAGAATTCACCTTGATAGCTAAAGAAAGTGGAGCGAAGACAAACCTCCGCTAGTTTTGCTAGGGTGTTAATATGTTTAACACCCTAATTTTCTTTACTTAACCTAATCTTCTTAACCAACCTTAGACCTATTAATCCCTTTGACTAACCTTAATAACATTATTATTACCCTTCTACTATTAGACTAGCATAACCTTAACCAACATACACCTTTTACCAACCTAAGTGATTTCTGCGTTTAATCTTCTACCAGTAATTTGTTTTAAATCCTTTTAACATCACTAATAATAATAATGCCCCTCTTTATTAACATTAACCTATACTAGTATGATTAACACCTTTTTCCTGAACTTAACCTAATCTTCTAAACCGACCTTAAACCTAATAAAKCTTATGAGGATGTATGATCTTAGTTTAATAGTTTAATTGACAAGGTCGGTTTTACTATTAAACTAAGGTAACCTTAATATTACCATTCTAATTCACCTTACAGTCAACCCTAAATTTAGCCTTTTGAACTTAAAATAATTTAACATTAATTTTAGCCTATTTTATTAACCAAACACCATTTAGTTAAATTTAGCCCCTTTTTAAACCTAAAATAATTTAATATTAATATTTTGAACCTAAAATTAGCTTTAATTAGTCTTTCATCCCCTTACTTACTTTAATAACATTATTATTATCACCGTTTACTATTAAACTAAGGTAACCTTAATATTACCATTCTAATTCACCATACAGTCAACCCTAAATTTAGCCTTTTGAACTTAAAATAATTTAACATTAATTTTAGCCTATTTTATTAACCATATACCATATAGTTAAATTTAGCCTAAAATTAGCTTTAATTAGTCAAACTAACTTAAGATTAATATTAATAACACTAAAACCTAGGGTTTACCTCATTATTCTAACCTATAATTAACATAACATTAATATTGACAAAACTAACACCGCTTAGTAAAATTAACCTAAGATTATATGTACTCCCTTAATACTAGGGTTTCCTCATTATTTAACCTTAATCAACATAAAATTAATATATATTTTTACTAAAACCCCTGGTCAACCCTAATTTTCTCCTAAAAAAGAGGACTTCACTCAACCAAACATAGTTTTTTCACCCGCCTCATCACTATTTAATAAAGGCTCTTCTCTTACTATTTTTCTCATACTTTTTTGGTCCTGATGATGGATCATGTTATGGATCCGAAATGTCGACGACAAGATGTCATAAATACTGTGGTTCTTCTGACAATTTCTGAACCTATTTCTCACCACAGAAACCTAAATGAACAGATATAAAATTGTCTAAATTGATGGTCTTCTTGATTAGCTCAAGGGTGCCAAGTTTTTTAGTCAAATTGATCTAAATTTATGCTATCTCTAAGTACCAATTGAGAAAATTGATGCATGGAAGACAACCTTTAAGTCTAAAGAAGGCATTTTTGAGTGGTTGTTCATGCGTTTTAGATCGATTAATGCATTGACAATGTTCATGAGGATGATGGGTAATAATATGTATTCATTCACAAATTCTTTTGTGATCATATGCTTGGATGATTTCCTTATCTTTTCTTTTTGTCAGCTAAATATACCTGACTTGCAGGATTGGCATGTGGATGGGATTGCACCCATCCTAGATCACACCAACCCTTAACATGGCTATATTTGAGGTGTCCCCATAGGTTTCGAACTGGTGACTTCACTTACGAAGTGCCTTAACAACACACTCCCTCACCGACTGCTCTACACCATGGAGATAGATGATTTCCTTATCTTCAACAAAACTTGGGTAGAGGATTTGAAACACATTCAACATATCATGAACACCATATGGTAGAACAAGTTATATGCTAATCTAGAGAAATGCTTATTTAGTGTGTAGATAATTTAATATCTAGGATACATCATGGATGAACATGGTGTGCATGTATATCTCGACAAGATCCAAGGCATTCACATTTGGAAAACCTCAATGAATCTAAAAGAGCTATGTAGATTTTTGGTCCTCGTCAACTTTTATCATGACTTTGTGTTGGGTTTTTGTCATATCACTTAGCCCCTAAGACAAGTGACCAAGGTTGGGGCCAAAGCCAACTTCATTTGAACTGAGCCATAACATAAATCATTTAAGGAATTGAGACACCATATTCATTTAGCATGAGTACTCACTCTACTAGACTTGCAACAACCCTTCGATATTGAGAAAAATGTTTCAGATTATGCTATCGGTTTAGTCCTCACTCAACATGGAAATTTGGTGGCCTATCAAGGTGAGACACTCTCTAATGTAGTTAATAGGTATCCCACATATGATAAGGATATGTAATCCATTATGTAGGCATATCATTAATAGAAACATTACATTCTAGGGAAGGAAATGATCATCCACACTAATCACAATCCCCTATAATTCATGCAAATGTATAGAAAGTTATAGAATGACCACCCTTAAAAGTGGTTCATGTACCTAAAATAGTTCCATCTAAACATAAAGTATAAGAAGTGAAACACAAATCATGTTGTGAAATGCATTAGTCGATCTCTTATTGCAATGTTGACCATGGTACTCAAGTCTTGCGGACACAAGACCTCTAGGTGGATCCAATTATATGATAGTGACCCTGACTTTGTTCTTACCTATTAAACATTGAATGTAAGTAAACCAATCATATGCTTTGATCTCTAGGATGGACTTTTATTCCACCTAATCCATATTTGTGTTCCTTCAAGTGTGTGTAATAAGTTTATTCAAGAGGCACATTACAGTCAAGTGGTTAGGTACTTCAATGTGAAGAACACAGTGGAAATGGTGAAAAATTACTTCTACTGGCCAAAGATATAATAAGATTTCATCTTTGTAACAATTCAAGAAACTACATAAATGGAGTTTGTATGAAAAATTTGCACCCCCGAGAAGTTAATGTATCAACAAGCCTCCTTAGGGCCCACATTTCTTTTTCCACATCATTTCCTAGGGTTAGGGTTTTTTCATCTTAGTGCATCATACTTTATGTTACAAGGAAATTTTGGCCTCTTGTAATAGCTTATTGAAAAAGTGCATAGCCAACAAATCTCTCTTTAGAGATAAGTTACCGCCATTCTATCTAGTTTGTATCGCTTTGCATATTGCATTTTTTCCCATTTCATTCATTAATAGAAGTTGGGTTTTATTGTATTATTATGTTCTATGAAATTTCTTTATGTGTTTATCTTTGTATTTTTTTTCTTCATTTTATTCTCTACACAATCCAGATCATTTATGGCTACCTTTCCTAGGCCCTCAAGTGGTTTGATTATTTTTGGCATTCTTTGTTATACTTTGCTACATGTCATTAGCCCTCCATCCCATCCATAATGAAAAGAACACTAGCATTATTTTTCCACCATTCATCTACCCTGAAGGAACTTACCACTAGCTCCCACCCCTTGGTTTCTTCCATTTTCCATCATTCTCTCAAGATGATTCATTTGGTTGTCTTTCGGGAATTAATCTCATTGATTGCATTATCATCCCAATTTCATAATTAATTCTTTTGGGAAACCATTAAAGTTCTCATTATCACACTTGAAACATATATAATCTCATTTGGAAGCACCTTTCATCACCCTTGTCTAGAGCATCCTATGATGAGTTACCCTTGGAGTCTTTTTGTTCAATCCCCATCCCATGTTGATTTTTTTCATAGAGATAGTTGAGTCCCACTTGTTTCAATTTCCTTCACCTAGTCACTACTTGTGTTCACCTTCTGAGTTGTCATCATTATCCCCTTGCTTGTTTTTTACTATCTTCTTTAGATTTATACATTTTCTACCAAGTCAGTCTTGTAATTATGCTCTAAGCAAGGGAAGTCTTGAGTCCGTCACTTTTTGTCCTACTCATCCATAATTGTCTCTATGATAGTTAGTCTTATTTACTATTGTTATATCATACCTCATGTTGGTATGTGAAGGCTTCCTTATACTCTGGTTCCAACAAACCTTCCTCTATTGAATTCAACACATCTATTCTAAGGGTTTGGTCTAAAGACATTATGTACCTTGGACCCATTTTTCTCATTGATGGATTTCCTCATACTAAGAAAGGAGAGTCATCATTTCTCCTTGAATTAGTAGTTTCTCAAGTGCATGAATCCAATTCATTATCACACCATTGAGAATCATATACTATGTTGGTTCAATTATTTTAGTTATGGTTGAAGAGCTTGGATATGTGACTCTTTTCAGAATTTTTTTGAGTACATTTGGGAAGCCACCCTTCATATTACTTCTTGTATTTTCCAGGGTACATTGTGATAGAAATCCAACTCTAGTTGCAGTGCCATGGACTATTTGGATCCATGTAACAATTATTTTGAGTCACCTATGACAAGCTTCATTATAATTAGTTCTTTCTATATATTGGGCCCCTTCTGTTTTTAGCGAGGCTTCAATTGTTGTGATATAGCACCCCTTCAAGTGATATTGTTCATTTCTATGTCTTCATATAAGATTGGATATTGGCCACATGTGTGTACTTATATTGGGTCCTTCTTAATCCAAGTTTATGATGTATTGTACTGTGCAATTCTTATTTACTTTGATTTGATCTCATGTTTCCATGATACAATATTGTATTAAGACATTTTTATGAGCATAGGTATGCCCACCTCACCGACATTGATATTATGTACACAGCTTACCCCATTGGTTGGTTGTTTGTAGGTGGATCTTCAAAGTCATTTGGCGGTTGTCCTCCCTCTTTGGCTACTCTACTCCTTACTTATTGCTAGTTCTTTTCCCCTTGGTTTGGAGGAAAGAAACTCATGATGTATTTCAACCATACAATTTTCTCCTAACCTCACACATCATGGAGCAACTATTATGAACCTAATTTTGTTCATCTATTTTTCATGAGCAATTTCACTTGGAAACATCACTTTGGCAACCTTAGCCCTTATTTCCATTATCATGTGACCTCAATATTGTCATAATTAGCCAAGTCAAACCCTAAATTTGACCAAAAATTAATAGCACGATATTCAACCTATTTTTTGCATGCAATGAATGCATTAAAGATTTGAAAATTTGCATTGTGGCCCTAAAGTAAAAACAAAATATTTTTTCAGCTCATTAATGCATGTGCACCTCCCAAAAATGGTGTAGTGGAAAAATGTGGACCTTATCAAGACATTATTACTAATTATAAGGTTTGATATAGTCTTCATTAGTTATCCTTAATCCATTACCTCATAAATGTATTAGGGTTATTCACATTAAATCTTGCTCTAAAGAGAGGTCCACCATTTCACCTATAAATAAAGCTATTGAGGTCATTCATTCCATCCACAATCCATTGCAAGGTTATGCTATTGAAATTTCACTAGAGAAAGTCTACACCCTAGCCACATTCTTCTTACCACTTGGGATTTCATTTCTACCACCAAGCTTAGAGTTGGAGCACATGCGGAAAATCGCCTTCCCTCAAGGTGGCTTTGGAACCCATTTTTCTACAACAATGATTACTAATGTGTTGTTTGTAAGTATTTATTTCCATTGGAATAACACAAGTTTCTTCATTCTTTACTTTTTCTTATACTTTAGATATTAGATGCATGCCATTTCTCTATATATTCTTTCTTGCATAGGGTAAAAGAGGGAAAACGTTTTCTAGTGTGCAATCTTTTTATTTTCCTTCTTTTTGTTTGTTGCTTAGGTTATACAACTCCTAAGTAGAGATTTTTGGTATACCATAGTAACAAATACCCATACCTTTTTTCGGGTGCACTAAAAAAACCTAAGCCATACAGAATCTACTATGATGTTGCTAGAGGAGAATCATAGATGAAAATTCATGACATAATTGAGTGATCTTCTTCGAGTTGACCCTCAAATTTTAGAAAGTTAAAGGGTAGCTTGGTTGTCATGGGTGGCCAAGTGGGGTGATGTGAGATATCATCATTAATGAATTTTTCCAAATATGGGAAATTAAGCCCAGCCATGCATAGTAAGTTAGTTTTTTTACGTGCAACCATCATGGATGGTTAAACAATTGACGATCTAAATTTGATAGAGCTCGATAAGGGAAATCTAGTAGAAGATGAGAATAATGAAAATGATTTCTATGTGAACAAACTCATGATAGGATTCATACAAGATCCAACATGATTTATCATAGGGATAGGAAGTAAAGGAATCCATCCTATCAAAGAAGGGAGGTTGTGGAGCCTAAGGGAATGCCTAGGTGAATAAGGATTCACTATAGTTCCTAAATATTTAAATTTCTTTAAGATACAAGGTGACAGGTTAAGGGAGTAGTTCTATATGAAAGATGAATTACTCAAAGTAAATGCGGCTAAACTAAAATTAATGTGCATGTGGTGCAACAATGTTTTATAAGTGTGTTTTAGTAAATCATAATTTGAATATTTTGATGTAGGGTTTTTTCACAATGTTTTTGCAAAGTAAAAGCACATTCCTTTGACTCTAGTGATCTTCCACTCAAATAGTATCTAGGCCTTCCAAAATATCTCAACATATCGTAATAAAATCCACCAAACATGGCAAGTGGAGTTATGATAGAACCAGTTATAGAGAAACATTCTTGGGATAACTCCAAGAAGACCACAACTATCGATAATATGTGATTCCACAATCCCATGAAAGCTACCCAATGATAAAAAAATTGTTTGGTCGTAGAGATACCTCTTCATGGAAGTGGATAAGGGGTTACCAAATTCCAACAGTGAAGGAGTGGAAATATTGTAGCTTGAAAGAGCCATGTCACTTTGACAAACTAATGGTCCCAAACTAAACATTGACACTCAAACAAGAGTGATTCCCTTACACCAATAAAAAACATTAGTTAGAAAATATTTTAATGCTTTTGTTAGCACTAGGAATCGCCCTTAGACTGTAATGAGGATAAGCCTAGTACCCATCAGTTTATATAGTAAATGTAAATGAGTTTTATGTCACATGTTGGTTTTAAAGAGGTCAAATGGGCGCAGACTTAAGATGATATAGTTTTAACTCAGAAAACTGAACTGGTATGCACCTGTAGGTGAGGTCTTGATTAACTTCAATCAGTAAGTTGAAGTAAGGGTGAATAGGAGGAAGATTTAGTGAGAAAGGTGTAGAGGTCCGCTATGAACATCATATTTTCCAGCAACCTAAGGAGGGAAAACTTAAAAACACAAGGTCCTCTTGGATTCAAATTTCAAGGAAGATGAAAGAAATCATAACAGTACTATAATCAAACATTTATCATAATACAACTACAACAATCCATGTGAATCAATCAAAGATGAACTCTCTCAGTATCAGAGGAAAATACGATGGAGAAGAATCTGACTTTCATTAAACAAGATATCTCAAAAACAAATACATAACCAAAGAACCAATGTTCTTCATCAAAAGTTTACAATACGGGAGCACTACTCAACCATCCACCCTAACAAAATACTAAAACTGCCTATATATACTCAGAAATGTTGCAACCACTAAGAGTGTGATCTGACCACTACATTAATGCTTCTAGTTATTGCCTGCTCTGTCAGATTGGGGAGGCCTCCTCATTTCAAATGTGAGCCAGGCAAAATTATGTGCTTTATAGGAAAATATGTCCATAAGGAAGCTTCGGATTGAGAGTCTACCTTTGCGGCCTCTCTCTGCATGTTTTCCATTTATGGGATGAGGTGAGGTCTCAACTATTGCCCACAATCTTCAATAATTGTCTTCATTGGGATTAGGATTGGGCCTGGCACCCATAAATGCTCTTAGACGATGCCAATGACTCCTGCAAGTCCATCCTGATGCCACAAGGCCATGAATGGTCTTTATCTGTGACCAATGCGAGCTTTGCAGGTGGCATTCTGATAGTGTATGCACAAGGGTGATGTGGAGCGAGGTTCTTTCGACCTTTGGTGCAGCTCCTCTCCATCACTCCATCCTTAATGTGACCTAGGGCCATGACCCTATGCAATTGCATGATTGCGGGCACTACCAAGGGTGGTCTGAAAGCAACCCAATTTTTTCTCCGCAATTCACCATGAACTGCCACACTTCCCTTTCCAAAAACCACGGTTCTGATTGCGGCCCACCCTTAAAATTTTAAAATGTGCACACCTTTTGATCCGAAATCGGATTCAGAAGGCTGTCAGGGCATGAATCTTGCACAAAAAAATGGCACCTGAAACGGATGTCCCGAGCTCTCAGAAATCGTCCGACAGCATCTCCTCCTCAACAGCTTCCCTGCCTCAAACTGCCTCAATGGAGTGTGACCATTGATCTTGTGATCTGAGATGAGGCTTCATGATCAATGACCCAGCTTTGGCGCTTTAGATTGACGGATCAAATCTTCCCTCTTCTAATCAATGACTGAGATCTTCTTCGCAAATCGGCCTTCGGGAATTTCAATTCTCAAACCACATTTCCCTCTAAGGAAATCCTCCAGAGCTGAGGATCTAAATGGCATTCTGGATAATTGAACGGTCCATATCAATTTCAGGCTTCGACCATTGATTTCGGGCCTAGAATGAGTCGCTCTGAGTGTTGTGCTTTGTTCTCATGGCTGTGGCCTGCGGCCCTTAACAACTTTATGTGATAACATTTGGCTCCACAGGGGATGGCATGCTCCATGTGAGCTTCCAAGAACAAGTAGTTCCAGTTCCTTAACTATTGGGCTATGGAGTCATGCTTTGAAACATCATACTGAAGAAAACAGGCTGACATGTACACTATTCTAAAAATGAAAGAAAACACACCTGCTCCTGAGGGAGATTATTTATGTACAAAACCTAAGTTAACTGACTTTTACAAAATGCTAGGTGAAAGAAAACTTCCACCATAGCCATTCAAATTGTTTGATAATTGAATCCTTCGTTGCACTGCAAATGATCCATAAAAGACAAGGAAAGCGTGACAACTGACTAATTTCATTCTTATGATCACCCATATTACCTTCAAATGTTGATAAAAAGATCAAGCCTGAATGCTCCAAAGCATTTGAAAAGTGTAACTTTATGTACTCATCGACAGTGTCATGAAACTGAAGGCAACACATGATTAACTTATGAAAGTTTACCTTCACTTTTTCAAAGTTGCTAACAACTTTCACTACTACATATGGGCAGATTATTCCACAAAACTTTTCCACGCTTCCACTAGTTTCATCTTTTTTTTTTTTAAACAGGGCGGGATTTTCATTGATATTGCCACGAAAGTTCATCGCAATATCCACAAAAATCTTATTTTAACCTAGTCTGGATTTTCGTGGCAATATCGACGAACTTTCGTGGCAATATGGATGAAAATTTTGCCTATCTCATTGGTAGGTGTTAACGTCTAGTTGACTATTTGATCTATATATACATGACTTTAAGAGACTTTGCGACACAATTTCTATAGTTGCAACAATGTTCTTGGCTTTTGTTTGAGCTGTTTAATTTTTCTGTCACCCACCGGTTGAACAAATTCAATTCTCGATCTACATAGCTCGGATTTTGAACTTGCAAGGTTAGTATGTTATTTTTTATTGTACTCATTTAACTTGTAAATTTTTGTTCAAATGTCCAAATTTCATGTAGCTTGTTTTTTCCTTGATAATATATTATAATATGTGTAGTACCATATTTCATGTCTTTGGTTTTTGGATCTAGTTAGTATATTCTATGGAAAAGGGTATGTGGATTCCATAATATTCTAGGTTTATGGAATCCACATACCCTTTTCCCTTCAATTGTAGCTATAATCTCTCTCTCTTTTCATTGCAATTCGAAGAAGCCTCTAATTTCAATGAAAGAGGCATAAGCTTACCAAATATTCAAGAAGAGACTATTCTGAAAGCTTCACCTCACCCAGAGGAATATTAATAACATTTCTCTCTTCCACATAAATTATTTGCTATCCTCAACATATTGTAATAAATAATGGGTAGGTTGGCATTAGTGATACCCTTTTGATATTACATATAATTATTAATGTACGAGATATCATCCATTATTTAAGAATGCAAAACAAAACCCAAGACTAAATATTGTCGTTGACGTGATCGGGTCTGTACATTTTGCAAAACAAAGTACGAGAATCTCCATTATTTAAGCATGCAAAACAAAACCCGAGGCTAAACGTTGTGGTTGATGTGATTGGGTGTGTACATATGGACGGTGGAGAAAGTGCACTCGTCAACTCTTGGGAGATGAAACAAAGTCTCAAAATCCAAAGTGTATTCTTACATTTACTACACATAGAATTCTGGTAACATCAATCATTTTTGTACTTTTAATTAATACGTGGCTATTTGTGGATTTAAAAAATAATAATAATAATTTTTTTAGTTTTGTGGTTAACTGTCACCTCCAACCAGGGGAAATTAGTCACTTAAGAGTTTTTGACCAATCAAAAAATAGAATTTTGAGTATTTAAAAAAAATAAAAATTATTTATATACAAAATTCTCATTAATAAATATTTATTGAAAAAAATTATAAAACATTGTTAAAATTTTTGTAAATTTACAAAAGTCAAAATGATTTTGACTTGCAATCAATTGCTATATTCCCTGCTTTAGCAGGGACTAATAAGATACATAAACACTAACCCTAAACACTTATGTTAGGTATATATGTCGTTATTATATAAAGAAAACATGTGTACACATATGACCTTATTATAAAGATTTTATCTATGTCGTGATTAGGCACATAACAATCACTTTTAACTAACCACCTTCAACCATCTTAGCTTATGGTTAGCCACCTTTAACTTTCTTGGTTATGACTAAGCACCTTTAACAAATGAACTTATGATTATATACCATAGTCTTCCAATATAAATAAAGTATATTTGTTTCAACTTTCTCAATAAAATCCACATACCCTTTTCTGATATGTGATGTTTCTCTAAAAAAAATTATAATCACGCGCAATTCTAGATGTAGTGATTAACTTTAGTTTGTGGTTGATGTAACTTGTTTATACACTATTAATAAGGATCAGTATCTAAAATATAAAAAATTCATGGCGAAATCTACGATAACATGATGAAATCTACTAGTCAGACAATGAAAAATGAGAACATGCCAAAGTGTCTTAGAAAATAAAATTGTGACCATTGTAAGTAGCATAAAATTGTGACCATTGTATGTAGATGCAAATCAACACGTCATAATTTAAACCAATCCAACCCAATTGTGGATAACAAGTGGTTGGCATTCTTTTTTTAGTGGTGAATTTTTAAGATTGACATTTTGTCTACAAAACAACTTAGAGGCTAGTGTATGGTGTCGAGTGATTCAAGTTTGAAACTTTTTTACCACTTTCGTTAAATGGTGTGTAATTATTTTCCATGGTTATTCAGTACACAATACTCTATAGTACAAATTGAAACATATCTATCTTAATAGTTAATAGATAATAATAAAAAAAGCATGTCAAAATGTCTTAGAAGAAATAATTGTGAGGATTGTAGGTCACTGTAAATAAACATATCATAATCGAAAGGAGTAGCTAAAATATAAAAAATTGACAACTTAATGTTTGGTATGGTGTAGGT
>ML779178.1:475309-496441 GCA_009831015.1 Picea engelmannii | reverse complement strand
CATCATGTATCAATGACAACTCATTGATCCATCTTCATCTATGCATTCTCATCAAGGACAATACATATTATATTACATCAATCATCAATCAATTAATCCTTTGACATCAATCAATCACTTGACATCAATCAATCAAACCATTGACATCAATGACAACATGATCCAACAGGAGGAGGTTTAGGAGGATCCTCTCCTTCTTCACTTTTGTATTTTTTTTAAGATTCCCCTTGGAAAGGCCTCTTTCGTTCCAAGTAATCCTCATATAAGACCTTTACCATATCAGACACGACGAATAAAGTCTTTTGCAACTCTATTTTGTTCTGAGACATTCCTTCTTCTTATGCCATCTCTTCACTTTGAGAAGTTCTCTTTCTTGATCCAATCTCAGGATCCCCTTCTACAAGCTCGCCTTCACCATGACTCAGCTTTTCCCTGGTAATCATGCAAACTCAAACAACCAACTGTCAACCTGCTCTGATACCACTTGATCTGAAATTGATCTTTAAAGACTTGGTTAAGTTTTAAGCATGTGTTCAATTACCAATTAGGAATTAAGGAAAGAATAAGAACTTAATGAGAGAATATAGCATCCATCGTAAAGAAATGTAGATCAGAATATAATCATAAATATCAACAAACCATAACAACAAGGTTGTTAACGGAGTTCAGCAAGATTACCTACGTCTTTGGGCCTTTGTCTCAGTGGGGGAGGCTTTCTTATTTCTCTTAAATGCTTCAAAATTACATAATAAATGTATCAAAAGAATTAGAAATTGGTATTTTTTTGTTCTTCTCGACCTCAAGAATCCAACACAACTGACGGCACTGAAAAAGGTTGAGCGTAGATCCCGAAATTGGCCTCCAAATTTCGCTTACTCAATGGCTTCCCTGCATAAAAATGGCTTCAAGATTCACAAACTCATCATCATTATGCAATTTTGAACCCTCCTTTTCTGTCAAAAACCTATTATTTATATATAATTTTATTTGGTGATCCTATCCCAACTTCCTCCCAAGATCTGGCCTCAAATCGGGCTCCAGATCCTCAGTTTTGGGCAAAACTCTCCCAAAATTAGCATAAAAAACCCCCAAAAATCTATATAATAAAGTTTAAAAACCCAAATTCCTGCAAATATGAGCGCAAACCCTTTTTCCTGGGCTCCTGGTCATATGGAGCACTGCCATATGGCCCTAGGCTTAGTGCTGGCGTGCTAGCCCCCTAGCTTCTAGTCCTAGTCATGTGCTCATGGTCCATGTGGCCATAGGCTAACCTCTCACACCCTAAAATCTTGGTGCTGACCCCCGGTCCTTAGCCCTAGTTGTGTGGGGAATCATGTGGCTATGCGCTAGCCCCCATCGACCGGGGCTAGCCTTAAATCCATGCCACATTGCAAGTTAAAACTGAATTCGGCCATTTGGTTTAACAAGTGGTATGTGTTCCCTTCTGATTAGCCCAAGTTTGTTAGTCCATTGATCATGCCCAGAGGTTGGGGTTCGAGTCCACCATGGGTGGAATAATTTTTTACCCAGCCAATATTGGAAAAATCCAGGGTGCCATGTAGTATCCTCTAATTGGGCTATGTGTCACCATGTGGTCTACCTGTACGGTCCAATCACCACATAGTCAGTTGCCACGTCACTGTCATACAACCATGTGTCGTGCCACATCAACATCCATACTTCCAAGTCACCTACCCAGTCAGTTGCCACGTCAGAATCCGTACTTCCCAGTCACCCTGCCACCTCAGCATCCGTACAACCACATGTCATCCATACTTCCACGTGTCGGTCTGTCATTAGGTCACACCAGCATTCCGTACATCCATGTGTCACGTCCGTACAATGCCATGTGTCAGTTTTTAATTGGTCTACATAAGCCCCTGAAAACGCCAAAAACGAGTGCCATGTGTCACCTCCTCATGCTTCCACATGTCCCTACTGACATCATCATGACATCATGTTGACATCACTTGTCGTACTGTTGACGTCAGTAGTACGACTTGTTGACTTTGATCAGTTGACTTTTTTGCCTGGTTGGGAAATCGATCCAAACGCAATAACTTTCGCATACGGTGTCCATTTTCGAAAAAAATTGTTGTTGGAATTGGCGCGACAATCCTGACGCAATGGCGTTGGTTTCGTCTGATTCCAAGAACTTTGATTTTTAGGCCTTCCTGGATCCATTTTGGATTAGGGGGTGCGCAATGCTTAATTTATAATCCAAGGGAAATGCAATAGAGCATGAAATGTATCTCCCAATGAGAGTTGTTTGTATTTTACGAGATATAAATATCTCCTTGGGAAGGTCTTTAATCCCCCTTGTATACTCAATCTCAATCTCTGATGTATATCAATAGCATGTCCCCTTGGTGGATGATCACTTTGAAAGGAAAAAAAACAAGAAAGAGGGCATGAATGCTAGTAATGTGAAGATATCACAATGGTCTTCAATCTCATTGTTTTAGTGTAACTCTATTATAAATTCATCCTCTATAATGCATGCCCATAGCTCCTTTTTATAGGTATAATTATAACTCCTTCAAGAACTAGTTCTCATGTGAATGCACTTCCTCCATTAGCTAGATTCGATGTGCTAGAAGAAAATTTAAGGAAATATAAGGGATAAAGTAGACACGAAGAGAGTTCAATATTGGTTTGTACACACCCTCAAACTACTTCAATAGATCTATGATCATTTATATGCCATATATAGTCTATTTTTTTGGTGTCACACAAGTCATGTAGATCTCAAAGGATTATTTGCTTAACTAGTGCGAGCAATAAATGAATAACTATGCAACCCTAAAAATAATCAACTAAAAGTTTGACCATACTTAATGAGGTACAAATAGCCATGAATTAATATGATATGTTTCAACATGCAAGTTATACATGAACTAATGATATTTTTCAATGTGACCAACCAAATGTCATAGGTGAGTGAAATTAAGGTGATAATACCATATCATGGATATTAGCTCCTACAAGGGGGAAATATGTAGTGTATGATTTAGCATGCTAGTACTCATATTTTCCTACCGACCTATATGTTTTGATGTATGGTTTACTCATGTGCCATGTTCATATGTGAACCACCCAATCATGGCACTATCATTTTCTATACATCCTTTAATGATGGATCACCCTCATTGACTCCCCCTACCTTATCCTTGATACATGACCTCATAGGAATATCCAATGCTTTGGTAGTGTCCTTACTCGCCTTCATTTTCTTGGTCATTGTCCCTTGGTTGCTAGTTTGGCTCCTCTTTCCCTTTAGGGAAATTGTTTGAGGTATTTCCTAACTTTCTAGGTTCATTTTGGGATGTAAACCCTTGATTATATCTATACTTACACAAGATGTTGCATTAAATATCCACAATGACCCAGATCCATTTTGGGTTTCTATTTATGGGGTCAAAGTGGGCTAGACCCTCTTAACTCTTCCCGATCTCATGGCAGAGAACATACTACAGATTCCTAAAAATCATATTGTGCCTATGTTTCGTGGCTACCAAAACATAGGTGAGTTTTGGGCCTACAAACCCACAACATAATCTTACACGCCATGGTATTGAGTCAACATGCGCAGTATGATTTTTCAGAGGACTCGAGCCCTTTAGCAACTAATCTAACACATTACTACACCTTGAGGTCTTTCCCTCACACATTTATACCTTTCTATTCCTCTTTGTAAAAGTCTCTTTGAAGAACCTATCTTTGAAACCCTATCTTGTAGGTACACACTCAAACTTGTGATGTATCTCGATCTATATCTCTTCCACCTCTAACATTCTCTTGAGTTTCTTACACCTATCATGTCCAACCTTGAAGGCTTGTTGATTCATCCTTAAGGGAAGCTCCATCACAACTAGGGCAAGGGAGGTATTGTCCCCCATGAGGGGACTTGGATTTTTCTACTCAACACTTGCATTGATCTATCTTTTGTGGTAGTAGATTTAGTGTCATTTGCATATGTGTGTGTTTTGGTGATTGGGTAAAAGTCATGTTTTGTAGGAAATTTGAGTTGCATGTATAGGATCATTCAGGATGTAGATCACTCTTAGAGCCCATCACAACTTTATTCATCAACCCAAATAGTTTCAACACCTACAAAAGTAATTTTTGGGTGAATTTCTTCCATACTCTCTTTCTCCTTTTTACCATTAAGGTTTCTAGCTCACTAAAGAAATTTTCAGTAAATTAACCATGGATTTGTATGAGGGTTATCCTCATTATTTTATAACAATTACATAAAATTTAATAAGAATGTTTTTTTTCCTAGATTGACAAAAATTTCAACAATCGAAACACGGCTCCTAAAAGTAAACTTAATCTAATCACTAAATGCTTACCATGGAACACATGTTTTTTCAACTAATACTCTATTAGAAAACAACTAAAACAATTATTGCATGGCATTAATCCCATGGGACCTTAATTTTGACTTAACCCACTTTGCATGTGTGAAAGTTACTCCTAGATTTGCATATAAGTTGAGCATTATGTTCTCAACACAAACGAGAGAAGCTAAAGGTTCACATGCCTTACCTCTTATCCTTTGTGTCAATGACATATTCTCAAACACAAACATCAACCAATGGGCACATCACATAGAGTATATTAATTTCTTCATGCCTTGGAGCTTATATATTGTGGCCAAATCTTAAAACGCTAAGCTAGAGAGGAGAGGGAAATAATATGAGTGACTCTAGTATAATACACATGGAGATTGTGAAATGTCTTCCCCCACTGTGAAAATATTCGTTCTCAATTTTGACCTTTCTTCCATCATATTATATATAAAAAAAATAGAAAATAAAACGAATTCTTCCAGCATATTATATATAAAAACCACACAACTAAATGAAAGCTATCATATGCTTACCTTAAGAGATTGACTTTCAATACTTCATTCCCCATTGCATTGGAGATATGAAGCATTCATCCAATGGAGGGTAGGATGTGTAAGATTGCCATGAGCAATGGTGTTGTTTCCATGATCCCCTTCGCCTTTGACTTTGTTCACATTCTTAGTGCACTAGATGCTCATGATATCAACAACCAACAAAAGGAAAAACTCCTTCTTGCCATTGCAATCATTACAGATATGGAGTATATATAATGTCATCTACCATTTTCCATGAGGAGGAAGATATAAATAAGCCTCAAAAAACACTTCCAAATCCTCAATGTATTTATTCAACGAAACCTTCCTCACTTACCATAGAATACAAACTAAGCCATGTGCAAATAAATCAATTCTCACCCCATGGAGGTTTCACAAATTGACGAGAAAATGGCACTCGCCATTTATTTTCCAAATGAAAAATTGCTCAATTATATTATAGAATATAATTTGTTCTAGAAGACAAGTAAAATCAACGAGTGTTGTGACAGATCAACAGGCTGGTAGAGTCATTCTCCTTCAATTGAATAATTCCAATTCAGAGGAGAGTGAGTGTACCTTGTACAAAAAGACATAAATTATCCAGAGTCATATGAAGAGTATTCAATGTGAATCTGTCCAAAGCATGAGTCAAGAAACTGTGAAATAACCAACAAATACAATGATGTCTATTTGCTAGAAACTTAGAATATTTTGATGATATGTGAGAGGCCCTCTTGGACATCCATCCAGTGAGTGTAAGAAAACAATCATGTTTGATTTTGAAGCGTTGATTTGGAGAGCATGTCTGCTTGTCTGTTAAACTCCTGAGAGGTGTGTGTGAAGAGAAGATTCTTGAAATGGCATTGGAGAAATTTAATTCGATCCATCCAAGCAAAGAGGTGTATCGAATGAAAATCGCCGCTATAGTTCAACCAATCTATTATGACTTTTGAGTCACCAATCAGATGGAGGTTTTCTATATTGAGTCTCCTTGCCAAGTGAAGGATGGCCTAGGCACCCAACAATTATGCTCTTGTGTTGGTGCCCAGGCCACAGCTGAATGTCCATTTGTAGATGGAAATTTCAGTCAATTTGATCAAGCCCCATGCACCACACAGAGCACCATTGTGTTGGGTTGCGCCATCAAACCATCCTTTGATAAGGTTATCAACAATGTACGGGGTATTAAATACTTTTGTTTTCTCTTTAGATAGGTGAATATCTAGCCAAAGTTGATGCATGCTAAGAGCTTTGTAAGCAACAGAGTTGTTGGAGGGTGTGGAGTTCTCAAAAATCAAAGAGTTTCGGGCCAACCAAATATGCCAAATAACCACTAGAGGTAGAAGCTTGTGTGCATGCTCACTTGAATTCCAATTGACGAAACATTCTGCGATGGAGATCCCTTTCCAAGTCGTTGTGAGTTGTCGGTCAAGACTAATATAGTTCCAGAATTTTCTTGCAAATTCACAATGAATGAATAGATGCGACACTATTTCTTCATCTTTGTAACAGAGTTGGTAGATGTTCGGTCTGTTCCAGCCTTTCCTAAGCAAATTATCCCACGTGGAAATTTTATTTTTATCCACTAGCTAGGTGAATAATTTCACTTTTAATGGAATTTTTCACTTCCAAAGTCCCTTGCGCCAGCCTGTGATGTTGGGGATATTTGCAGAGTTTAAAATAGTTGAGTAAAGATTTGAGACATAGATGCGTCTGGTGCCATCTCCGTCGGTCCAAAGGAGGTGATCCATTATGTTGAGTAAGAAAACTCTAGTACTGATGAGTGACCCACAGAATTTTGTCCATTCCATCATTAAATCGCCAGTAAGTTCAAGAGTGCTACCTGAAATCCATCCGGCAGTCGATGTACCCAACAGATTGTGGTTTGATGCTTGGTATAAAAAATGTATGCCCTTGTTGTGAAGATGTGCCAAAAAGATTGGGGAAAGGAATGATGACAGGTCGAGTCCCAGCATACGTTCAGAACCAAGTGTAATGGAGCGGCCAGTACCAGGGTGCCAGCTGATCCAATCTCTAATCCAGTGTGTCGATTTATTCAATGTCCTCCACGTCTGCGAGTCTTCTCTAGGAATTATAGGGGTCGAGAAAATCCAAGTCTCAACTGTGATGGATGGAAAATATTTGTCTTTGATCACCATGCTCCAAATGCTTGTTGAAGTAAGATCTCGCCAGAGGGTGTTGGCAGCCAATGCCGAATTGAATTTGAAGAGGTTTCGGAAGCCCCAACCTCCTTTATTTGTTGGAGTTTCTAAGGTTTCCCAATTACAGAGATGTTGCATGCATTTTTCCTGGCATCCCGACCAGAGAAAGTTAAAAGTCAATTTCCTGAGTTTTTCCAGGATTGTTAGGGGAATGGCAACTAGTGCCATCCAGTACATTGGTTGTCCTTCAAGGGCGGACTTCAAAAGTGTGTATCTACCACCAATTGATAACCATCTGTTGCACCAGTTGTTAATTTTGTTTTTTACCTTAGTAAGCAGCCATTCCCAATCTGAAGCTTTATGTTGTTCTACTTTAATAAAATAGCCAAGATATTGTAAACCAAGAGATAGGTGCATGAATTTATGTGGGAAGAAGGCCTTAAGTGAGTCTAAAACCTGTTCAGTGATATTTGCATGGTGGAAAGTAGTCTTATTCAAGTTTATATGAAGGCTGGTGGCTATGCAAAAAAGGTTTAAGAGGTCATTGATTTCATTTCATTCTTGTAGGTTGTCCTTTGTCATAGTAAGAACATCGTCGGGGAAGAGAAGATGAATGATCTTGACCAACCTAGAGACTTTCATCCCTGTGATTTTACCTTCTGCCTGACTCTTTTTCAGCAGAAGGCTTAATCCTTCCATAGTCAATATGAAGAGTAGCGGGGACAACGGACAACCCTGACACAAGCCTCATTCATTACGGAAAAAGGAAAATGGCTCACCATTAATCAACACAACAAAAGATGCACTAGTGACACAACTCATTATCCAAGCTATTATGGAGTGGCAGAAGCCCAGTTGGGTTAAGATAAGTCGGAGAAAGTCCCAGTCAACGCAGTCAAAGGCTTTCTTTAGATCAAGTTTAGGGATAAGTGCTCTGGCTTTTTTGTGATGGATGTTGTGGAGGCATTCTTGGGTAGTGCCAATGGTGTCCAGAATTTTTCGACCCTTTAGGAAGCCTAATTGTTCTCTAGAAAAGAGGCGGGAGAGGATAGGTTTGACTCGGTTAGCAATGATCTTTGTGATGAGTTTGTAGCAAAGATTACAAAGCACGATCGGCCTATAGTCTCCGAAAGAAGTTGGATGGCTAGCTTTCGAATTAAGAGTTAAGAAGGTGGAATTTAGAGCCTCGAGAATCTTACCTTGTTGTCGAGAGTCTTCTACAAGATCTAGTAAGTCTGGCCCCACCATATCGAAAAATTGTAGATAAAATTCAACTATCCATCCATCGGGGCCTGGACTTTTATCCTTAGAGAAGGATTTGAGGGTTGCATGTACTTCTTGTATGTTGCAAGCTCTGTTCAATACAGTGTTCTCCTCTATCGTTACAGATTGTGGGTAGAGTTTTGCCACGTCAACTTGGGTGGAAAGAAGTACCTATGCTCTTGCCTTGTAGAAGTTTGTGAAATAAATAGAGGTTGTTTCTTTTATGTCTTGTTGTGTGTTGTGTTTGTTACCGGATTCATCTATAATGTCCCAAATATGTTTTTTATTCCTGGAGGATGAGGCAAAGGAATGGAAAAACTTGGTATTTAGATCTCCAGATTTTACCTAAGTGGCTCTACTTCTTTGTCTCCAGAGAGACTCTTCTACTAGTAGGATCTTATTTCTTTCTGTTTCTAGTTGTTGGTATAGTTGGAGATGAATCCCAGTTTGATCTGTCAATGATGTAGAGGGTTGATGCTCATATAACCCGTGTTCCATCTCTTGAAGTCTTTGTAATGTGGCGGCTTTATGATTCATAGCCCATCCTTTAATACGGGCTTTTAGCACTTTCAATTTCTTAAGAAAACGAGATTGTATATTCGAATCAAGTTGTAGAGTAGGATCTGACCACACAGTTGTAACAATTTCTGAGAAAGAAGGTTCGGAAAGCCAACACGCATTCAATTTGAAAGGATAGGAGATCCTCTTGGGGTGAAGGCCAAGCTATATGAAAATCGGAGTGTGATCTGAGAGATATGAAAAAACTGCCCAAGTTCTAACTCGGACCGAAGCATTATCCAGGCTGTCAATGATATACCACATGTCTAGGCATTTTGATATATGTTCCTTGCCCTATCTACCATTGCGCCATGTGGGTGTCAAAACAGCCGGTGGAATGTCGACTAGCCCATGTGAATTGAAAAGAGTGATGAAGAATTTGGCAAGTGGGTCTTGTATAGAAGACAAACCCCAGGTTTCACCAAAGTTTAAAGTAAATTTCAAGTCACCAGCCAGCACAAGATTGTGGAGATCGAGTAGTCCTTGTGATTCCACCTGTTGCCAGAAAGTTTTCTTGTTTTGACATGGTCCATATACATTGAGGAGGTTGATAGATTAAGAGTTCCACTTACAAGTGCCAGTAAGTGGGAGACCTGCACAACTTAGAAAAGGTTGTAAATCAAACATAAAAGGATCCCAAGCAGCTGCGAGACCTCCCGAGGTTCCAAGAGAGTTAACAGAACATGTATGCCAATCTGGTCGGTACTTGGAAAGAAATGTTCTAGCTTTGAGAGCATCAACTAAAGTTTCCTAAAGAAGGGTAATATTAGGCGAAGTTCAAGCAAGTAGGCTTCTGAAGGCAGAGGATTTAAGGGGCCCTCCCACCCCTCTAATGTTGAGGGAGAGCAAGATCATTATTTATTTCTTGCTAGGGCTTTCATGCCTCTAAGCGTCCCATTATCAGAAGAGTTGGTGGAAGTGACATAGGATGATGGTAAGGATGGCTTCTCTTTTCGAAAAGCATTTCTAGTTTTAATCGGAGAGTGTTCATATATGATCCCACGAGACCAAGTATGTGAAGATCCCTGTTCCATCCCAGAGCTATTCATGTGTTCAAGGGACTCTGTCTCAGAAGAAGGAAAAATGATAGAGTGTCCTAGGTAAGTAGGAATAGAGGAAGGAAAGATAATTTCTTTGTAGGAGGGAAGGAGGGAATCTAGAACCTCATTGAAGGAGGTGTTTTCCTGTTGTGTATTGCTTGAATCTGGATGGTAGGAGGTTGAGGGTATAGTCAAGTTATCTACAGCAAGGTTAGTGGAAGTCAGCTGGAAGGATGCTGGGGGAACTGGGTTCACATTCCTGGATAGGGAAAACAATGAGTGTGTAGAGGGTAGGGAGGGGAAGGGGCAGAGGGGGGGTCTGATGAGATGGAGGGCAAAGTCTAAGTGCGAATCGAAGACGAAGAGGACAAGGTAGGTAATAGCGTAGTGAGTTCAACAGGGCGATTGGGTGAGGGTTTTGGATTCTCGACAGACTAAGATTTCTTATGTAAAATGGAGAGGTGTTCTAGGGTATTCATCTTGGGAGTGGAATCCAAGGGGAGAGTGGCTGGTAATGGTTGGAGAGGGAGGAAGGGTAGGTCTGTGGAGGGTGGGGGTAGGGGATTTGGAGAGTTGTTAGGATGGATAGATGGGCATACTGTTGAATTGTAGGGTTGTGTTAGTGTAGAGGAGAGACCCAAAATGGTGGGAGGAGACAACTGAAGAGTAGATGGAGAGGTGTTCATCAGTGGAGGAGTATGGCCAGGCGTCAACAAGACAGATGAGTTAATCTGCTCTACTTCCCAGTTAGTGAGAGAGTTGTAAAAAGAAGGGCAAATGAGCTTGAGTTTACCTATGGTGGTATCCAAGTTGGTCGAGTCTTCATCTGAAGGAAGGTCCTGTAAAGTGAAATGTGTGGATGGAGGCAGAGATTCCATCTTGGATGAGAGTTCGAGCATAGTCTCCTCAGATTCTTCTTCAACAAAGCGACTTGGGAAAGTGTTCTTCAGGTGTCCTATTTTTCTGCAGATGGCACATCTGAATGGGATGCCAAAGTAATCCAATCTCTGTCTATAAATTTTACCTCGCCAATCGATGTCCAGGCATTCCAGCAGTCCATCATGTATGTCTATCTCCACCATTACTCTAGCAAATGTTTTCACTGAAGCTGTAAGAGAAAGTTGATCCACACAGATGAAGTGTCCAATAGTATTGGCTATGGCTTCAAGTGCTTTCTGGTTCCAGAGATGAAGGGGTAGTCGAGGGAGGAGGACCCAAAGGTGTCTAAGACGGAAATAGTCCTGCAATGGGGTCAAAGTTGATCCTCCAACATTTCAGCATGAGGCTACCACCATCTATGGTCCAAAACTGCTCCAAGATTGCAGAGGATTCTTCTGTAGTTTTGAAGATGAAAGAGATCCAGCCCTGTGTGAGATAGGTGATCTCCAGAGAGTAGGATAAGAGTGGTTTCCAGTTGCAGTTTACCCATTCTGAGCGGTCTATTCGACAGAGATTTATGTAGGAATATCTTCCTACTAAGGTTGTGAGACTGAGAGTGACCGATTCAAAAAGACCAATGTCATGTCCTAATACCATTTTCCTTTTGGTCTTTTTTGTATTCCAAGGTCGGTGAGGAGTAAAATGTCTGCCAGTCTAAGTAGTTCTAGAATGAGAATGTTGTTGGTGTGGGTCACTAATATTCTTTTGGGAGAACTGGTAGTTAGTCCCTCGGTTGGTGGGATGCGTAAGACACTCAGTCGAGGGCTGTCGTTGAGTATAAGTATGAATGGAGGGTAGTGAGGAGTACATGTTTTTTAATGATGAATGGGGATATTTGGTTTGGAGTGAAGGGACTAGTGGAAGGTTGAGTGAAACAATTGGTGAAGAGTGTGGAATCCGTAAAGGGTTGGAAGGTGGGGCCAGTGTGGATGTAAAGGAAGAGTTTGCGTGGATGAGGTTAGCCAATAAGTCCGTGGAGGCAAAAAGACCCTCACTATTCCATAGGGCTTCGTCAGTTTCACCCATAAGTGCACCGACATCCCTCTCCATTGTTTATTGTTGCCTTGTCGTGTAATGGAGTATTTCAGGAGGTTGAATGGGGAAATGGGATGGGAGGGAGATGAATAAATAAATGTAAAAGAGTGTAGCAATCGAGGAGGCTTGGGTGGGGTTAGAACTATGTACAGTGCTCAGTAGCAGCAAGCTCTAGAGTCTATGGAAGTTGTTCAGTCCACAGAAGGAAGGTAAGGTCAAAGTATCAAGGGTCAGGAGGGATGTGAAGGTGCCCATGATGCTTCAAAGCCCTTCATTTGGTGTGGGCGAAGTAATAGAGAACGTCAGTCAGGAGAAGAGATCACCATTTTTTGAATGAAGTGCTCTATATCTAATGCAAAACAAACATCACACACACAAGAGCCTTTAATAACCACACTTAACACGCAACACGCAAAATCCATCCTTAGTCTCGTACATATCCTCAAAGATCATAGTGCACACATATGGAGTGGACACAATCGATCACTTGTTCCTCCCTTGAGAAAATAACTATTGAATACAATGCAAATGCATTAATTTTGAATGGCATGAAATTCACATCATATCATATTATGAAGTTATTGTGAATAAATGTAAATAGTCACCATTTTCACTCCCCTCAAAAACCAAGACCAAGGTAGTAATGTTAAAATTAAAAATTTTGCTTTACGTGTTTTTGAATGTAAATAAATGTGAATAGTAACCATCTTCACTCCCCTCAACAACCAAAACCAAGGTAGCAATGTTAAAATTTAAAATTTTAGTTAGTGAAGTGTTGGGTTAGTTAGTTTACAACCATTAAAAATTTGCTTTAAGTTGTTAAATCAATCATTTAAATTAATCATAAATTAAATTAACTAATTTCAAAAATTATTTTTTATTTTTCAAAAAAATTTATATATATCATTTTATTAAAATTTTATAAAAATTCCATTCACTTTCAGTAAGTAAAGATACCCACCCGTCATAAATCTTATAGTGCTAATAAATTGAAATTATATAATTCTTGAAAAAAAATTGAAACGACAAGTTCATATAATATATAAGTTACATGGTCCCCGGATGGGGTGCTAGTGAGGGACAGGTGTCATGAGGGAGGGAACGACGTCTGCCAGTGCGGTACCAGCCACGTGACTGGCGCATGCCCCTCCCCTCCTCCCACACCATGAACTTAAATCCACTTCACTCATACCATAGCGCCATTAATGCTCCAAGTGCGCTCTGCTCTACCCTCTCGTCCAATCAATGGAACCACCATTACTCTGGTCACCTCTGTCTCTGCACCCTCCTCTGGTGTTCACCTACCACTTTTGCCATTTCCTTGTGCCTGCTCACCTTCGCCCTGCTCCGACTATGCCTAAACTACGAGGAAAATCCAAGCGCGGCTTGACTTGGTATCAAAACAGGCCACACATGGCATTTTGGCCTCAGCCTGCTCCCGCACCCTCGCATAGCTCGTCGCCCTCCTCTTCTAGTCATTTCGCTTAGAGCCACAGTGGCCTCCCACCTCTTTCCTCGCCATGGGCTTGCAGAGTTGAGTGGTTCGACCTCCTGGGGAATTTACTGGGATTTTCCCTAGGGCCATTACCGGACTTGGCCTCCTCCTCGCAACCCACCTTGATCGTCCCTCCCAATTCACCCGAGAACTCAGCGCTCGCGCCACCGCTAGTGCACTCGCCACTAGTCCAGTCTCCACGTGAGGATACCTCCATCCACCGGGAGAAGCCTCCAGAACAACCCCACTCCTGCTCAGACTGCGCTACCTGTGCAAAATTCCAAGACGACCTTGCAATTCTGCAAGACCTGGTGTTCGAAGTTTGCAAGGAGGTGGACGACTTGCATTTTCGACTAGAAGTCCTGGACAAGAAGGGGTCACAAATCTTGCAGTTGCTCTCCTCTCTGCATGGCTCTCGCCACCCCACAGAACATGCACCAACTGCACCAGCAGACTCAGAGGCGATATTGGTTTCGGCTCTGTAACTGTCTCTAGTGGACAACGTGGCACCAAGCTCGGCTTTAGTTCTCCAGGCACCCACCTTGGATACTGTGGCATGCAACATGTCCACTGCATGAGCTGCGACTACTACACAGGTGTCAGACGACATGGCATGTTGGTTGTTATGTTTATATTTTGTCACCTGTCTTTTCGGTTAAATCATGTTTTGATTGTCTTATGTCGGTCTTAGAGGGTCCAGAAGCCTGGGCGAATCGGTTTCCCCACGGGGCGATTCTGCTCTAGTTGGTCAATCGTGTTATCTGAATGGTTATCTAAATTGATAAATTTTGACTTGAAAGGTTGACTGAATTAGTTTCCCCCAAGGAAAATTCAGTAACTACAATCCTCGGACATAGCAATACTGTAATTTTTGGTGCTGATTTTTTTTTTATATAAATACTTTTATACTTATATATATATATATATATATATAGCATGTAACTTTTTTATATATACATGCTACCATATAATTATATGGTTTCATTGAAACTATATAAACTACATCGAAACCTTCAAGTCACAAGGTGAATGACATGGTTTCGATTGGAAAGAAATAAAACTGATAGGATGGATCATTTAAATTATAACCTGTTTTGCTGTACTTAACAGCATGGATACAGAGTCATTATCTCACTTTGTTACTTGGATGGTTTTTTCTTCCTGGTCAGGAAATTTTAGTTTGATGGAAGATCGCATTTTTAGCACTTGCAAATAGCGATTTTGGACTAATTTTGGACTCTAAATCAACCCAAATACTTAAAATTTCAGTTTGAACAATGCTCAACTCTTAACGCCAATGCCGTAATTAACAAAGTTACAAGTAGGGTTCAGCCCGCAAAAATTATCCACGGACGGATGCAAAGCCAAATCGTTTTGATTAGAAAACCAAACGTAGGAGTAATAGATTGCAACCAAAGAAACCTCAGTGATACTAGAGAATCATGGCAATCGTGGAGTTTCATAAACTGGCTATTCCACAACTTAATGTATGTGAAAATATAGCAGAGAGATAACAATTTCAATGAGTTTCTCAGGTACTATCGGCTCACTATCACCAAGAGAAGAAGGAGAAGGTGCGTCTGCTTATTACGCTGATTCGTTGATGGCGATGTTACCAGCGTTACCAAACTAGGGCTCCGAAGAATAAAAATTATTAATTGGGATTGGCGAGGGTGCAGATATGCTTTTCTGGTGTTGTTGGAAATGGAAGCGGCAGCCAAGCAAGTTGATCCGCCCGTTGAGCTTTAGTACCAACAGGGGTGGAGCTGAGCGTAGCCAACAAGATGTCTTTTGGTGGAACGCCATGATTAGAGAGTACGTCGTCCACAGAGAGAATGAAGCAGCCGTCCAGCTTTACTGTCAAATGGTTGGGAACGGCATGGAGGCTGACAATTTCACATTTCCTTGTGTTATCAAAGCATGTGGGAGTTTGGGAAGTCTGCAACTGGGAAAGGGGATTCACGCTCACCTGCTCCAAAAGGGTTTCCATTCAGATGTCTTTGTGGTGAGTACCCTCATAGACATGTATGCTAAATGTAAAGGAATAGAGATTGCACGCCAACTGTTTGACAAAACATCTCAAAGAGATGTCGTCTCATGGAACGCAATGATTTCAGGCTATGCAAGGAAGGGAGGTTGTGAAACCCTTAAATTGTATCAGTTAATGCTACTGTCAGGGGAGAAGGAGAATCCCAACTCGATCACCTTTGCAACTGTGCTTTCAGCATGCCCCCCTCTAATTGCAGGGTTGCAGCATGGGAGGGAGATACACAATCATATAATGAAAACTGGATTTGCATCGGATGTTCTCGTCGGAAATGCCCTTGTAGCAATGTATGCGAAATGTGGTAATATAGACGATGCATGCCTTGTGTTTGACAAAATGCATCAACGAGATACTGTCACATGGAACGCAATTATTGCAGGTTGTGTTCAGAATGGGTTCTGGGATAAGGCCTTCAATTTCTTTTATCAAATGAAAATAAAGGAGGTGAAGAAACCCAACTCAGTAACCATCGCCAGTATTCTCCCGGCATGTGCTGCCTTAAGTGCCCTGCAACAAGGCAAAGAGATACATGCCTACATAGTAAGAAATGAAATTGGATATGATGCTTTTGTGGTGAGTGCTCTCATAGATGTCTATGCAAAATGTGGAAAAATAGAAATGGCCGGCCTTTTGTTTGATAGAATGAATGAAATAGATGTAGTGTTATGGAGTGCCATGATTGCCGCATATGTACAAAATGGTCTCAGTTATGAAGCTTTGGATCTCTTTCGTCATTTGCAAGTTATAGGATTGAAACCCAACTCTGTAACCATTGCAAGCATTCTCCCCGCATGTGCCAAGCTAGCAGTCCCACAACAAGGTAAGGAAATCCATGTTTATATAATAAAAAATAGATTGGAGGGGCATTCTTTTGTGGGCAGTGCACTAATAGATATGTATGCCAAATGTAGAACTATCGACACTGCTCGCACTGTGTTTGAGGGTATGTCTCAAAGAGGCGTAGTCTCATGGAATTCAATGATGACTGGCTATGTACATAGTGACAAGTGTGATGAGGCCATTAAACTCTTTCGTCAAATGGTATTGGATGCAGTAAAGCCTGACGAGGTCACATTTGCCATCCTTCTATCTGCGTGTGCCCACTTAGCTGGTTTGCGGCATGGCACAGAGATCCACAATTACATAATCAGAAATGGCTTTGAGTTTGTTGTTATGGTAGGCAGTGCCCTCGTAGACATGTATACAAAGTGCGGGAGTCTAAAGGTTGCATGGCAAGTTTTTGTGACTATGCCACAGAGAAATGTAGTTTCATGGAACACAATGATTGCAGGTTATGGAATCCATGGATATGGGAAGGATGCCATCATCCTTTTCAACCGAATGCAAGAGGTAGGCGTGAAACCTGATTATATCACCTTCATTGCTATTATGTCTGCATGTAGCCATGCAGGCCTTTTGGATGAAGGCTGCCAATACTTTCATTGCATGAGTCAAGATTATTCCATTATGCCTGGAGTGGAACACTATGCATGCATGGTTGATCTTCTTGGTCGTGCTGGGAAGCTGGATAAGGCATACAGCTTCATTAAAAATATGCCATTAGAACCTGATGCTGGTATTTGGTGTGGGTTACTTGGTGCTTGTGTAATTCATTGTAACATAGAACTAGGGGAGCTTGTTGCAAAACACCTTTTTGAGTTAGAGCCTGAAAATGCTGGATATTATGTATTGTTGTCAAATATATACGCTGTGTCTGGCCGATGGGATAGAGCAGCGAAGGTCAGAGCGATGATGAAAGCCAGGGGATTAAAAAAGACACCAGGTTGCAGTTGGATTGAGGTCCATAACAGGGTTCACACATTCTTTGCCGGAGATAAATCCCATCCACAATCAATGCAAATATATGCAGTGTTGGAAAATTTGACTGATCAAATCAAGATGGCAGGTTATGTACCAATTACAAACCTAATGTTGCATTATTGCGAGGATGAGTAAAAGGTACTGGTTTCGTAACCCGAGCAAGATGCTGTTGGTTTAAGTTGGATTAATACATCGACTGGAAAATCTCTTTGGATTACTGAAACCTTTTTTTTAGAGTTCTTGCTATCATGCCATCACGTGCATCTCCAATATTCCCGGCATGGAAATGTTTTGATGAAAGTACGTTCCATTCATCATTTCAGGGATACTTTGTGCTCTTCTGGGGACTCTTATCGATGCTACTTGAGATGAGAAACACATGGAAGCCTATGTAACATTAATCTTAACCATATTAATTGGCATGAGCTAGATGGTAATCCAATGGGTGAAGCCTGATTGCTGTCAGTAGGTTGCATCGCCAATATGTCATATATGATGTCTGAACAGCAAAGAGCAATTTAAAAAGGTTCATGTCTATTAAAAAAATACTATTACCTTGCACAAGTAACATGGGAGTAGCCACACTTGTTTCCCTAATAACCTTTTTGGTAAAACCATGGTGTACCAAATTCTCTGGTCAGAAAGATGGTATGTCGAATTTACTAGACTGATTAATTTTCTCCTAAGATAACTGGCTAAAGCTGGAAATCATACACAACTATCAATATGCACCCTGCAGCTATAAATATGCTGGCATATATACCATCCGATCTAAAGGTGTTTGAGATCAGGCTGTATATATCCCAACATATAGAGCATTAAATGCTCTGCTGCAGAGTGCATATTGTTTGTCATCATACACATTCATAGGTTGCAACATCCTTCTTGGAGATTGAGTGCGATATTTAAGGTAATTCCAAAGCAATGTGAGAACTTGATATTGGGCAGCACAATGCTCTTTATGTAGCGTTGGCTCTGTTATGTGCCAATTCTTTGACTGGATCACAGTTTGGAGGAGCTTGATGGATGTCATTAACCGTTTGTCACGGATTGTCCATCTATCCTATTTGGCATTAACCATTTGTTACTTCATTTGGATTTGAGAATGTTTATCAGGGAATCATTCGTGATCTTAAGTTTCGGAAACCTGTAGCCATCACTCAAAGGTGGGATATCCTTTGCAGTTTTAATTGGGAAGGGCGTGAGACCACTTTGTTCTACTTAGCAACCATGATGGTTTTTATCACTTTTTGACCACCCTTGCTAGGGAAAACTTACCACTTTTATGAGATTTGAATGTTTTTGGGGCTAAGACAATACCCAACTTTCACCAATCTGATTAACTTCTTGTGGATTAGTTACTTCATTTGAACTTTATAGTAAATCACATTTAAATGATAATTAAACTTAATATTTTTACTGCTTTTGCATACCAAATAAGGGTCTTGGGACACTTGGAAATAATGGAGAAAGCGCCAGTTGTAAGCACCAGTTATAAGCTTCAGTTGTGAGAGTCAGTTGTAGGCGTGTTAAGAGTCAGTTCTTAGTTAAGAGTCTAGTTGTCTTTGATTTGCATGTAACCGACTCGGGAGAGTCTTTTCCTATATAAAGATGCAATCCGTCTTCATTGAATAACAGAGAAGTGAGCGTAGCCTCACCATATTGTTTGCTTCGTATATTTTATCTTGGTATCAGAGCCACGGGGAGAGAGTGTGGATAACGTGAGAAACGTTTGGTTTTTAGTCTGTGGGTTGCGTGAAGTTTAGTTGGGTCGCGATCTTTGCTGAGTTGCGGGCTTGCGTGAGTTCTGTGAGGTGGATCCATGAGGGCTGCGTTGTGGAGTTGACAATCGTGGAGTTGAAAATCACTGCGTGGAATTGAAAATCGTGGTGCATGCGTGGGCTTTTGAGTGAGGTAGCATAAGCGTGGAGATCTGGTGTGGTGAGCGTGGAGTTTGAATGCATAAGGTTCTGGTGCATGCGTGGAAGCGTAAGTTTCTGTTTTTATGACAGTGGATATTTTATTTTTAAAGCGTTTATTAAAGTGGATCGTGAAAGTGCAGTTTGCATGCGATTTGCATGTGGAGTTATTAAAGTGGAGTTTTGCATCTGGTGAACCCTACGTGTAGCGTTTTGCATGCGTTTTTAATTCGTTTATTAAAGTGAATAAGTTTTATTAAGTGGATACCTTTTATTAAAGCGTGAAGTGAAGAGGGAGTTATTCACTTCATTGTTAAAGTGGATGTGCGTATTCAAAGTGGGTTCTTTATTAAAGCTTTAATAAATTTATATTATTTTATATATAAAGTAGAGTTATGAAAGGATGAAGCATCATAAATAGTGAGGTGGCTATTTAAAAGTGGATATTTTGGATATTAAGATGCATGCATGATTTAAGCTAAGAACAGAGGTAGATTTGGACTAGTGGATCCGAAGGCAAGGCGACGGATTGCTCAGCACAAGAGAAAATTCGACAAAAAACTGCATATCTTTGGTGATTCGCTTGCAAAGACTAACTTGCAAAGATGGCGAATCCTCTAGCGGAGACCTACCTCAACGAAGCCAACAAGCTAGATGGCTCGAACTTCATTAACTGGAAATTCAAGATGCAGACGCTCATGGAGGGCTATGGTGTTTGGAACATTGCGAAGGGAACTAAACTGAAACTTGATGCGACTATCGGTGCGACAGCAGCACAGATCCAAGACTGGGAGAAGCACGAAAACAAGGCAAAGGTATTGTTGCACATGTCAGTTAAAGATAGCATAATTTCACATATTAGAGACGCTACAACTTCTGCTGCAACATGGACAGCTCTTAAAGCATTGTATGAAACTAGCAACACAAATCGCATTTTGTTCATAAAAACTAAATTGCTAGGCATTAAGATGGATGGAAATGAATCTGTTAGTTCATTTTTGGGTCGCATTAAAGAGGTGAAAGACAAGCTAGTAAATATAGGGGAAACTGTTTCCAACACTGATCTAGTGACTATTACCTTAAATGGTATGCTAGAAGATTATCATATGTTCATAACAGGTCTCGCAGCAAGGGAGAAGCCTCCTACGTTTGAAGAATTGACAGGTATTTTGCTGCAAGAGGAAGAGAGGCGCGGGAATCTGAAGCCTCAGAGTAAAGATTTGGCACTGTGGTCAAATAATAGATCTGCAAGAGGGAGATCAGGAGTAAAAGGCAGAGGAGGCAGTTCATGGCAGAGAGGTGGTTCATGGCAAAGAGGCAGTTCATCGCAGAGAAGACAATCTCCAAATCAAGGTATGCAATCTGATAGGAATGAGTCAAAGAGTTGTTTTTATTGTGGTCGACCTAGACATATGGTTAAAGACTGTCATAAGAAGAAAAGTGATGAGGCTAGGAATAAACCTAGAACACATTCAGGTCATTATGCAGAAAAATCTTCAAATCAAGATCACATATTATTTATTGCTAGTGATGATATTGATGAACCCCTGAATTTTGACTCACAGGATCTTAGGTTGTTTGTGTCTTAACGCTTCTTTATCTGCTGAAACGAATGATTCTGATGCATGGTTTGTGGATTCCGGAGCATCAGTACATATGACTTGTAATAAAAATTGGTATGCTAATTTTAAATTAACACAAAATGGTGCCAGCATATATCTTGGAGATGATCGCGCTCATCAGATCAAGGGATATGGACCACTTCCGAACTGTTGCAAAGGGTGTCAGAGTAGGAGGTCTATACAAACTTGATGTTACTAGCAAAGCACATCATGCATTGACTTCTGCCACTATGCCAACAGAGATTCTTTGGCATCAAAGGTATGGACACATCAATCATCCTGATTTATTGTTATTACAGAAAAAGAATATGGTTGAAGGACTTCCCATGTTAAAGAATGA